>OU342746.1:109288842-109639318 GCA_910589775.1 Avena eriantha | reverse complement strand
CTCCCTCTCCATCATGATCTTAATCAGCTTCTTCTTGTTTTTCTTCTTCTTCTGGCTCTTCCTCTTCTACGTATTACAGGCTGGCCATGGATCCCGAATCCACCACGACAGAGGCGTTGCAGGACCCATTCGGCCCCGTTCCATGTCTCAGCGAGGTAGCAAATCTCCACGCTGTTATTTCTCCGAGTTATGATGTGGATTTCTTAGATGTTGTCCGCCCCGCATTGGTTTTTCTTCTTATTTTGCGAGTTGTATTAGTTTTCATGAATATGACTAGATCTCTTGGTCTTTCCTTAATACCGCTGTTCATAGATTCACTATGGATTTTTTGTGATTAGGATTAGTTTATCGTGGTCATGAATAGATCTCTAGGTCCATTTTTTAACACTATGGCCAATAGATTCAACGGGGATTTTTTTTGATCTGTATTAGTATTCACCTGGGACCTAGAGTGTAATTGTAGAATTCCTATTTCAATTAACATGAACGATGCAGCGATCAAAGGCCGAGTACCATGACGAGGTGGCCGCGATCAGTTCCAAGATTGCCAACCAACATGAGCTTGCACGCTCCCTCACCCAAGCTAATGAGAGCCTACGCAAGCAATTATCTGTGCAGAAGGAGATCTCGCTAGATTTTGCACGTGACGTCGTTAGGCTGCAGAAAGTGGTCGACCGTAACTTGAACAGGCAAGAACAGGCCATCAAGATAATCAACGAGCTCACGGAGGAGAAGAAGAATCTCGTGGAAAGGTGCATTCTCCTGCAGGACGAAGTAAGCGAGGCACTCAGAGGACGCATCGAGGAAACCAAGGCTACCATCCGAGCCTACCATGACAGGAACTGTTGCCTGGATGCAGTCAAGGAGATGAAGGCGGACATGAGCAGAGGGATCACCGTACTCGAGGGTGTTCAGAAAGAGAACGAGGAGCTAAGGGCATGTCTGGAGGCGTATCGGAGCAATGCCCAAGTCTGATTCCCGTTAGCGCGGACACGAATATCAGTTCGTCCTCCTCTCCTTTTGTAATGTTTAGGGTTCAGGGAGCAATGCCCATGTCTGCTTCCCATTATAGGGTGCAATAAGAATCCTAGGGCAATCTATCTGGACATGTGCTGGTGTTCATGTTCATGAATGGACACCATGTTCTCTTTCCATTATGTATCTGGACATGGGTTTCTGTATTATGAGTTTGCCACTCTCCCACTACTATTTGGTGATATTGGGAAAAACCCACAGCACACTAAACTGCTGATAAATCTTATTTGTCTGTGAAATTGAAATTATGACAGTGCCACTAGTCGATTCATAAAATGTTGATTAGTCCTAGATTGCTTCTTCCTTGAAATTATGACAGTGTCACTAGTCGATTCACTTAATTATGGAAACTAACCAGCTTGTCCTGGTGAACTGAACAAACTATACTATGTATTTTTGTTGCAGGGAAAGAGGCGAAAGATCGACCATGACCTGGCGACCTGGCTAAATGACCAGATAGCAATCCAAAGGGAGAAGCAGAATTCCCAGAAACTGGCCTTTGATCAACTGCGCTCTGAAGTCGTGGTCCTTTCTAACAAGTGCCAGAAACTGAAGGAGTTAAATGCCGATTGGGCGAAGCTACAAAGTGAAGGTCGCGCCTCGGCTAGGAAGCAGATGGAGATCATGAAAGGGATCTTGAAGGAAAATCGTATGGCTACGGACAAAATTCTCCAATCCGTGACGGAGTGCTAGAACCTACAGCTGAAGCACGACATAGTACTAAAGGAGCTGGCCAATCTTAGGGAGGAAAACAGGCAGCTTCGGGCCAGGCTCGCTTGAACACAACATATGTCTATTTAGTACTGAACTGCCTAGTTTATCCTCTGCAGTGGTGATTTTGTAAGCGTGAACTTAACTCTATGCATGATATGTGTGTTTGTTTGAAATTAGTTTGCTCGAGGATTGAGTTTGTCTTAGTTCAGAAAGCGCAACTGCAAGTCTTACAATTAACTAGTTCCAGGCATTGGCACAACATAAATTATTCATCTCGAATTTCCTTTATCCTCTATAGTCTGTCCTTGTTCACCCTCACGCCCCTTCTTCAGTTCCTTCAACAGATCCGCAATGCAGTACTCTAGCTTCTTCTTGTCTTCCCTGAGCTGATCCCTCTCCTTTTCTACATTATGAATTAGCAACGTGTGACTATCCTGAAGCTTCTTTGCAGTTCCAACAACCAAGCTCCCATCGATTCCGTCAGTTAGCTATGACTGCAAATTCTCGATTTCTTGTTCCAACTCCTTATTTCGTACCGAGAGCTTGTAATTTTTTTCAGCTGCATCACTTACATCAGTAAATCTCCCTGACCTTTCCAACTCATACATCTCCCATAACTGTGCCAAACATTTCTTAAGTGCATCTGGCCACTTAAGATCTACCCACTCTACTGCTTTACACACCGGGCCAACCTAAAAACACACACACTATAGTGTTATGAACATGCATGATACATTTTACTTCATGTCATAGTTGCACATAATGTAAACAAACCTGATTTGTACAGCCCGAAAACCTTCTCCCAGTGTTACTGCCTTCGAATGCAACATATCTCCTCAGTTTTAGCCCATGGTCACATGGCACTTCTCCATCGAGATCTAGACCCTCCCATTCGGAGTCATAGATCGTCCTTGGTACCTATAGGTAAACGCAAAGCTGAAATTGAACGATTGCATGCACATATGGAGCTCAGATCGAGATTAACCATTGCCTAACACTAGCCCAAGAAAATAGAGGAACTCACATCGTGGAAGGAATACTCGATGTCGGTGAGAAGGCTGTCGCTGCTTGACTAGTCGTCCTCGCCGTTCAAGGACAGCATGGCGAATGCGTCGTCGCAGGCATCAGTGTCAGCGTCAGCATCGGCGTCGGCGAGAGAGAGAGAGAGAGAGAGAGAGAGAGAGAGAGAGAGAGGGAGAGAGGGAGAGAGAAAGAGAGAGAGAGAGGGAGAGAGGGAGAGAGGGAGAGAGGGAGAGAGAAAGAAGCCCTTCTACCGCTGCAACAATGACTAAATTGGCATGTTACAATAGTTTAATGGATACCATGCCCTTTCCCTAGATTACTGTCTCCTACCTAATATGGATTCTCTTCACACATTCTCATTTCAAATATTAAACCTGCACTCCCTCCATCCCAATTTCATTGCCTAATGAAAACATACAAGTATATTACATCATCTAAAGAAACAAAATCATGTCAACTACAAGGTACTTATGCATCACTTCTTCAGTCATGGTTTCACAAAACAATACATTATAATCTCTCAACAAACATAACCACAACATGGTTTCACAAAACATCACATTACAATCTCTCAACAAACGTAATCACAGAAACAAGTATATTACATCAACTCAAGAAACACAATCATGTTGACTACAAGGTACTTACACATCACTTGTCCTGTCATGGTTTCTCAAAACATTACATTACAGTCTCTCAACAAACAAAATAACAGAAACAAGTACAATACATCATCTCAAGAAACATAATCATGTCAACTACAATGTATTTATGCATCACTAGTCCAGTCATGGTTTCACAAAACATTACATTACAATGTCCCAATAAACATAATAACAGAAACAAGTACGATACGTCATCTTAAGAATCATAATCATGTCAACTACAATGTACTTATGTCTTATTACAACAACGATGGTTTCAGTGAGTGACATGTCCGAAAATCTCAACAGCTCGCACAACATTATATCGCAATCTCTCAACAAACATAATCACAGAAACACGCTCTAAATGCAACAACAGTCAATATTACAAATACAGCAGGGAACCCCGCGGTCCATATGACAAGCCCAGGGTAACAACTCTCATCATATCTCATCAACATCGACCACCTCATTCTGTTTAGCCACTACAGGGGCATCTACATCCACTATAACATGTTCAACAACATCAGAAATGGTACCAAGGAAGAACACCTTCCTGGTTCGCTTCTTTCGCCGCATAATCTGCATAAGATCTTCAGTATCCAAAACATCTATGAATTGTTGCTTCTTATGATGCCACCACCGGATTTTTGCCATCTGCTTAGGGCCAATACTGATTTCCTTACCAATCATCTCTCTCATTTCATCAAGAGTTATGTTTTTGGAATCGACAGTGATCTCCACAGTACATGACGAAACTGGCTTATTAACTCCCTCATCAAGTTTTGCCATGTATGAATCCACCTCTATGCGTATACTGAACTTATCTAGATCAGCATCTATTGGTCTATATTCTCTAGGAGTAGAAGCTCTGGCAGCAAGATCTCTAGCATATGCATACATAGAATCAATCATCGCTTCAACTTTCACCTTACGATCAGCTGCACAACACTCCCAAACCATCTGAAGCTCATGGGAGTGCTCAATTTGCTGATAGGTATCATTCATGTTGCGCCACAACAATTTTATCCTCTGTCTAGAACCCCAAGGAATTCTAGCGGCAAGCATATCTACCAGCTGCGAAACAGACACAACCTCTTTGCAACAAGCAGATGCACATCTTGCCCGAACACAACCCTCTCACAACCAAAATCAAGTTTTGCAGTGTACTGCCGAACATGAACTGTGAACTCATATAGGTACCTTGTATCAAAGCTGTGCCTAATTTGATTAAAAAGGGGAACATTTCTGTTCATTCGATTCTATTATGTCGTAACTAATCTACTTGCAAGATAAGGCACAGATAAGAAAAATTCACCTCTCGCTATTCTCCCGGGTTTTTTTCTTTGAGACCTGAGTGCTGCCTCCGCCTACCGAAGCCGAACAATCCGCCGCCGGCCTTGCTTTTCTCTTCAACCCGCTACTCGTAGGTACCTTGGGAGCAGAATCCTTGCTGGCCTCCTCACTAACCGGGGCTAAAGACCTCGCTGCTACTACGTGTTGAGCCCTAGACTTGGGCCCCGACGGACCCTTTTCAGTCGGCAACGTAGCTACAACCTTCGCCTTGCAAGACATGTTGGGCCGCCGCCACCGGATTCAGTGTCGGGGGAGGGAGAAAAAAGGTCCTCCGCCGCCGGCAGATTTAGGGTCGGGGAAGGGAAGAAAAGGGACCACCGCTGCCGCCGAAGCAAGATTCAGTGTCGAGAGTTAGGAAAGTACAGTTTTGGATTTGCCCCTACGACACGTGTAGGGTGGCTAAGAACAGTGACCGGCAAAGGAGGGGCACAACAAGAACTAGTGTAATGGAATATCCTGACTTAACGGGCACGATTTGAAAATATTGGGTTTGGCCATCATTCACTCGAAAGACCCCTCTCAGCAATTGGCGCCCCAACTTTTCGAATCACGGTGATAAAAATCAACTTGGGTACCGCGTTGCCTGGCCACCCGAACTTTTGGGCCGCAAAATGATATTCTCCCATTTGGGGCCCTGCGTTATAAATGCTATACCAACTATTGAATGAGAGGCAAACACCTGCTAGCCACTTATACATGACAAGCTGTATGTCGACCATGGAACCAATCTTTCATAGGAATACACGTAAGGTCGGTCCGGGCCGCTTTATCAAACAATACCGTGATATAAACAAGTAAACGTTAGAGGGTAACAACTAGAGGATTAATGCCTGCACAATATATGTGCGTACTGGTCGTACAACACTCCTACACATAGATGAGCTCTGATACCACTGAAGGGTTCCGTAGCAGAAAACAAAACAAAAATTCCTATGTTGGAACGGCCTAACTGTTGGAAATATTCCCTAGAGACAAATAGTAATAATGATTATTATCATATTTCATAAAGTTTATGATTAAGTTTCATATCATGCTATAAATGTATTTAAAGGAAACGTCAATACACGTGTGATATATAAACAACCAGGATTTCCTAGTAAAACTCTAGTCACTAGTTGATTGGTCAACAGTTGATCAAGGTTTCCTGATCATGTGAAATTTATGCTAGATGGAAATGGAGTCACCTCATTATGAGAATGAGATGATGAACTGTACCCAACCTAAGCATCGTGACCTGATCATGTCACGAAGTTCAAGTTATGATAATTAGAATAGACCTAGTCTACTATTTCTTAGATTGTGAGGCCATATCAATCACTATCACCTGAGGGTACTTTCATAGCATCAAACGTCACTCGGTTAAATGGTGATCATAAAGGTGTGTTCAGGTATTCGTAAGAACTGTTGAGGAAATAAGCGTCAAGTGTGGGATTTGTCCATCCACGTGACGGAAAGATACTCGAGGGCTCACTCGGAGAAGTTGTATGCAATCACTACAAGAAAAGTTGGCTTTTACAATGGATTTTTGTGGTTTTAAAGCCCGTTTTTCATGGCTAAATTTTTTCTACAACAGATGCCCATCGTGGTAAAAGCCCCACCACAAAAGAATCTACCAAGGTTTTTTCCTGATCGTGGCAGATCACACCCTTCCGCCACGAAAACGTATTCCATCATAGATCTGTTCGCCAACCGCATTGACTGCTGACATCATGCAAAATGCCACGTGGCAAACACTGTTAACGCCCAGTTACCGCCGTTAATGGCCACATAAACCATGGTAGAAGTCAGGCCCAGCCAAGGCCTGCTAATAATTAAGTGGGCCGTCCCATAAGGGGAGTCCAACAAGATTATGGCCTATTATTGTTTTGTCCTGCACTATTTGAAATGGGCCCAAAAGAAGTGACCAGCAGCGGCCCGAGAATGTCAGGCCTGTTACTGTTACGGCCTACAGAAGCCCACACTATTCGTGTACTGTGCGGCCCGTTAAAAGCCTGCGTTAAGTAGGCCCGATACTGTTAAGGCCCATGGTCAGCACGTCACTATTCGCACAGCTCGTCCTAGGCCGCTTATGAAAGGCTCACTTTTGAGAAGGTCCTATACTATTCTGGCCATTTACTATTCTAGCGCATTACTGTTCTGGTCGTCTACTATTCATGTCTGTTACTGTTGCGGTCCTTTACTATTCTGGACCGTAACTATGCATATTTCCGTTGTTCTGGCCTGCTACTGTTTAGGCCTGTTACGGTTCTGGCATGTTGCTTTTCTGGTCTGTTACTGTTCTGGCCTATTACTGTGCTGGGTTGCTATTGTTCTGGTCTGCTGGTGTTTTGGCCTGCTACTGTTTTGGCCTTTTACTATTCTGGCGTGCTGTTGTTCTGGCCTGCTACTATTTTGGCCTGTTACTGTTTTGGCCTATTACTGTTTTGGCCTATTACTGTTTCGGCCTTTTACTGTTTTGTCTTGTTACTGTTTTGACCTATTACTGTTTTGGCATGTTACTATTTTGGCCTCTTACTATTTTGTCCTGTTACTGTTCTACCTAGTTGTAGTTACTATTTCGGTAATTCTGAAGGTCATGCAAATATCATAAAAGGAGTATAATTAGCGATCATCTTTTACTGTTCATGGAAGGCACAATAAAAGAAGGGCAGATAACAAAAACCTATACAGTTACCTGATCGACCTGGCTGGCGCAGTTATGTTACCGCCATTCGTGGAAGGCATCAACTAAATACCTACATGGCTTATGCCAGTTATCTAGATATTACATCAGCTGCAAACTTCTTAAAAATATTACATAATATGAACAAAAGGGGAAGAAAATTCAGCATTTTAGTTGCCAATGAAGTTGATAGCAGAGTCCTCAATTTTCTTTCTCAATCCATCAACTGCATCTCCGTTTGAGTGTGACAGCTACATTGGAAAACCACCTTGAGACATGATCTTGCAGTCCCCTCTTTGGTGGTGATAGCAATAATTACAGTCTGAAACTAACTAATAACAAGTTAATACAGCAAAGAAGAAAAACTACTCATAGCTAAGAATGAACCAGATAGGAATTATAACTGCATAATACGAACATGTAGAGCAGTAATGCAAACCATGAATTAACTATATAGTAGAGGATAGTTATGTTGTTGCCTAGGACGAACTAGAACCAGATACGAGATATAATGGTATGGCTTGTGAACCTGTAGAACAGGACCAACAAACATTAGACAAGTATGCCAACAATGAAATGAGCAATCAAACAAAGTGTTTCTTAGAATTTCAGTATAAACTAGCCAGGTCATTTCAGCAAATATACATGGAAGAAGTGGTATCACCTGGAATGCAAGAGTCATTGGGTGACTCGGAATTTGCGGTGAGCTACACAATGGCATGCAGTTACTGTCGTAGCTAAGAATGAAGCACATAGAAATTATAACCATACCATACTAGAACTTGTGAGTAGGAATGGAAAACACGAATGAACTATATAGTAAAGAATAATTATGTCGTTGATTAGGACGAACCAGCACCAGATACAGAAAATATATAATGGCATCGCTGGGGGACCTATAGGCTGCGCAAACCAACATGTTCAGTGTTGCCTTTTTGAGCTCTACGCAAAGAAAAAGAAAATAGTCAGTGTTGCAGCTTTTGAAGAACCAGATAGCAACAACAAAATTATAATTGAACTAGTACGAAGAGTTTGAACAGGTACTACAGGATAACAAAACGATGCCAGGCAGGAAATAATAGTAGGAACTTAGCCCAGGAATAACTAGATAGAGTCAGTAACTATGGAGAAGGGAATCCACACTAATATTTTCCACTAACATTATATTTTGCAAGAACTACAATGGACATGGTATGGAGCAGTGGAGCAGTGGACATGCAGCAGGGAATCCACACTACTGCCGGTGCAGTCAACGGCGACGACCGTGTAGCTGGTATGGAGCAGTGGACATGGAACTTATTAAACTAGACCCCGTCTGGTGGACAACAGTGACGCTGCTGTGGTACGGTGTAACTACCTCGATGAATTACGCTCTTAGTTACATGCCTGGATGAACGTAAGTGGTTAAAATAGTATGGTGGGGCCCAGGGCCACTCACGGTAGACCTTTCGGCCGTCCTAACCACTTTCAGACATCGGGACAAGAACGAGCGGCGTAATCGGCAGGTGAAGGGATCAACTACATACACAAATGAGTATGTATGCAAGCCACATACAACAGTCCTCAGAGCCATTCCATCTAAAAGAAATAGAAATATTGCAACGCCATACGGCAAGATTCAAATATTGTAGATAGAGATAATAATTTAGGATAGCTCCTCATACATCACACATCAGAGTATCAGGCGGAAACGGAAAACAAGATCCGAGTACGGATAAGAAGCAAATCGGCATAAGATGCCCCATAAATAAACACATCCTGCCAACAGATCTCACGGATCCCCGTTCCCGGAATCTCTACACCGAATGATCGTTGCCAACATCATATGTCTCTTCCACCCAGTATCCATCTTGCGGGTACACCTGTTCATCTGAATCAAACAATTTATCGTGTGAGACCCTAGGGGTACTCAGCAAGTCTACAGATACTCGCTAACAATTTATCAAACAATGCCGCTAAAGGGGACACAACCTGGGGTGACGCAATTGGAGCAAAAGATAATATCTAGCAATTCTATAGATACTCGCTAACCATCCGCCCAACCAATGATAGACGGATGTCCGTGAATTAAGAACAACAGTTATAACCGTATGATTAACAGATCCATCCTCCTCCTCGCTTACCAACGAGGAAGCGGACGAACAACCCCCGTCATCCGTTGGCAGTTTTATTAACCATTCCATGAGTATTGCACTATTTACTAGTCCAGTACTTAGTCAATTTAGAAGCGGTACTTTAGTTATACTTGTCTATGATCGAGAAACTATGCTCCAAGTCGTCCATAACCTCGGACACGGCTTTCAGAAAGATTTACCCTGCAGGGGTGCACGAATAGCAACACACACTCGATCAACCTCGGAAAAACCAAATCAAAACCCAACGAGGCATTCACAACATAGCAATCACAGGATTCAGAAATATTTCAGGGGGCCACCCCAATAAGCTACCCGCAACGAAGTTGGCCGGCTCCGAGACGGACCCAGGGTTTGCGACGACGGCTGTAAACGACTAGGAACCCGAAAATGTGACTGGGCTTGTCGATACCGCGAAAACGTGGCGCGATCCAAAACAGTACAGGTGCTCCTCGCACAATCTTAAATAAAGCAGTAACATGGCATAAGTACATGATAGTAATAAAGCCCCAAACTAATTGTGGCCCCAAGAAATAAGAATGAATCAAGCTCTGGCTCAGGGGGGTCCATAAGGCCTCCCGGATGTGGATAGAGCGAATAAACAAGGAACAAGAATCAAGTACTCGGGGTCCTACGGGACACAAGTGAGCATGAAAAACCAAATAACAGATATTGCTCACCGGTGCCTCTTTCATTAGTTATCCCATTACTACTCAGGTTATGTTGCTTAGGTACCACGTTATTCATCAGACTCTCACATACCCTACTCATGCTTTTCTACGACCCGCATGGCTCAAACAACTCCTGTAGTAATGGCTCATGGGATGGGGGAACAAGCTTCGGTGGGGTTTAAAAGTAAAGGCTATGCAGTACTTGGGATTCAATTTAATGCAATCGCGACTCAATGATGCAAGAATAAGATAGAGGCAATAGGTACTGTATGTATGCCAGCATGTGGCAGCTCAGTTGAAGCGAGAGATGGATCTGGGTAGTACTCCTGTGATTCCTGGTAATTCTCCTGCTGGGCGTCTATTCGAAGAAGAACCAAACAAACAAGGGCCAACATAAATAAAGTGCACAAGCATATGCATTAAAATGCGACAAGCAAACAAGCATTCCATGATGAATGCTGCACAATTTACATGGCATTAAAGTAGCATGGCATGGTGAGGTGTGGAATACAAAAAGAAAGCATTTTACTATTTATTTCACCAAGTCTTAGTGTCATAAACAGTTCAGATTTTTAATGATAACATGATGCATGCTTTAAATCAGAACAAGGACTACATAGATAGAATGGGCTCGTCGTGCTGATCGATTTAGACATATTATTTGTCAAATTTGGAGTTATAAAATTAAAGTTATTAATTTATTAAGAAAAGGGCATTTTATTGTAATTTTAATCATATCGAAAATTTAAAGTGCTCAAATAATATTTAGAAAGGCATATTTGAATTCCTCAAATTTTTCTGATTCATAAACATATCTTATTTGTATTATTTGGATTTGTATTTTAAAAATTATTTAAATCTGACTTGAATTTGAATTTAAATCAATTTTTGGAAAAGGTTTAAATGAAACAGGCAACAGGAAAAACTTTTGTCACCCACGTGACAAGTGGGTCGGATGGCTACGGGCCCACGTGACAGTGGGTGATCCCGCAGAGGCTGATAGGAGGGGGTAGGCTGGACCGCGGGTTTAGGGAATAACAGACTGGGGGGTTTCTGAAAGAGGATCACGGCGGCTGACAGGTGGGGTAGGATGGACCGCGGGTTGAGCGAGAGTTAAAAAGAGGGGGCTATTTGAAAATCGACCACGGCCCGCACTGTTCTTCTTTCTCCTCGGTCTGACGGAAACAGCGCGCGGCGCAGCGAGACGGGGGATCGAACTCGCGACCCCGCGCGTGCGCACGATGGCGGAAACCAGCGTGGCTAGGTGGGGTTGGCACGGCGGTAGAGAGAAAAGAGAGAGGAGAGGGGGCTCGGGTGAGCTAGGGTGTAGCTAGGGTTTGGGGTGGTTAGATGGGATGATGGGGGTGGTTAGGGAGAGAGAGAGGGCCAGGTGGGGCCAGCATGGTAGAGAGAGGGAGTGAAAGAAAGAGAGGTGAGATGAGGTTTGGTAGGGGTTAGGGTTTAGTGTAGAATTGGGGTTAGAAAGAAAAGAGAGGAAGCTAGGGTTAGGGTTTAGTTTATGTTGTTTAGGTTTTTAAAACTTGTTCATAAGATCAACCCAAGTGGAATATAGTGAGGCCTTTGAATTATCAAGAGATGAGGTGGAGGAATATCTAAGAAAAAGAGAAAGAAAAAGATGTATGGGAAGAGCCCTCATTTGACTCATGCATGGAGAAAAATAAAGGAAAAGGTGTTGATGAGAATAAGGGGAATGGTGGAGAGAGATGGAGATGATCCACAAAGAAAAGAACCAATAAAACCAAGTGGAATCAAATGGGCTAAAGGTGGTGGTACTCTTGCATGGCCCATGCAAAAATAATAAATGCCATGATTTCTTTTGTGAAAACAATAATAACAATATGGCATTATCCTTATGCATTCCCAAGAAGTGGAATAAGGCCAAGCAAAAGAATTTATAGGATTAGATCCACCCCTTCCACATAAGCTAGAATAATATCAAAAGAAAAAGGAACACAAGCTCATGGATAAATGGAATGGTGGAATTATAAGGTGGTGAAAAGAAAAGTGATGGAATTGAATAAAATATATGCCCCCAACTCAACTTGGGCATTTAAACAATATATCAATAACCAGATACAATATCAAGAGGCAAATACAATTAATAATGCATATGAGAGAAGACCCAAAAGAAAAAGGGTTTTATATGATGCTCAAATTCAAGGTGGCATTATGACATGAGCATGATATAATTATGATGCAACAATATATATAGGAAGTAGCTAATATATTACTAGACCAAGTAGCATTACAATTGTTAGACAATTGGGATGCTACATACGGTTAGGTAGCTTTCGGTGGCAGGGAAGCAGAGCATGGGCGGTCGATGATGCCATAGGCGTGGTCAGCAAGACCACATCTCTGGTGGAGTGGCAGAGAGTCCCGCTGAACTAGATCCGATGGGGTGGGTGTCGAAGAAGCGGCTCCGCCAGCCGTGGAATTGCCGCCGGGCGGTGCGCTCGGTGGTCGTGGAGGTGAGGTCGTGGGAGAGAAGCCTGGGGTTTTGGGAGGGCCAGCTAGAAAAACTGCATGAATCGAGACTATGGAGGTGAACAAAAAAATAATTACGATCGTGCCCCCAAGCTAATGACTTTAGCGTGCCCATAGGGCGTCTAAACAATGGGTAGAATGGGAATTTTAGAGTCAAAAGTTTTTGAAACGGAGGAGCGCGAAATGCTTCAAAGTCGGTGTGTTATTTTGCCGCTCGACAGAGATTTTCAATTTGGCTACCGGCCAAATAATAATAATAGAAATGTGGTACTCCCCGGTGGGAGATTTCGGCTCAAAGTTTTTGAAATAGTGGGCCAGGAAATGCTTCAAAGTCGATGTTTGATTTTGCCGCTCGACGGAGATTTTGAATTTGGCTATCGGCCAAATAATAAGTAATAGTAAATTGGTACTCCCCGGTGGGAGATTTGGCCTCAAAGTTTTGGAAACAGTGGGGCGGGAAATGCTTCAAAGTCGGTTTCTGATTTTCCCGCTCGACAGAGATTTTGAATTTGGTTATCGACCAAATAATAATTAATAGAAAAGTGGTACTCCCCGGTGGGAGATTTCGGCTCAATGTTTTTGAAACGGTGGGGCGGGAAATGCTTCAAAGTCGGTGTTTGATTTTGCCGCTCGACAAATATTTTGAATTTGGCTATAGGCCAAATAATAATTAATAGTAAAGTGGTACTCCCTGGTGGGAGATTTGGCCTCAAAGTTTTTGAAATAGTTGGCGGGAAATGCTTCAAAGTCGGTTTTTGATTTTGTCGCTCGACAGAGATTTTGAATTTGGCTACCGGCAAAATAATAATTAATAGAAAAGTGGTACTCCCTGGTGGGATATTTGGCCTTAAAGTTTTTGAAACGATGGGGCTGGAAATGCTTCAAGGTCGGTGTGTGATTTTGCCACTCGACAGAGATTTTGAATTTGGCTACCAGCCAAATAATAATTAATAGAAAAATGGTACTCCTCGGTAGGAGATTTTGCCTCGAAGTTATTGAAACAATGGGGCGGGAAATGCTTCAAAGTCAGTGTTTGATTTTGCCGCTCGACAGAGATTTTGAATTTGGCTACCAGCCAAATAATAATAATAGTAAAATGGTACTCCCCAGTGGGATCTTTGGCCTCAAATTTTTGAAACGGTGGGGCGAGAAATGCTTTAAAGTTGGTTTTTGACTTTGTCGCTTGATAGGGATTTTGAATTTGACTACTGGCCAAATAATAATTAATAGAAAAGTGGTACTCCCTGGTGGGAGATTTGGCCTCAAAGTTTTTGAAACGGTGGGGCAGGAAATGCTTCAAAGTTAGTGTTTGATTTTGCCGCTCGACAAAAAATTTGAATTTGGCTACTGGCCAAATAATAATAACAGAAAAATGGTACTCTCCGGTGGGAGATTTTGCGACAAAGTTTTTGAAACGGTGGGGCGGGAAATGCTTCAAGGTCAGTGTGTGATTTTGCCGCTCGATTGATATTTTGAATTTGGCTACCGGACAAATAATAATAGAAAAAGCTAGTAGACCGTACGCAATCTGTCCAGGAATTCAAGTCCTAGAGTCATATCAACTAATCATCCCTGAGCATAATAATTGTGTAGACTGATATTTTGAATTTGGCTAGCGTCCAGGCAACATTTGGATAAAAGGTGTACTCCCTATTCAGGAATTGAAGGCCGAGAGTGACATTAACTTATCATCCATAATGAAAATTGGATAACTCCGATTCAAATAGGCATTGTTGCAGGTTTTGCCGCTCGACTGAGATTTTTTAATTTCGTTAATGGTACTCCCTCGGTACGACTTTAAGGCTGATTCACATCAACTGATCATCAAAATACTTACCATATTGGCAAAGAAATTGGATACATAATCTCCGATTCAAACGGGGTAGGCGGTTGGATTTGTCGATGGACTGAGATTTGAATTTGGCAGTTGTCCAAAGAAGAAAAAACCTTTGTGAGGTTCATGAATCCAAGGCTGAGAAAGTGAGGTTGGGGCACAAGATTATTGTGCATCGAGCATACGGTAAACAGTTAAAAGCATGATGCAAAACAAATACTCTCTCCGTTTTTGTTACATGGCCCCAAACACAACCCGAGCTCTGTAGAAGGAACCATTTCACATGACCATTGTACTCACCTTTCATTGTCAGAGTTCATCTTCAATTTAGACAAGTCTATTCATCTATGGGCTCTCGAGAATTCTGCTAATCTCGTAGCATCTTCAACTCCGCATCACATGCTAATGCTTTATGTCTCATATCATCGATTGCTCATCTATGCACTTCCTGTTCAGCCCGTAGTGCTACAATTTCTTCCTGACTAGACAAATACGGCGACTTGGACTTGGACTTGCACTGCCACAACCTAGCATTACGCAGGAACGTGCTTTTACGATGACCTTTACCTTTTAGTACCATTTTAAATGTTTCCAGACATTCTTCTTGGGTTTGTTCTAGACCATCTTTCCCAGGTTTTACCATCTCCTCATTCAATTTAATCTGTAAGGTTATTAGTTGGTAGACATGGGTGAGAGAAGAAAAGCTAATACAGAGAAACATGCAGACAACACATTTAACATGTATATGAACAAATCTTACAAGTTGCCATGGCTAATTACGCATCATATATATTGTAGTAAAAGTATAGCTATTTGATCATACTGATAAGAATTTTATCACTAGCACACAATAATAGGACTATGCCAACATGGCATCTGTCTGTTTCTTCATCGCCGGGTGCATGATATACACAAGACAACTCTTTGTATAGCTGAAAACTGAAACTCACACTAGTTGGAAATCATCTACTCCCTCCGTTTCAAAATATATGATGTTTTAGCTTTGTCAATGGATTGTATCTAGACCTCTTTTAGTGTGTAGGTTCACTCCAAACATATATGAACCTAAACACTAAAAAAGGTCTAGATCCACTCCATTCACAAAGCTAAAACATTTTATATTTTGAAACGGAGGGAATAGTACTTAAATTAAAAAGAAAACTAGGCAGAAGTCCAGGCAGTGTTGCACATCTAACTATACATATAAATCACTACGGGTGTGTCATCACAAAATATCAATCGAACAGAAGACTTACAATAACACTCTCAGCGGAGGGATTGAGCCCTTATTTTTTGCTCGTCTGGCATGCCTGGAATTTTTGCTGTAGACTTACCACACCTTTCTGCAAAGTGGGCGGAACACATTATCAAAATATAAGAAGCAAAAAGTCTGTAGAAGATTAAAAACTAATTATTCTTACTACTGCGCTTAGGTGGCCAACCAATGCACGAGATCCAGTTTGGTTTGTTCAGCGTTGTGCGACACGGTTTCTCTTGTTTTTCTCAGCGTTCATCTGCAAAAGGAGACTAGTGATACAGATGTGCAAATAGGAGTTTTGAATGTGATATGGTATTAGTTTTCACAAACCATACCGTAATATTTGGACCAAACCAGTGGTCGAGAAGATCTATCCAGTGTTGGTCAGTCACAGTGTGTTCCATAGGAGTCGTTATTTGAATATCCTTGCTTGCCTTACCATCAAAGCATTTACTCTTTAGCCTATGGCGCTGCTGGCACAAAGAACAGGAGAACATGTCCATGAGAACATACTCTACATCCTCATTATCCTAATCGAAGTTGAATTTTGTCTGTCGGCAAGAATGGAACATTTGATGTGTTATGTGACTTAGAATAGAACCAAGAGCAAGCTTGAATGCATGGGACAGAGCACCATGACTTACATGTAACTTCTGCAGTAATGAATTGTAATGGTCAGGGGTCTATTGGTGGAGCTTGCACGGTGCGAAGATGGGAATATCATTCCTGACAAAAATGTCTATTTCGGATGCTAGAAAAGCAGATTCTTCTAGATCTTCTGGCCTTCGCTTGCCAGGCACAATAGAATTGATGCAATATCTAGATTGCGTTCCAGAAATTTTATCTTCAAGCTTTTTTCCTACCGTTGTCCCCCTTTTCTTAAATCTTTGTGTGGCTACCAATTCAACCATTACATCAAGCTTACACGGTATATATAAGGAAGCATGCATCGATAATCCTTGGAACACATAGCTTGTTTGGCGACGGGCTGATCAACAGGTTGGTGATCATCGCTAGCTTGTTGTGCCCGTAGTGTTAGGCAAATAGAGGTCAAAACTGGTCCGGCTATCAATTGTTGCTGGGTATCTTGATTGGCAATTCGTGATTGTGGAATGTGTGGGATGGTATTTGCTGCGTCTACTACTATTGGAACCCGTGGTGTGCCGCCAAGACGACACTTTTTAGCCATATGTGAGTTTCCTGATTTTCGTTTATTGTATTTCACGGCGTTTGTTTGTGTTCCACCGGTAGCATTAGTAGGACGGCTTGTCGACGCTTCACGTTTTGTACCTGAACATGTCTTACATGAACCAGCTGATTCCTGACACACATAAATAATACTTCAATCTGTTATAGTTCTATATGTAATGAGATGCACATGGAACAGAAGAATGGTAAGGAAAAATGTGCTCTATATATATGATGCATGAACTAGGCAGAGGGCATTGCAAAATATTTTGTGGGATTGAAATACAAAACATGGAAAATGCAACAAATATCACAATTAAAAAATAGAGCAAGCACCTTGGGGGTGGACAAGCTGGCAAAATAGTAGGCAGGTCCTCGACGGGTCCAACTTCCTAAGTCAGGTCTCCCTCAAAATATTGTTCATCAATAGAAACTAATGCTAAATCAGACACTTGCTGATCATAGTATTTCTCCCTACTGGTACCTGGAAGGGTCTTAGGTGAACCAGCTAATTCCTGACACACATAAGCGATACATTAATCTATCAAAAGTCCTATGTAAAATGAGATGCGGATAGAACAAAAGAACAGTAAGGCAAGATATGCTGAACATATATGATGCATGAACTAAGCATATGGCATTGCACAACATTTGGTAGGAATTGACGTACGAAACATGGAAGATGAAACAAATATCGCAATGACAAGATAGAGCAAGCACCTTGGACAGTGGACAAGCAGGCGGATTAGAGAGGGGTTCTCGACCGGTCCATCTACCTTTTGGAGTAGCAGTACAAAATGAGGTTGAGTACTTTGCTTTATAGAAAAAATATTTCCATCGCTTAGTAGAGTTGTTACTTTTCCTAGTATTTGGAAACTCCCATTGGCAAAGTTGTTTACCTATGCCAAGATGCACACATCTACTTTCTTGTAGTACTATGAGTTACCATAAACTATGATGTGGATATGTCCATGACCTTGCTTGGTCGCTCGTCCTGAAACCTGTTCATACTTATACATGGTAGGCCATTTTTATGAAGCGGGTTTCTTCAAAAGTTGTGAAAACCCATGTTAATTATTTTTCATGGCAGGCAATACAAGAAAAAGGACGCCATGCATGAGTCCCCTGTTTTCGTTGCCTTTTCTCACTCTTTTTCCAAAGCAAGATCAACTTTGCCGGCATGCAAAGTCTAGAAAGAAGTTGAATCTTTGAAAACTCTCGGTCGTGTTCTCGATATATTGGCTATCTGGTGGGCAACTTCAAAAGATTTTTGTGAAATTTAAAGAGAAATTGGCAGCTCACATGTGGTTCGATATAATTTGACCTAATTTTGATAGACTCCCTCCGATCCATATTAATGTTTATAGATTCATCTAGATTCAAATGTATCTAGTCATGTTTTTATGCTGGATACATATATCTGAATCTAGACAAATTTGAGAATATTAATTTGAATCGGATATAGTAGTGTAATTTAATTGGGTTAATTTATCTACGAACCTTGAAAACTCAAAGAACCTAGGAATCGCAAGTAAAACATGGATGGTTCGCTATGTTGGGAAACATGTCGCGCTTTTCGCATTCAGTGCCACATTCTTCTGATTTTCTTTACTGCTACTCCCTCCATTTAGAAATATAAGATATTTTAGTTTTGTGAAATGAATGTATCTAGACGCCTTTTAGTGTATAAGTTCAAGCTGAACCTCTATGAATCTATACACTAAAAGGCGTCTAGATACATTGCATTCACAAAACTAAAACATCTTACATTTATGAATGGATGGAGTAGTACAAAACATCCCCATAATCAGTTGGAAAAGTGAAAAATGTTTTTTCCAAATTGTTTGAAACTCCCACAGGAAACATTGTTTACTAGGCCAAGACGCACCCATCTACCCGATGTCAGAATCCTATGTAAAAGTGTAGCTAGGGTATACATCGATATAAAGGCCATGACCTTTTTGGTCGTTCGTGCTAAAAACCAAGTATTAATATTGTTACATCATGGTGGGCTATAATATGAAACCGTTTTATCTAAGATTGTCGAATCTCATGTTTATCATTTTTCTTGGCAATTAATAATACTACTAGCAAAACTACCCCAATCGTAATGAAGTCTCATGGTTTTGTTTATGCTTTATTTTGTTTGAATGTTTTCCATACGCGGTCAAATTTGTCGATATGCAAATACTAATCAGTAATGACATTTTTCAAAACTATTGTTGGCCCATGATTTATTGGCTCCCTGGGTACCTTCAAAAGAATTTTGGATATTTTCAAGAGTAATAGTCTATCACGCTCACATGTATTTAAGTTTGACCTAATTTCATTTAATCGACTTAGAGTGATGCATTTAAGTGCACGTGGATCTTTAGCTTGTAAGTTTGAAAAAATACTTAAACTTGGGAACTGTAAGAAAGCATTGTCCACTTTGTACGAAAAATTGGTGGGGCCATTCTTTCTTATTTTTTTACCAGTAAAAGTACTTGAAAAACTCACACTTCTGGTATTCCCTACTATATCATGTACTACTATGTATGAACTTTCTTGAGTTTCAAGCCAAATGACCAAGGTCATGGACATACCCTGTCTTCATCAAGATAATGACCGTGTGCCCATATTTTGGTATAGCTAGGTCGGTGCATGTTAGCATGCATGTAAAGAAGTAAAAGTATTTTTTGGAAGGAAGTGCGATCAATATGGTTTAGAGTTCATAGCATGTGCCATTTATTTACTATAGTACATAAAGTGGTTGGATAAATTACATGTTATATTTTTCAAGCTTCATTTTCTAGCTAATTTCACCCACTCAGACGACTTTCCATCAATTTGTCGAATTAGGTCTAAATTAATATTCTACAAGTGCGTGAGAGCTAGTTCAATAATTTAACCGAGTGTTAGGTATAACAAAGTGACACGTCGTCTATTGCCGGCTTTATACCAGCATGTGCAATACCTAACATTTGAACTATTGAACAACTAGCATTACATGCAGGAACCTCATCAAAAAGTAAGAAGATTAAATAGGAATAAGCTGAAAAATATTTCTATGCCCGCTTGAAAAATCCTAAAACTTGGGAATTGTAAGAAAGCATGGTACACTTAGTCTAAAAATTGCGGCAGTGGCATTCTTTATTCTTTTTTGGAACCTGGGTACCGTAAGTTCTGAAGGAGCGAGACACTCCAATTAACGCACTAGGGTTTGTAGTCGTCGCAATGTGGTATGAGGACCTTTTTGTAATTATTATTATTACTTTTGAGACTTTTTGTATTGGTTCAGATGATTATTAATCTAGTAGATGGCTTGAATTTCGGGAAAAAACGGTTGCTGGAAGTAGATTGGTGTGCCGTACCAAGTCACACGTGCGCAGCGCCACGCTGTGGACGAGGAAGAGACAAGCCGGACTGTGCACCCGCAGCTGCAGAGAAGAGACCGATAGAGGATGGATGGTGAGAGCCAACGAAGGAGAGAGAATACACAACTTGTTTTGCATGCATATTACTACTAGTAGGTCCATATATTTACTACTAGTGGAGTGTACATCGTGTCAGCAGCCCATCATAGCTTTGCTCTGACATCGCACCTCCTTCCGACTCCTCCTCCCGCTGCTCTCGCGCTGCTTCCTTTTTTGGAAGGAGCCGCCTCACTTTTCGAGTAGTACTAGTACGGAAGTGGAATATTTTGCTTTACAGAGAAAAATATTTCCATCGCTTAGAAAATTGGAGTTGTTACCTTTCCTAGTATTTGGGAACTCCAATTGGCAAAGCTGTTTACCAACACCAAGATGCGCACATCTACTTTCTTGTAGAACTACTACAAAACTCCCATAAATATAGATACGTCTGTGACCTTGCTTGGTCGCTCGTCCTAAAACCTATTCATACTTATGCATGGTAGGCCATTTTTGTGAAGCGCCTTTTTTCAAAAGTTGTGAAAAACTCATGTTTATTATTTTCATGGCAGGTAGTACAAGCACAAGGACGCCATGCATGAGTCCCCCGGTTTTTTGGCCTATATCTCTCTCTTTTTTCAATGCAGGTTCAACTTTTCCGCCATGCAAAGTCTAGAAAGAAGTTGAATCTTTGAAAACTCTCGGTCGTTTTCTCCATATATTGGCTGTCAGGTGGGAAACTTCAAAAGATTTTTGTGGAATTTAAAGAACAATTGGCAGCTCACATGTGGTTCGAAATAATTTGATATAATTTGGACAGACTCCCTCCGATCCATATTAATGTTCATAGATTCATCTAGATTCTAATGTATCTAGTCATGTTTTTGTGCTAGATAGATATACCCGAATCTAGACAAATCTGAGAATATTATTTTGAATCAGAGACAAATCAGATAAGAGACGTGTGACATATCATCACTATATAAAATTATAATAGGTAAAGCAGAAAAATATAAATTTGATCAACATATATAAAGTATGGGTGTATATTTGGTTCTTCTACTTTGTATCATCATGTGTAGAAGTCAAAAATTATTAGCAACCTAACAATTGAAATTTTTGGTAGTAACATTGGTCTAGAGAACGAGTGATAAGATTCTAGTATGATGGAGAAGTGTGTTTTGAGGTTTGTGCATAGCATTAATTATGCTGAAGACTATCAATAGAATCTTCTAGATGCTAGAACGGAAAAGAAGATCCAATGGCTGGAAATGTCGTACGAATTCGCGGTCTTGATTATTCAAAGTTATTTGTATTCGTACACTAATAGTACTTGGTAAGATAAGATTGTATGAATAACTTTGAATGCCGATGGTTGGATCTAAATACTCGCGAATCCCAATATTTCCAATCGTTGGATCTTCTTTTCCATTATAGCATCTAGAAGATTGTATAGATAGTCTTCAGCATAATGAATGTTATGCATAAACCTCAAAACACACTTCTCCATCATACTAGAATCTTCTCCCTCGTCTCTCTAGACCATATTACTAAAAAAAATCAAGTGTTTTGGGTAACTAATAATCTTTGACTTCTACTTGATGATACAAAGTAGAACCAAATATACACCCATAATTTATGTATGTTGATCAAATTTATAAGTTTTTGTGCTTTACCTATTATAATTTTATATAATGATAATATGGCATACGTTTATTATCCGAGTCTCACGTGCAGGGCACTCCTCTTGCTGCTCTCGCGCTGCCTACCTTTTTGAGTAGCAGTACAGAACGAGGTGGAGTACTTTGCTTTATAGAAAAAATATTCCCATCGCTTAGTAGAGTTGTTACTTTTCCGAGTATTTGAAACTCGTATTGGCAAAGTTGTTTACCAATTCCAAGATGCACACATCTACTTTCTTGTAAGTACTACCAAATTACCATAAACTATGATGTGGATATGTCCGTGACCTTGCTTGGTCGCTCGTCCTGACACATGTTCATACTTATACATGGTAGGCCATTTTTGTGAAGCGGGTTTCTTCAAAAGTTGTGAAAACTCATGTTTATTATTTTTCATGGCAGGCAATACAAGAAAAAGGACGCCATGCATGAGTCCCCCTGTTTTTATTGTCTATTTCTCTCTCTTTTTTCCAAAGCAAGGTCAACTTTGCCAGCATGCAAAGTCTAGAAAGAAGTTGAAAAAAAAACTTTGAAAACTCCCGGTCGTGTTCTCGATATATTGGCTATCTAGTGGGGCGACTTCAAAAGATTTTTGTGAAATTTAAAGAGCAATTGGCAGCTCACATGTGGTTCGATATAATTTGACCTAATTTCGACAGACTTCCTCCGATCCATATTAATGTTCATAGATTCATCTAGATTCAAATATATCTAGTCATGTTTCTGTGCTAGATACATATATCCGGATCTAGACAAATCTGAGAATATTAATTTAAATCGGATACAATAGTGTAATTTAATTGGGTTAATTTATCTACGAACCTTGAAAACTCAAAGAACCCAGGAATCGCAAGTAAAACATGGATGGTTCACTATGTCCGAAAACATGGCGCGCTTCTCGCATTAAGTGCGACATTCTTCTGATTTTCTTTACTGCTAGTACAAATCATCCCCATAATCAGTTGGAAAAGTGTAAAATGTTTTTCCTAATTGTTCGAAACTCCCATGGGCAACATTGTTTACTAGGCCAAGACGCACCCATCTACCCGATGTCATAACCCTATGTAAAAGTGCAGCTAGGGTATACATCGATATAGAAGGCCATGACCTTATTGGTCGTTCGTTCTAAAAACCAAGAATTAGTAATGTTACATCTTGGTGGACTATAATGTGAATCCGTTTTCCCTAAGGTTATCGAATCTCATGTTTATCATTTTTCGTGGCAATTAATAATACTACTAGCAAAAGTACCCCAATTGTAATGAAGTCCCATGTTTTTGTTCTACGCTTTATTTTGTTTGAATGTTCCCCATATGCGGTCAAATTTGTCGGTATGCAAATACTAATCAGTAATGGCATTTTTCAAAACTATTGTTGGCCCATGATATATTGGCTGCCTGGATACCTTCAAAAGAATTTTGGATATCTTCAATAGTAATAGTCTATCACGCTCACATGTATTCAATTTTGACCTAATTTCGTTTAATCGACTTAGAGTCATGCATTTAAGTCCACGTGAAGCTTTAGCTTGGAAGTTTGAAAAATACTTCGTTAGTCTTACTAGTTCGGTCTTTTTCTTTTTTTGTTATGATGCCCACATTTCATACTTCTCAATTGTTATTTATTCAAGGGTTTGTATTTACTGAGTGACTCTAGGTCTATTCAGATGCAACTTCAAGAGAGCTTTATTCGGCCTTTTTTGTATGACCGTCTTCCCTTCCTGTCTATCTCCTTCGGTCAGGTAGTTCTGCTTCCGATGACGGAGGAGCAGGGTGGGATAGAAGGGTAGTTTCTGAGTTTGAGATGTTGGGAACTGTAAGAAAGAATTATCCACTTTGTACGAAAATTTGGTGGGACCATTCTTTCTTATTTTTCTACCAGTAAAAGTACTTGACAAACTCACACTTCTGGTATTGCCTACTATATCATGTACTACTATGTATTAACTTTCTTGGGTTTCAAGCCAAATGACCAAGGTCATGGACATACCCTATCTTCATCAAGATAATGACCGTGTGCCCATATTTTGGTATAACTAGGTCGATGCATGTTAGCATGCATGGTAAAGAAGTAAAAGTATTTTTTGGAAGGAAGTGCGATCAATGTGGCTTAGAGTTCATAGCATGTGCCATTTATTTACTATAGTACATAAAGTGGTTGGATAAATTACATGTTATATTTTTCAAGGTTAATTTTCTAGCTAATTTCACCCACTGAGACGACTTTCCGTCAATTTGTCGAATTGGGTCTAAATTAATATTCTACAAGTGTGTGAGAGCTAGTTTAATAGTATAACTGAGTGTTAGGTATAACAAAGTGACACATCATCTATTGCTGGCTTAGCATGTACAATACCTAACATTTGAACTCTAGAACAACTAGCATTACTTGCAACAACCTCATCAAAAAGTAAGAAGATTAAACAGGAATAAAATGAAAAATATTTCTATGACCGCTTGAAAAATCCTAAAACTTGGGAATTGTAAGAAAGCATGGTACACTTAGTATAAAAATTGGGGAAGTGGCATTCTTTATTTATTTTTTGGACGCTGTGTCCGTAGGTCCTGAAGGAGCGAGACACTCAAATTAGCGCACTAGGGTTTGTAGTCGTCGCAATGTGGTATGAAGACTTTTTGTAATTATTATTATTACTTTTGAGACTTTTTGTATTGGTTCAGATGATTATTAATCCAGTAGATGGCTTGAATTTCAGGGAAAAACGGTTGCTGGAAGTAGATCGGTGTATCGTACCAAGTCACATGTGCTCAGCACCACGCTGTGGACGAGGAAGAGATAAACCGGACTGTGCACCCGCGGCTACAGAGAAGAGATCGATGGAGGATGGATGGTGAGAGCCAGCGAAGGAGAGAGAAAACACAACTTGTGTTTCCGTGCATATTACTACTAGTAGGTCCATATATTTACTATTACTGGAGTGTACCTCGTGTCAGCAGCCCATCATAGCTTTGCTCTGACATGACACTGCCTTCCGACTCCTCCTCCCGCTGCTCTCGTGCTGCCTCCTTTTTTTTGGAAGGAGCCGCCTCCCTTTTGGAGTAGTACTAGTACGGAAGTGGAGTACTTTGCTTTACAGAGAAAAATATTTCCATCACTTAGAAAATTGGAGTTGTTACTTTTCCTAGTATTTGGGAACTCCCATTGGCAAAGCTGTTTACCAACGCCAAGATGCACACATCTACTTTCTTGTAGTACTACTACAAAATTCCCATAAACATGGATATGTCCATGACCTTGCTTGGTCGCTCGTCCTGAAACCTGTTCATACTTATACATGGTAGGCCATTTTTGTGAAGCGGCTTTTTTCGAAAGTTGTGAAAAACTCATGTTTATTACTTCTTATGGCAGGTAGTACAAGCTAAAGGACGCCATGCATGAGTCCCCCTATTTTTTTGGCCTATATCTCTCTCTTTTTTCAAAGAGGGTCAACTTTGCCAGCATGCAAAGTCTAGAAAGAAGTTGAATCTTTGAAAACTCTCGGTTGTGTTCTCCATATATTGGCTGTCTGGTGGGCAACTTCAAAAGATTTTTGTGGAATTTAAAGAGGAATTGGAAGATCACATGTGGTTCAAAATAATTTGACATAATTTCGATAGACTCCCTCTGATCCATATTAATGTTCATAGATTCATCTAGATTCAAATGTATCTAGTCATGTTTCTGTACTAGATGCATATACCCGAATCGAGACAAATCTGAGAACATTAATTTGAATCGGAGACGGTAGTGTAATTTAAGTGGGTTAATTTATCTATGAACCTTGAAAACTCAAAGAACCTTGGAAGCACAAGTAAAACATGGGTGGTTCGCTATGTCTAGAAACATAGGAACCTCAAAACACTTCTCCATCATACTAGAATCTTCTCCCTCATTTCTCCAGACCATGTTACCAAATTTTGAAGTTTTAGATTAACTAAAAATCATTCACTCTACATGATATATAAAGTACGAGAACCAAATATACACCCATATATTATAGATGTTGATCAAATTTATATTTTTTCTGTTTTACCTATTATATTTTTATATAGTGATGATATGTCAAACGTCTATTATTTGAGTGAATTTACTAGTTTACTACTAGCACTACATGAATTTGTTAGATAAATTACAAGTTATATTTTTGAAGCTTAATTTTATACTCCCTCCGACCCAAATTAGTTGACTTAGTTTTATCTAGATTCGGATGTATCTAACACTAAAACAAGTCTAGATACATGAATCTACACAAATCTAAGTCAACTAATTTGGGTCAGAGGGAGTATCTAATTTCACCGGAAAGTGCATCATGCTTCAATCAACACGTTCGGTGGAATTAAAAGGTTACATAAGAAAATAGAATATTACATCGAAGTCCATACAATTGGCACAAAGGCCCCTAAAAATTAGTTTGGAAAGGCAGTCAGGTCCGGCTCAATTTCAACCGAACAGCTCAGCCATACTCTTGCTACTACTATTTTCTTCACACATGAAACAAAGTGTGCACCTACATGTTGATCATGGTCGAAGGGACGAGATTGCTTAGAACTGGTAGAGGAGCACGCTGCCCCCCTACCGAGACGATTCCCCCAGCCGCACCTTCGCCGGCCGCAGGTTCCTCACGCTCTAGCTCGTCTTGATGGTGAGCAAGGGCCAGCATAGGATCGATAGGCTCGAGGGGACCCTGGATGGCATCGTCTGCCATGGCCACGTCGACCTGGCGCCCTCGCATGCTCGCTTGCCACAGGTTCCTCGCATGCGAGCTCAAACTAGAGCATGTCATGATCGTAAGCAAGGGCTACCATAGGATCGATAGGCTCGAGGGGACCCAAGACGGCGTCGACCACGGCCACGACAACTAGGCGCCCACCTGAGTTGTCTGCCCCGGTCGCATTATCGCTGGCTACAGGTTCCGGGCGAAAGGATTGGCCGATGTCTTGCACGGGCTTAACTTGGCCACGGTTGATATCTAGCTAGAGTGCCTGCCCGGACACAGCTCCGTCACACTTGAAAGGGAGGCACACAGGGACCAACGCTTTGTCGTAGAGGTCCATTTTTGTTCGCCTACCGTGTTGACGCCTCTGTGACGCGGCCAACGTAGGATCAGTAACCTCGAGGGGGCCAAAATCACGTCGTCGGCCGGCAGGGCCAACTCACGTTTACCACGGGTGACTAGGCGCTCTACAGAGGCGGCTCCAACGACGGCTCCAATGGCAGCATGTTCCCGCCAGATGAACTGTTTCGGGGCCTGGCCTCAAGCCGAAGCAGACCTCCGAGGACGACGCAGCCAATCCACCAGGATTCCTTCAAGTATTTGTGAGGGTAACATGCCTTTGAATTGGATCCATAGCACCAATCCTGATCGTTGGGCTGTTAGATCCAATGGTTCAGAGCAGCTAGATTCGTGTTGAATAGTACCTAGATCAAACTCTACCATGCATATTCTAGAACCATCATGTCACCCCCGATAATTTCGTAGCATAGTAGGCTGTATTCTCTCTACCACTATAATGGAGCAGTTTTGAATATGAATGATCCATAGCACAAATCCTTATTGTTAGGCTGTTAGATCCAATGGTTTAGAGCAGCTGGATTCGTGTTGAATAGTACCTAGAGCAAAATCCGTCATGTTCTAGAACCACCATGTTGAATAGTACCCATGATATGTCATATATCTATTATCTCAGTCTCACGTGCACGACACGTGCAACTTACTAGTCACTATATAGAAGTACTCTGGCACGTGAGACTCGCATATTCATATTTTTTTGAGCTTTACCTATATTATATAATCTTACCACACTATATTGTGTATGCAGTAATTTGAACTTTGAAAAATCGATCAAGCCTGGCAAATACCAACATTGCAAACCGCTGGATCTTCTATCCATGCTAGCATATAGAATATTCCATTGATAGTTTTTAGCACAGTGAACGCTATGCACAAACCTCAGAACACACTTCTTAATAATTCTAGAATCTTCTTCGTCATTTCTCTCGAGATTAACAAGTAATAGGTAGCTAGTAGTAGTAGGTTGATTTCTACATGACACAAGGTACAGGAACCAATTATACACCCTATACTTTATGGACATGGTTCAAAATTACAATTATTTTTCAGTGATACCAACACAATCTCTTCCATCATTATAGTAGGTTGATTTCTACATGACACAAGGTACAAGAACCAATTATACACCCTATACTTTATGGACGTGGCTCAAAATTATAATTATTTTTCAGCGATACCAACACAATCTCTTTCATCATTAATTGCCGTGACACATAAGCATTTTCCATGCATGTAATAAGGTCTTTGGCAATGGGACAGTCTCTTAGCGTGACATACTAGGCAAAATGCTTTTGTGGCACGTCAATTAGTAGCTAAGATACACCCCTTGCATGTCATAGGCAAAAAGAGTTGATTGCCCAGTATAATGCATGCACGAGAGAAAAACATTAAATTAAGATACAAACTCTAAAATACAATGTATTGTAGAGGTTATCTATTAGGTATTTATAACTCCTATGGTAACGTGCTAAGATACACCCTATTGTCAAAGGCCTAATCCATGATACAGTACGTACCACCTGATACCCCATTGGGGCTAGTCTCATACTCTCATCCCAAACAAAGGTAGAGCAGTAGTACTAGTACCTCCATCCCAGAGTAGTACTGGAGTACAGTATTCAAAGAGACATGTACAGTGGGTCAGAGGGATATAATTAATCGGGGAACACATCGCTTCCCTAGTTTCCTCCGTGCAGGTCTCTTACCAAAGAGATAAGGTATCGGTTCATGGCCATTGAATTTGGATGGCCAAACGATATTTCCTAGAGTGAGATGAGGAGTCTAGTACTCCTAGTATTTAACTATTGTATCAGACTCTCTCGCTCGCTCTCATCAACCCTCTTAGATCTGCGCTCCTCCCTCTGCTCTCTCGCTCAGTCTCAAAATCTCTCTCAGATCTGCCGCAATTGAAGAAGATAGCTCTATAGTAGATGAGTGGTTTGAAGCTATGATTGACATGAGTGCAATGAGGCAGGTCTTCAGCTACAGGCTGTGTTCTCAAATTGTTCGTCGTCTCGCGTACATGGTTATTACTACTTCTTTCTTCATGATGTTTTCCACACTGGTTCGATACAACTCTTATTTTTGGGCTAAATCTCTTTTCCTTGCACGAGCAGTGCTTTGGCAAGGCTGCGGCGCACATTGCATGCTTACCATGTGTTGGAAAAATGTCCGATGGCCAGTGCCCGAGGTGTGAATACAGAGGCGTCTTTGAACCAACCACTACCGTGGATCAGATGTCCTCGGAAATGAAGCTCAAGTGCAGCAACAAAGGTTTTGACATGGCTGGCAGCTTCCTCGAGTTCATCAAACACCAGACGGCGTGCCCGCATGGGCTGAGGGAGACATAGGTTCTTGACAAAAAAGAACCGTATGATATTCGGGTGTCTATGTGTGAGCTAATTCTGTCTAAAGTATGTTTTAGTTTGTGTCGTGGTTGTGTTGTACCTATACTAGTTATGTTATGTACAAATTGAATCATCATCGCATCCACATAGTTTCTCTCTTTAACCGATAGCAAGGGGAAGTACCACCAGCTTGTGCATCTACATAGTTGCTCTCTTTAAGCTAAAAAACGTGGAAATCCGTAGAACTTGGGTGGCCCTCCACAGCGTATGCAAATATCAGTGCCCAAACCACTACACATCCATCCGGCACCGGT
This sequence comes from Avena eriantha, assembly GCA_910589775.1. Classification (NCBI taxonomy): domain Eukaryota; kingdom Viridiplantae; phylum Streptophyta; class Magnoliopsida; order Poales; family Poaceae; genus Avena; species Avena eriantha. The sequence goes on along the minus strand of OU342746.1, from coordinate 109,609,489 downwards.
GCCTATGCTGCATAGATGATGCCACAAAAAATCAAGGATATGTTCAAATATTTGTCTTCCCTATCCAGCTCAACAACCCTTCCTCTATTTAATACAGAGACAACATCCATCCCTCTCATCACGTGGGAGTAGTAACTTGCATGTACATGCAATGCCAACTAAGAAAATTGGTGACATGACATGATAATTAATGATGAAAAAGAGGGAGGTATTACCATAACATCACACATTTATATGAGTCTAGAACCTAATTAATTAGGTCTTGCATGACACCACACACATGTTATCACCCACTATGAAGACAATAACATATGCAAGTTACTAGTATATTTAGGCTGGTCATGGTGGGGAGTAACTTAACCTGCATATGTTACTAGTCTAAGTTACTACCTCCATTGCCGCAAAATAAAATAAGTTACTACCTCCATAGTGGAAAGTAACATAGGTGTGGTATCATGCAAAGTCTTATTTATTGCAATATAGACTCATTTTGTCTTGAAATTCTACCGCAAGCGCACTGTGTAGTGAGGAGAGAGAAACAATGATTTTCTAGTTCTTATGGCTGGGTCATACTAGTATGGTCGACCGCAAGGTTTCTTAGCTTAAGATTGAGTGCTACAATGTTTAAATTCCACTAAGGTCGACCACAAGTGTCTTATATCCGACCTTATTTTCACATTGGAGACGCCCTTATGGTAATATAGCTAGTTACCCCAAGGCTCTCTCTCATCATTTAATTGCATGCTAGGTCATCTAAATGCTTAGTTGGCAATACATGTAGGACTATGTACTACCCAAATTACTCCCACTAGCACTATGACGAACCTAAATAGAACCATGAAGAGCGGACGAGCCAGGGATGACATTGAGGAGTGACGAGATAGCGCGGCCACGCCTTTTGTTCGAGTAGTCCACTATCAGGGTCCATTTGATTCCAAGGATCTGCCTACGAATTTTGTAGGATTAAATCCTATAGGAAATTTTCCTATGACGATTGTTTGATTTGTAGGATTGATTCCTATAGGATTTTTTCCTAAGGATTGCTTTGTACAGTACTAGTTTTTGTAGGAAATCAAACATTCACCCATACCTCTTTTTTAGATTCCTACTATGGTGGAATCAAACACACTTTGGTGCATATGAATTCCTATAGGATTGGAGTGAACATGATAATGCAATCCTACATTTTTCCTATTCCTTAGATTTTCCTATCCAAATCAAACAAGCCCTCACCCATTTCCCCTGGCCTCTTCCCCCTCATCTAGGCCAGCATAATGGACTAGCCCCCGCCCCCTCCCATCCCCCTCCTCTCCCCCCACACCCCCCAAAAAAATCCCCAAATGGCGACGCTGCCAGAACTGGAGTGCTCCTCAGAGCAGCGCATCATTGAGTCTAGCCCCCATGTCTTCCGTGCCTGCCGTATCTCCGCAGCCACAACCGACTTCTCCATCTTCGATCTGCAGTTAGTTAATGCGGTGATGTCATACACAACGACACTAAAGATCTTCTTCTCGAGGATGTACGAGCTCAAGAGGATGCCTGGCTCCATCCCAGCCCCTCTGGAGGAGGACGATGTCGTGACCACACCCTGTGAAGAGGAAGTGTTGAATCTCAGTCTGCCTCCTAGCAAGCTGTGAAGAGCGAGCAATGTCGTGGGAAGTATGCACAAGGTTCTTCGCCGTGTATGGCTGCTAAAGAACCTACATCTCACGGCGGAGGAGTGGGACATCATCATGTCATACAACATTCTGCACCGGCTCTGGCTTGAGGCGTGTATGTGGGTCGACGGGTTCCACTGTGACCTAACCCTCAGCCTGAATCTCTGGTTCATCGTCAACTTGCTAGCGCTTGAAGACAGTTGGTACCTTGTTGAGCAGGAGGATGGCCACTGTAGCATATGCATGCAGGCGCTGTCAAAGCGCACAATGGTGCGTCTCCGGGGATGCAACCATCCGTAGCACTGCAAGTGCAACTTCACTTGGTTTGAGACCAACACCAGCTGCCCTATCTGCCGAGACAATGTGCTCACCCATCTCTACTGACACGAGGTGCATATGCCCCCTTCTGTATGAAACTAGTCATGTGGTTGATAATTAATTAATGTACTGAACCAATGTTTCTGCTGCACGCCAAGTGAACCTGTTATATATATGTTTGCACTTGTCGAATTAAGCTTAATCCAATTTAAACAGGGAAAACAATTAGTCTAGGATTACAATCCAATAGGAAATTGTCATCATGTCTCATACATTTTACAAAGACAAAACCAATATTCATCATTATTCATCATATCACTTCATAATATGAAACAACAGTCTAATCATCGTCACCATCATCGCTTTCGGCACCGCCGCGTTCTAGATCCACATATTCCCCTTGCCATTCATCATACATGTCTTGAGATTCATTAGGTAGAACCAGTTTATTCCTATCTCTGTTGACTACACTAACCTCAGCAGTGAAATCTACTTGTCCGTCATGCACAGAGCCGCCTCTGGCAATCAAATTTTCATCGACATCAGCCAATTCAGTTACCATACAACCACTGGGATCATCTTGGTGGGCAACATCTGTGGTGCCTGGCTCGTCATACTCATTCACATCATAGGTGCTCCGTAACACCCCAAAAATGCTAATCAATCTTATCAAGTTCTAATCACCCAAATTTAGGGTTAACAAAAACTTTTATTCCAAAAATCTATATGAATGCATGTGTGTTTTGCATTAGTGTAGAATTGATTGAATTTGCCATGTTTGAATGCTAAAAATGATGAGAAATGGTTTAAAGATGAATGCTACATCATCTAGACCAATTACAAACAAAATCCAAAGAAAAAGAAATCAAATATGAATTAATTAATCAAATGGTCATTTTGACCAAAGTTAACCACTAGGCCACTTTGAGTGTTCCTAGAAGAGAAATTCTAACAGAAATAATTCCACTTCTTTTCACCCCTTGATAGACCAAGTAAAAGTGAACCCAAGCCCACTTTACAAACTCACCAAAAATATTTTCAAAACTATGAAAAGGACAGTTCAAATTTGAATCTAGTTCATATGGTACAATCACACTTTTTCCAAAACCCCTCAAACCAATTCCACTTGACTTTTCCAAGCAATCATAGACACTCAAGCATAAGACCAAATCACTCACCAAATTTCATTTGAAAATTTCAAACTTAAATTCTTGTGGCCATTACATCAAACACCTGGCAGACACTAAATAATCATCTACCTAACTTCACTGATTGAGAAGTAATCCATCGACCAATTGGTTCCCTCTTCACTCCCCTGTCTCCCACAATGTCTAGCCAGCACCAGACCAGCTCCCCCTTAGCCATTGCTCTAGTGCAACACCGCCCAAAAGTGGTCATCGCCGGCCAACCGTGGACAGAGCGACAGAGGCCACGCCGCCCTCGCCCACGACTTACACCAGACATGCCACCGTCCATCGCCACCCCCTATCTAGCCCATGCCCACAGCCTTGCCCTAGACCACCCTAGCGAAGCCACGCCCTATGTCTCTACGCTGTGCCGAGAGCGTGCCAGAGCGCCGCACCCGACCGGCTCGCACAGACCGTGCCTCACCCTCTCCATGCACACGCCCACTCGCCATGATCACCACCACCTCCTAGACACCCCATTCGCCGCCGCGCGACTCATAGCACCCGTGCGCCGTCGCAAACACCGTCGCTCCCGCGCAGAGCATCACACGCTCCCGACCAGCCTAGACAACACCGTGCCATGCCATTACTTCCGTGATGACTGCCAGGGAACACTGCACCGCCCCCTACCCTCAGCCGCACTGCTAGCCGCCTGTGTCGTTGTCACCGACGAGCCCGAGACCATGCCGCTCAGTCCCCTCACTGCGGTATAAATAGAGACCCCCTTTGCCTCCATTCTCCACACCAACACCCTCCCTACTCCTCACTTAGCCTCCCACCCTTCTCCCCGGACCAAGGCGAGCTCTCCTTCACCGGAATTTGGCCAGAGCCCGCCGCTGCAGGAGGAGAAGGGCGCCGTCAATTGGAGCCACCCCAGGAGCTGCTGTGACCACCATTAGAACCGCCGTCATCGATAATGCCGGTCGCCCCCATCGCCGACCATAGCTGGAGCCCAGGTGAGCCTCACCAGACCCCCACCACCACGTTAGGTTTAATTCCTCGCCGCAGATGTTGTCGTTGATGATGCACCTTGGCCGTTAGATTAGATTTTAATCGCACGACCTAGATTCACAGATACCGTTTTGGTTAGTTTAAGTCGCTGACTGGTGGACCCCCTCTGTCAGTAGCCCGCTGCGATGTGCTGTGCAAGTTGGGCTGGCCCGTTTAGTTTCCCGCGCAGCCCAGTGAATTCAAATAAGGATTTTCCAATTTAATTAAAACCAAATTCTGTCAGTAGGTTCAAAAATCAATTCAAAGAGATTCACTGAACAAAATTGCATGATTCCAATTTTGTTAGAAAGATATTTAAATTATATATCCAAGCTCGTTGTATATAAATCATTTGGAATAATAGATCATCTATACCAAAAATAATAAGACAGAGACTTTTTCAACTTCAAACATTTTTAAAAAATCAGCCATAAATTCTTTTGAGTTGATTCCAACTCTCAAAAATCACATTTGACAAGATCTATCTGAATTTGTAAAAATATTTAGGTTTGCATGTAGTGACATTGGACTAGTACCAAAATAATGCTATATAGGCATTTCTAGTCACTTTAAATCTATTAAATGATAATCTTAAACTTTATAAAATATGATCAACACTTTAAATCACATTCCCATGTATTAGAATATGTGGTGATGACATGTGTCAACATGATCCCACATTTTAATTGGAAAATATTAAATCTTAATTATTTTCAATGAGTAGAAATTACTTTTCTAAAATAATATAAATAGGATTAAGTCGTTATTTCATGTGATGATTGTGACGATGCTAGATCATCAAGTGTGATCCTTAGTGTGCTAAATAGAATTGGTTGAGTATTGTTTGGTGATTGTGCACCCAATATTCATTTATAGACGATAGTACTGACCCGGGATACGAGGAGGAGGAGTACTACCAAGGAGAAGAAGAAGAAAACTTCAACCACTTCTCTACTCAATGCAAGCTAACACTTGCAAGTTTCTTAACTATGCAAGCCATCACTAATTGTAAGATAACCTAAGCAAGATTCATTGGGCATGCTTTGGTTATACAACTTTGATTATACCAATCCCAAGTTTTACTTGGAAGCTTTATTCTTCTACTTTACCAAAGTTCTTTACTTTTAGTTAGTGCTTTGTGAGTATTGGCAAAATAGTATAGATAGCATAAAGAGTATAAAACTAGGCCTATACTTAGATGTCATTCTATGGCATGAGATTGAAGATTAGCACCCCTCATTAGTGAACACACTTAACTTTAGTGCTGGTGCTAAGCATAAAAGTTGTTCACTTTAGATGGGAATACTTGGTGAAAATGATTATGAAAACCTTGGAAAGATGATTCATTCTATTGAAATGTTTTGACACGTGTTGAGAAACACAAAATGATTTTATGATGAAAATGTTGAGGCATGAGCCTTATCCCTTTATAAAAACGGATGGTTGGGTTCGGATGCGATACCATTCCAATTTTACCGTACAACCACAATACCCGAATTGGGTAGGGCTTATCCGGAAGTTTATATGCATTAGCATGGGTTCCCTCGCGGAAGAGGTTTGAGCTAAGGCTACCTCGTGAGTGTGAATTGTCCACCTATGCAGTGCCTAGGATGGCAGATGGCCATGGCTAGGAGGCCAAGCTCATAGGGGAGGTGCCTATACTAGAGTGTGTACTTGAAAGGTTATGATTGATTATCCGCATACTAAGTATGATGATTCAGGGTTATACCTGACAGATGTATCGAAATTTGTGGTGAAAGTGTACGACCTCTCCAGAATTTCAAACTATTCGAATAGCCGCGTCTGCGGTCATGGACAGTTGGAGTGGCCATACTGTTCCATCGTTAGATGTTTTGAAAATGACTTGTGAAGTGAACTATGATTTTGACTTGACCACAACAGGGTTGTGATTATGAAAACTAGGTTCCCACTTAAGTGATTTTGAACATTAACTTAGTTTTCTTTACTTCTAAACTCAGTTTTAGATAAACCTGGCTTTCTGCAAATAAACCTAGAGCTTAATATTCCTACTAGAACAACATCACTTGTTAGTGATAGTTTGCGAGTACTTAAAGAGTACTCATGGCTTTGTCCCTGGCTATTCCCGTGGCCAGACTATGAGGAGGATTATCAGGATGATGGACAGCAAGACATCTATGACAACTAGGATCATCTCCCATCGTCAGCATTGCCTGTGACCCTAAAGATAGTGCCCCTACTATGTTTCTTTCCGCTGCTTGATTTGTATTGAGACTGGATCATGAGATCCTTTATTTGTGTAAGACTTTATTATGGTTTGTAAAGGATGATGTACTGTGATATCTGATGACCCACAAGTATAGGGGGTGTATCGTAGTATTTTTGATAAGTAAGCGTGTTGAACCCAACGAGGAGCAGAAGGTGTTGGCGAATGGCTTGGAGCGGGAATTTTCTATAAATACTTAGTAAACGGATTTTTAAGGGTTTTTGATAACGCAGGTAAAGAAAGTACGAGTAAATAAAAGTCAATAAGAATAAATGCAGCAAGTGGCCCAATCATTTCTTTAGCAAAGGACAAGCCGGTTGTATTACTTAAGATGACCAAACATTCTTGAGGACACATGGGAATATCGTCAAGTGCTTTCGCTTCATATAATTGACAAATCTTCTCTAGTTTGCTAAGTGTTGTGTGGGTGAACCTGTGCTAATGTATCGACCTTCCTAGGACTAATACATACTTGTGACTATACCCCTTGCAAGCATCCGCAAGTACAAGAAAGTAATTAAGGTAGAAACCTAACCACATCTTTAAACTCTAAGACCCTGACATCCCTTGTGCTAAGGTTTCCTAATGGGGGTTCAGATTTCTATCACTCCGGCAACCCCGATGATTAGTAGCCAAATACACAATGCATTCCCCTAGGCCCTTATAGGTGAAGTGTCATGTAGTCGACGTTCACATGACACCACTAGAAGAAATACACCACAACTTAAATATCAAACCATTGAATCTTTCTCAACACAATTCCACTACTAACAACATGACTTCTCCCATGTCCTCAAGAACAAAATGAACTACTCACAAGACATCATATGGATCATGATTAGAGATGAAATAATGATGTGTAATAATCTGAACATAAACGATAATTCAATGGTTCACTCAGTAGCATCAACTACAAGGAGTAATCAACACCGGGAAAGTTTCCCCTAAGAACTATGCAAGATTCAACCCAATTGTTACAGCGGTATGAAGTGGTGATGATGATGATGGTGGAGATGATGGTGGTGATGACGATGATGAAGATCCTGATGAAGTCCAGCTTGATGGTGGTGTTGATGGCGACGATCTCCCCTCTCCGGGAAGGAATTCCCTTGGCAGAATTATGTCTGCCAAAGAGATCTCTCTCTCTCGGTGTTTTCCGCCCCGCAGAGGCGGCGGAATCTTTTTGTGGTTGCTCCCTTAGTCTTAGGGTTTCGGGAGGATAATATACGCCAGAGGGGAGAGGCAGGAGTGGACCAGGGCGGCCACACCACCTGGTGGCGCGGCCTGGGGTGGCCCGCGCCAGGGGTTGGTGTGGGCCCCCTATGGCCCATCTCCACTTCCCCTTCTGGCAATCTTCGTCTTCTAGAAAAATAGAATTTTCCATGTATTTTCCCGGATTTTCTGATCTTCGCGAATTTCGCCTCCAAACAACACCTTTTCCATCAGAATCCTGACTGCAGCGGTCTGTGGTCCAAAAGTCACCAACTATGCAAAAATAGATGAAATAACATAAGTATCATCTCTTAATATGAAATATATCAATGAATAACAGTAAATTCTGATATAGAATAGTGATGCAAAATGGACGTATCAACTCCCCCAAGCTTAGACTTCGCTTGTCCCCAAGCAAAACTGAACTCAATAAACATGACCTCAGGTTTATGGAGTGAAGTGTCGATAAAAGAATACAGACAAGAAGCATCACATTCATCAATACATAAATCATAATAGAAGAAAACTCACTATTATATAACTTAACTTGCAATAAGTAAAGGAAACACAATAAATATACATAAAGTAAATCATAATTGGTAATGGCAAACTTAGCTCTTGGTCGAAGAATCGTTGACAATTTGCTGGAGTTCACAAATAACTGGTTTTCAATGATAGCTTTCAAAGTAGTAGACACTAAGATAAGGGCAAAGTGCAAAACAAGGAACATAAGAAACATGATTGGATAAATCATCATATGAATGAATGAAACACAACAACTCAAAATACTTGCTGAGATAGAGGGAAGCAGGGATTTCAAGTTTCATAAAGAGCTTCCAAAAATTATGCTACTTATTAGCTTTCAGCTCTCATTGCCCCTATCATAGGCATCTTAAGGTGATGAAGGTTAAAGTGATCAAATATCAGGATATGCTTGACAAGTTGCAACTTGAAAATCTCATGTCCCTTGAATACGAGGGCCGCTCCTCATGCTACTCAAGTTTAGTCACCGGTAAGTTCTTGTCATAGTAAGTACATGTGTATCATAGAGAACCGCCAACGGGGTACCCCTTGCCCGATGATACGGAAGAATCCCCATATCAAAATGACAAGGCCAGCAGACAACAAGCATCTTAGCAATCTTCTTATTTACAATGGGAATATGGTGCTTTTTTCTCTCTTTCCTCTTTTCTCATCTCTTTTTTTTCTTTTTTTCTTTTTCTCAATGTCTATCTCTTTTTTATAAGAAGAATGCTTCATAGATGCTCATTATGGTTACGCTGCAGGTTTCCACCATGATAGCATGCATTAGACCGGCGACCCAGGCATTTCTCTAACACACATACATAACTCCATGGACTTACAAGCTCCCCTTTCATTTCACACTGACGACATCCATAGACAAAAGAACATGATATCAACTAGGTACAAAGTACCGGTGCAATGTTAAAAGCGTCCCCCATGACAACATGGTTCTGCTAATTCACAACGTACAAAGCGCAAGCATATACGCAACATAGATGGGCACAATGGTTCAAGTTTATTAACTGCAAGAAAGTAAAGTGTTCCATCAAGTTCGTGAGAGCTTTAATCACTAATTTTCACATAACAAGTTTAATTCAGAAGGTAGATAAAAACACAAATTTACTTGGAATAGCAATAGTACTAATAGGTAGGTATGGTGGACACAAATGGCATAGGTTTTGGTTTGAGGATTGGATGCACGAGAAGCATTCCCTCTTAGTATAGGTTTTTGGCTAGCAAGGCTGGGTAGCAAGCATAAGAGTTGAAGGAAACAAACAAACATACAAGTGATAAAAACAAACATGCAATCTTCCTTGGAAGCACAAAAGATCTTATCTAGAGAATACTAAACTTATGAGCAAATCAAGAAAGAAAGATGATGAAATTATATTTCTTTAGAGTACTTTTATCTTTTTCATTCAATTCTCAAAATAGTGTTGCTACTGATCGAGCCAGGTTTTCCAAAACCAACTAAATTAACTCAATGATCCCAAAGTGATACCAATACTAACGACAAGATCAATCATATAATCATGAATTGAAAACTAAAATAAGATATGCAAATAAGTAAATGATAGAACTTCTCATTAGTATTCCATAATGGAAACTCACACCAAGGGATTCATAGATATCTAACGAGAGGGGGGACACTTCCATAATGCAAACCATCCTACATGATAACTTCTCTATTCATGATATGACTCTACTAAAAACATAAAAAGATAGAATATAGTGATGTTATACCGCGGCACTCCCCCAAGCTTGGAACAAACCAAGGGGATGCCAAAACCTGATGACGAATTACTCCTTCGGTGGTGGTGGTATTCTCTCGATTAGCCCGAGGAAATCTTCTAGTATCTTGCGAATCCTGTTATTCTCCATATCCACCTTCCCCCTCAAGACTCGGTACTTGTCGTAGAACTAATCGGTTACTCATAGAGCTTCCACTGCTGCAGGGCAGGAACTAAGATCTAGAGTTGGAGGTATCAGTCCCTTCATGCCTGCTGCCATGTCCTTTACTTCCTCCCCGACGTTCCAGTCCATGTCTTCACGCCTAGTTGCGACCCTTTCTTCTTCCACCCATCCTACGAAGGTCTTCCGCTCCAAGTTGCGATGGAGCTCGCACCGACGCCGTAGCTCATAGTCCTCCGAAGAAGAACCCTGAAACGACATCTGAACAGCGAAATCACTACGAGAACACGATATACCAACCTCAGGGGATCCGGGGGATTATATATTACAAAGTTTTACAACAAAAGGAAGGTACTGGGAGAAAAGAGGTCGGAGACAGAGTCCGGGGCGGCCACACCACCGCTGGCGCGGCCAGGGGGCCCGCGCCAGGGGGTGGTGTGAGCCACCCTGGTTCGGTTTCCGTCCCTCTTTCGCTTCGTTGCTTTCCTTGTTGGATAAAAACTGCAAAAATATAACTGGATAGAACTTTCACGGAACTTTTCTTACCATAATTGTTACCTATTCGAAAACAGACTCTACAGGTCTCTGAATTTAGCATTTGGTAGATTCTTCCGGAGTAACCACTTGAATAACATCAATATCTTCATCTTCATACTCATATTTTCCGAGTCATGAAACCTTTCTCTTTCTTATTACACCATTTTCTCCGATAAACTGGAAATTTCTTTCACACAAAACTTCACACAATTCTCATTAACAAGATTAGTGTAAGCGAGGTAATAAACCTTTTAAGTCCAATTTCAACTTAAATCCATCAAATCATAAGATATCGTAGCAACTCCTTTTGAAAACCCAAAAAGAATTTAAAAAGGAAATCGATTAAAGAAGCAAATGCAAGAGTGGCAAAATCTGTCAAAACAGACCAGTAGGTAAAGATTAATTTTTTCGAAAATCTTATGTTGCTCAAATCAAAAAGTGTAAAACTAACGAAAGTTAAATAACAACCTGGGGCAGAAGAAAAAAATAATTACAGCTCAATCCAACATACAGAGATCTCTCACGAGTTTTAACAGTGAAGTACAAAAATCTGTTTCGAGACAGCAACTTCCCCAAATCTTACTTCTCTCTCATTAGAGGTTGATCTTGACACAAAAACCAAACAAAAAGGATAGGGAGAGGTTATTACCGAAGTAATAACTTCCAAGACTCAAATAAACAAAAACTGAAAGCAAAAGAAATATAATGGGTTGTCTCCCAAAAAGCTCTTTCTTTATAGCCATTAAGATGGGCATAATAATTTCAATGATGCTCACATAAGAATATGAATTGAAGTGAAAGAGAGCATTAAGAAGCAAAACTATACATGTTTAAGTCTAACCCACTTCCTATGCAAGGGAATTTTGTAAACAAACAAGTTGTTGAAACCGGATGCTACAAGCATAGGAAGTCAAAACAAGTGCAACATAAAGACTTTAAGCATAAAACAAGGAAACTTGATATTATTGAGGTGCATAAGAACAGCCTTTCCTCTCTCATAATAACTTTCAGTATCATGCATAAACTTAATGATATAACTATCACAAGAACCATGGTATCAATGATCACTTATCCTAATAGAAAACACATGAACACTAGCTCTCATAACACTACTTTGTGAAAGAATATTAGGGATATCCTTACAAAGGATAGTGTGTCCATCTTCTACACATTTACTGACAAAGTCTTTCACATTTGCTATTATAGGTTCATCATCCATTTGTTTATCAGGTTCAATAGCATTATTTGTACTTTCATTAACCATACTAGCTATCATAGAATGTTCTTTTACTTTAACTAGGAAAGGTATTTTCTCAATATAAGGTTCAGGTAAAACATGATTAGAAGTATAAACTTCAGTATTTCTTGCAGGAACACACTTAGAAACATCTTTATATGGTTCATGATACTTATTCCACTTCTTTTTAGAGACTTCAATATAGGAAGCAAAAGCCTTAAAATAAGTTGAAATAGCTTGAGAGTCTAGACCATAAGCATTTTTAATATTTGGAAAGTCATCAGTTCCCATAAAAGATTCAATGCATTCATCATCATAATTTATACCTGACTTTCTTCCTTTGTAATTCTCCCATGCTTAGCATTGTCTTAAATACGTTCTAGAAGATCCCATTTAGCTTCTTCTTCCATGCGTGTAAATGATCTAGCACAAGAAGCATCCAATAAATTCTTATCATGAAGAGAAAGCCTTGCATAAAAGTTATTGATAATAATATTGTTGGGGAGCTCATGAATGGGACATTTGAGCATTAGTAACTTCAATCTCCCCCAAGCTTGAGCTGTACTCTCTCCATCAAGAGTCCAAAAATTGTATATTTGATCCCGATCTTTATGAATATCACTAGGAGGATAAAACTTTGAATAAAAGAGAGGTATTATTTCCTCCCATTCAAGAGCTTGACCATTCTTTAGCATCTTATACCATTATTTAGCTCTTCCTTTTAGTGATAATGAGAATAACTTCTTCTTGACTTGATCTGTTCTAATACTTGCACACTTGAACAACCCGCATAATTCATGTATAAAGAGCAAATGATCACCGAGATGGACAGTTCCATCTCCAACAAAATAGTTATCCATAACACGATCAATAATTCTTGTAGGTATTTTAAAAGTATCATTCTCAGTAGGTGGTGGTTCACCTACTACCTTAGCAGTGGTAGTAGCATTATGAAATAAGAAACTCAGCGAATTATCCATAATTAAAATAAAGCAACTAACAGAAATTAACAATACTCATAGTAGAAGTTTCCTTTACCAGTTCCACTCTCCAATAGCACTTCACTCCCGGGCAACAGCGCCAGAAAATAGTCTTGATGACCCACAAGTATAGGGGTGTATCGCAGTATTTTCGATAAGTAAGAGTGTCGAACCCAACGAGGAGCAGAAGTTGTTGGCGAATGGCTTGGAGCAGGAATTCTCTGTAAATACTTATTAAATGGATTTTTAGGGGTTTTTGATAATGCAGGTAAATAAAGTACGAGTAAATAAAAGTCAATAAGAATAAATGCAGCAAGTGGCCCAATCCTTTATTTAGCAAAGGACAAGCCGGTTGTATTACTTAAGATGACCAAACGTCCTCGAGGACACATCGGAATATCGTCAAGTGCTTTTTCTTCATATAATTGATTAATCTTATTTAGTTTGGTAAGTGTTGTGTGGGTGAACCTGTGCTAATGTACCGACCTTCCTAGGACTAATACATACTTGTGATTATACCCCTTGCAAGCATCCGCAAGTATAAGAAAGTAATTAAGGTAGAAACCTAACCACAACTTTAAACTCTAAGACCCTAACATCGCTTGTGCAAAGGTTTCCTAACGGGGGTTCAGGTTTCTATCACTCCGACAACCCCTATGATTAGTAGTCAAATACACAACGCATTCCCCTAGGCCCATATTGGTGAAGTGTCATGTAGTCGACGTTCACATGACACCACTAGAAGAAATACATCACAACTTAAATATCAAACCATTGAATCTTTCTCAACACAATTCCACTACTAACAACATGACTTCTCCCAGGTCCTCAAGAACAAAACGAACTACTCACAAGACATCATATGGATCATGATCAGAGATGAAATAATTATGTGTAACAATATGAACATAAACAATAATTCAATGGTTCACTCAATAGCATCAACTACAAGGAGTAATCAACAACAGGAAAGTTTCCCCTAAGAACTATGCAAGATTCAACCCAATTGTTACAGCGGTATGAAGTGGTGATGATGATGATGATGATGGTGGAGATGATGGTGGTGATGATGATGATCCTGATGAAGTCCAGCTTGATGGTGGTGTTGATGGCGACGATCTCCCCTCTCCGGGAAGGAATTCCCCTGGCAGAATTCTATCTGCCGGAGAGAACTTTCTCTCTGAGTGTTTTTCGCCCCGTAGAGGCGGTGGAATCTTTCTATGGTTGCTCCCTGAGTCTTAGGGTTTCGGGAGGATAATATACGCCAGAGGAGAGAGCCAGGAGTGGACCAGGGCTGCCACATCACCTGGTGGCCCGGCCTGGGGTGGCCCGTGCCAGGGGTGGTGTGGTCCCCCTATGGCCCATCTTCATTTCCCCTTCTGGCAATCTTCGTCTTCTGGAAAAATAGAATTTTCCATGTATTTTCCTGGATTTTTTTATCTTCATCAATTTCACCTCCAAACAACACCTTTTCCATCAGAATCCTGACTGCAGCGGTCCATGCTCCAAAAGTCATCAACCATGCAAAAATACATGAAATAACATAAGTATCATCTCTTAATATGAAATATATCAATGAGTAACAGTAAATGATGATGTAGAATAGTGATGCAAAATGGACGTATGAATATCCAATCTGTTATGTCTCGCAAAAATGATAATCCTAGGATTGCCAGGTATGGCATAACATGCATCTAGGATTAAAAATCCGGGTGTTGACATGCTCCTTGCCTCAAACTTTTGCACATATTGCTAGTCCTTATTATCTCTGTCATCCAAGAAAATTACCTTGGAAGCTTGAGTTACCAAAATATAAGGTTCCTACTTGTACCACTCAGCGGTAGTATTGATCGATATGAAATTCCCATCATTTCTAGGGCCTCTTTTCTTGTTCGGATCTTGGTCATACCAATCACACTTGAATAGAACCACAGATCGACCACCAGTATTGTTATTATAATTCAACTCAATAACCTATTTTATGCGTCCATAATGATCATAGTCATCTGACTTCTTCACTTTGGCTGTCAAGTGCTCTCCACTGGTCGTGATGCCATTGTTTTGTGTCTTCAGATGTTTCTCACATTCATAAGTGATGTAGTGGATACCATCGTCATTGCAAGCTGAAGCTGTCTGCACACTCTTTGCCGGACCATGTGATAGGTCATAGAGACCATCACTAACATGGCCCAGATTCTCTTCACGCAGCTTCATGATCTGCGGTTATACAAAATAATCAAGAGGTCATCTCATGTGCATAATTCGTATGCAATTCAAAGTTCAATTGACCATCTTACATGATTCCTAAACCATTCCTGAAACCCACCCCCACATACTAGTGCAGCATAATTTTTTCTTTTGGTTGCTTTAAATAACCTACAAAAACGATACTCAAGTAAGACATCTGAACATATCTTTCTACAAGTTTGATTTCATATATGTGAGCATATGTATGAATAGTGCTCACACGAAAAAGTTTTCAGCCTCATTAGCATTATTCAGCACATGCCAAGTAAGTTGGTCATATCCGTGCAACATTAATGTTCTATGTTCCATCTTTCCTACTAGGCGAACACTATGGTTAAAAACACATTTTTCAACTTCTTCAATTCTACCACCTATAGTAGATCTCGTTTTACGATCATGAATGTATCTTGAGAAAAATGCAAATTCTTCAGCAGCAATGTATTCCTGTAGTACCCTTGAAAGTGCAAAGTCGACGTTCTATAGGGTACATCCATCCGTATTGTACGGGACCTCTATAAAGTGCATCTTCAGTCAGATGAACAGCCAAATGCACCATCACATCAAAGAAGGCTGGTGGATATATCAGCTCAAGCTTGCACATGATTTCTGCTATGTCCGTCTGAAGACGCGCTACAACTCTTCTGTCCAGAGTTTTGCTATAGATTTCCCTAAAGAACTTTCCCAACTCTGCAAGCATGTTGTACAAATCCTTGTTCACTAAACCTTTAACGCCAAGAGCTAGAAGCCTTTGTAGTAGGATTTGGCAATCGTGAGTTTTCAACCCTTGGAGCTTGTTCCCCTCTGCATTGATACAATTTGCAATGTTGGAAGAAAATCCATATGGGAACTTCACACCTCGGAGGAAGTCACAAAGTAGTACCCTTTTATTCATCGGCAAGGTAAATTCTGCACCTCAAAATTTGTAAAGTTGTTCACCGCCCTTATCAACTGTAATGTGCCTATAATGCTATCACATATATTTTTCTCCATGTGCATGACATCAATATTATGTCAAAGTGTCTTACCAGCCCAATACGGCAAGTCCCATAGAGTGTATCTACGCTTATAAAATATTCTCGGTTCCTTTTCCTTCCCTTGGGAATCTGCTGCTACTTCTTCCACTCTCTTCCTTTTGGATGTTGCTCCTACTGTCGGTGCATCTTCTGTATTCTTTCGTTTACCTCGTCTAGCAGCTGGTTGTTTTCCTGGTTTGACATTTCTGACCTTTTGTAAATGCGCCTGCAACTCAGCTGCAATGAACTTTTGTGGTGCAGTGCCATATTCAATCCTCTTTCCATAGAACTACAATTTTTTCAAGTTTTTTCAGAATTTGTGGCCTTGAGGAAGAAAAATCTAGTGGCCAAGGAAACCAGTCTTATTTTGTAGCCTCACTATGACATGTTTTGTCTCATAGCCAACACATGCGTTATAACATGCTGTCACTCTGCCTGACATAGTGCTAAGAGCTGGAAAATCATGGGTGCAGAATAACGCAGCAGCACGCATAGGGAACTTGGCATCTTCATGGTTGTTGGAAATGATATGAGGAGTCATGACACCCTTCCATAGTTCTTGCAAGTCTCGTATAACAGGCTGCATGAACAGATCAAAATCCTTCCCAGGTGATTTGGAACCTGGGATGAGTAAAGCGAGCAAGTAGTTCGACTGATCTGTGCATGCCTAGGGAGACAAGTTGTAAATTGTAAAAAGTACTGGCCACATGCTGTACAAGTTACTCATGTTTCAAAATGGGTTAAATCCATCTGTAGCTAGGCCAAGTCTCAGGTTCCTTGGATCCGCTGCAAATCCTGGATGGGCCTTGTCAAAGTTCTTCCATTCATCGCCATCAGCTGGATGTCTGAGCAAGTAATCGTCTGGCTTGAGAATCTCTTTGTGTCATCTTGTTTCCTTAGATGTTTGTTCTGACTAAAACAACCTCTTGAATCTATCTATAATTGAAAAATATCTCAGAACCTTACAAGGATCTTTCTTCTTTTTATCACCATTTTTCCATCTTGATTCATTACATATTGGGCATTCATCGAGGTTTTCATAATCCTCCCAGAACAGTACACAGTTATTTGGACAAAAATGGATCTTCTCATATGATAGTCCAAGTACCTTGATGTACTGTTTCATCTCATAAAAGGATTTTGGTAGTCCTTCTCTAGGGATTGACTCACTAAATCGAAAGCTTTGTTGGTAATCTTGTTGAACGACTTCTCCTTTAGTAATTTCATTACAAGTTTGAATCTTGAGATACCAGAATCAGGGTCCACTGAACACTTGGCATCTTCTATCAGGTCAGAGAAACGTGATCTTTTAAGAGAAGGAGCGCCTTTTTTGCTTGAACAGGGGTACATGTCCCTTAACAAACCAGAAAGGTCCTCATCCCCGATCTGATGAGCTTCAGGCGGATCAGCATCAGCTAGAGGATCAAGAACATGCTAATCATATGGTTCACCATGTTTAGTCCACCTAATATATGTGCGTTGCATCCCATTAACGAAAGTATGGTCTGCACTCTACTCTGACTCATATTTTTATAATTAAGGCATTGTCGGCATGGGAAAAGCACATCCGAGTCGCCATTATGCTATCTAACAAACTTCATGAATTCATTAACACCTTCCCAATATGAAGGTGTTTCTTTTTTTCCATTCAGTATCCAATATCTGTCCATCTGTTGAGGATAGAGATGGTCAGAAGCTTTCAAGATATTTCACCGAACAGGTTGATTATAGATCTAATTAAGCCAAGATATTTGAGCAACCTGATTGAATATAGAACTATAAATGCCACGTAATTTTAGCTTATTTCAAAAATTGAGAGCAGAAGTATGTTACATATTTGAGAGAATAGATCGACCGAGCACAAAATGACAACCAATTCGAACAAATAGACCAAGTGCAGAACAATGTCAAACGAGTAGATCGAGTACGAAACTACTTCTAGGGAATGATTGAGCGAACTAAGGATATTATAAGCATACCATGGGGATCGACCAGCTGACCGCCGGCCTATGTGCGTCTCGAAACAAACGGCGCTGCCAGCAATGGTGTCAGGCCGCCCTGGCTGATACACGGAGTGTGAATATTTTGGTGCGCGGCTTGTGGTTTTGACCACCTGCGTGTCTCCAAAAGAATGGCACAAAGAGACAGTAGCTGGCTGCTGGAGTGAAGGCGTGAGTTGGAAGGCACGAGTGGGAAGTTTTGGCGTGCGCGGGGTATGTGTCCTGGTCGTCAACAATTTTCACGTGAAAATATCAGCCAAAATTTTCGCCCTCGTTTTTTTCTTCCTTGTTGGGGTTTGGAATTTTTATTACTCAGCCCATGAAATTAGCCTATCAGGCCCAATCATAGCCCAAAACCTTCAATTCGGCCTTTTCATTGTCTTGTGGCCGCCGACCATAACGCTTTCATTTTCGGAGTGAGACCATGAAGAATAGGGCATCCGCCCTTATCCCAGAATCTTTTTAATTCGGCATTTATGGTCATCCCCTTCCCCAGCCCCCCTAGAAAAAGCTTTGCCTACCTATGTTGTTTTGTTAAAACTATTGCATTACTAGTAAGTTCTACGTACCCTGCACGTGAGAACCAGATAATAGATATATGACATATCATCACTATATAAAATTATAATAGATAATTTTCAAAAAATATATAATTTGTTCGACATCTATATAGTACGTGTGTATATTTGGTCCTTTACTTTGTACCATGTATATTTAGACCTAGCAACGGACCGATGTTAAAACAGCGGACGAGGCTGAAAAAAGTCCATCATGCGCATGTTTCATTTACAGAGAGGCTGACACGTGGGACTCAGCAGCGCTGCCTTATAGAGATGCTACATCGAGCAACATTGCCAAGTTCAAAATAGGGAGGCGCGAGTGATAAAAAAGTCTAGCATCGTGAGAGGCTAACATGGAGGACCCAGCAACGTTATCAAGTTCGACCCAAAAAAATAGTCCAACATACACACACGCTTTTTTGAGGTCAGGGAACTGTTTTCTTAGCGCAGGGTCAGGGAACTGCTGAGCATAGGCCAGTGAAATTTGAGAAAGGATCCCATGGAGCATAGGCTAGAACATTTTAATTCGGCCTTGTCAGGGTGAAGGGACTGCTTAGCATAGCCCAGTTAAATTTAAGAAAGGAGCCCATGGAGTATAGCACATGTAGATGGACCATGTAGAATAGCCCAAAATATTTTTAATTCGGCCTTTTGAGCATTGCCCCCCACCTCTTAAAAAAACTCCACCTCCACCTCTTAAAAAAACTCTGTTATTTTTAAGAAACTAGTCCATTATATATGTGGCATTTTATAAATTGAAATGCTAGAAGGCTGCCCTTTTATTTTTAAAAATATAAACACGGCCACACGACATCTTTTTAAAAACATTAAAACATAACTTGAAGGTACTAAGGAATGTCCAATAACATATTTTCTATAAATATCTTTGGCGTAGTGGCAACACACACAGTTTAAATCTATTGGAAGTCCAAAACAGCAGACGCGGC
This sequence comes from Avena eriantha, assembly GCA_910589775.1. Lineage (NCBI taxonomy): Eukaryota > Viridiplantae > Streptophyta > Magnoliopsida > Poales > Poaceae > Avena > Avena eriantha. The sequence goes on along the minus strand of OU342746.1, from coordinate 109,589,922 downwards.
CAAAAAAAGGTCTATCATACATACACACATTTCATTTAAAGATAGACCGACATGTGGGTCCCACTAGCGCGGCCTTATACAGGTGTTGTATTGAGCAACGTTGCCAAGTTCGAAATAGGGAGGCGCGAGCGACAAAAAAGTCCATCATGCACATGTTTGTTCTAATGAGAGGCTGACATGGGGGGCCTAGCAGCCTGAAAAAACGGTTGATGGAGCGAACAACGTTATCAAGTTCAAAACACGGAGTGCGAGCATAGAAAAGAGTCAATCATACAACGGATCCTTCTAATGAGAGGCTATCATGTGGGACCCAGCTGCGTGACCAAACGGCAGATTTTTCAAGCAACACTGTCTAGCTAGGAGCAAGGTGACGCTAGAGTAGAAAAAAAGTCTGTCATGCCCACGATTCTTCTAATGTGAGACTGACATAAAGAACCCACCAGCATGGCTGATGCAATGAGCAACACTATCAAGTTCGGAACACAGAGGTGCGACCGAGGGAAAAAATCTATCATACACACATTTCTTCTAATGAGAGGATGACTTATGGGGTCCAGGAGTTTGAATAAACGGCTGACGCAGCGATCTACGCTATCAAGTTCGAAACATGAAGGCACGACAAAGGGTAAAAAATCCATCATACACACGTTTCTTCTAATGAGAGGATGACATGTGGGCCCAACATCGTGATTAAATGGTAGATGCATCAAATAGCACTATCAAGTTTGGAACAGGGTAGCGCGAGCCAAGGAAAAAATCCATTTTACACACGTTTCATCTAATGAGAGGATGACATGTGGGGCTCAGGAGGTTGGTTAAATGGTAGATGCGTCGAGCGGCGCTATCAACTCGGAACGGGGTAGCGCCAGCGAAGGAAAAATTCCCATCATACACACATTTCTTCTAATGAGAGGATGACATATGGGTCCCAGGAGGTTGATTAGACGGTATATGCATCGAGCAGCACTATCAACTTTGGAACATGGTAGCGCGAGGGAAGGAAAAAAATTCCATCATACACACGATCCTTCTAATGAGAGGCTGACATGTGGGACCTAGCAGCCTGACTAAACGGCAGATGCCTCGAGCTACGTTATCGACTTCAAATCCGGGAGGCGCGACCAAAAAGTATAGTCCGCTAGACACACTAACATGCAGGACCCACACGCATCAAAAGACTTCAGCGAGTCAACATCGCGCGAGGAAACGAAAATCTTGCTTCTGCCACACGCCAGCCGATCTTCCTCCATGTTTTTAGGAGATCCGTTGTAGTAGAGGGCCGCGAAATCAGAAAAAAAAGTTCTCCATCGGCCACGGTCGAGCCGAGAATTTCGTCGCGGAATACATGCCTTCTACAACGACCATCGGGACATTTCATTGTAGAAGGAAACTTTTCTTGTAGTAAATTGCTGCGCAACGTGTGATTTGACCGTCGGGACAATTCATTGCAGAAGGAAACTTTTCTTCGGAACGAGTCAAGTAGCATTTGTCGAACACAACATGGTGTTGTCATTGATCAGATCTCGAATAGTGCAAGTATTGAGAGACAAAAGTAATAAGACACGACGTTCTTGGTTCAAACGATGAAAGATTTCATGGAATGCAGAGGGGTCACATGGCCATCCAGGTCCCTCTGTTGCTCATTAGTGCGGGAGGGTATCGACCATGTCTGGAGTGTTCCAGGACCGTGGGGGTATCACGCTTAAGGGCTTGATGATGCTCAGAGAGTGTTTTAGGATCGGTAGAATCACCAAAGAAAAGAGAAGAGAAAAAACCGGAAGGGTTTCAGTAAGTCCGGAGGATGTCCGGAATAAGAGGGAATGGTTTGCACATCAATGAGGATTGAATAATATGTAAGTGAATGGTTAATATTGATTTAATCATTCAATTATATTTATTCAATAAAATAAAAAGAATTAAGGGCCCATGAGGGAACGAGCGAAGGGAGGAAGGAAGAGGGAGTGGCCGGCTGGGCCAAGGCACCCCGTGTGGGGCCCACTTGGGCCCTAGCCGCCGGCAGCCAAGCCCCCCTTCCCCTCTCCCTTGTTTAGTCCCACATGTCTAAGCTAGTTGGCTAGGGGGGGGGGTTCCCCTATATAAAGAGAGGTATTTTGACAAATTAAATACAACAATAATCAATAAAAGGTTTACTCTCTTTTGGGGAGACCTCCAGTTTGTTCTCTCTCTCCTGTGACTGTGGTCCCACGTCCAGATCGCGCGAGCAGGAGTCTTCTTCACCATGGAGCGTCGTCTTGTTGTGGCATTCAGATCCAGGAGCTCTACTTCTGTGGAGCGTCGTCTTGTTGTGGGAGTCATTGCCAGGCACCAGATGTCTGTAACTCCCTGCAAGGTGTAACACTTGGGGATCTAGGAGTCGTTGGAGCCGTAGGAGCTGCCAGGACTTCAACGCGACCTTGAGGTTGGTTTTGGTTCATCTACATCAACCATACTCTTCCCAGAATTGACAACGCTTTTCGGTCTTCAAGGGTAAGTTTGCGAAAATCCCCTCCTGTTATTGCATTACTAATAGATAGGTCCTGGGAACTGGGGTTCTAGGCGTAGGGGAAAATTTATTGTTTTCACACACGAACCCCTATAGTGGTATTAGAGCTAGATCTATGTGTAGTATTTCTAGTACGGATAGAACACACGAGATGTAGCGTGTGGGCGTTGATCTTTTAGTTGTTACCCTCCCACGTGTACTTGTGTATACTGTAGCAATGCTTGATGAAGCAACCCCCAACTGACTTTATGCGTTCATTCGCGAGACTAGTCCACACTTGACATATGGTGTGTACCATATAAAGTGGCTTTGGGGGTGTATGTCTCTCTCGCATTAGTTGGTATGCCATTTGCAACTGAGGGCCTCGAAATGTGTGTAGTATAGACAACTACTTGATCAGCGTTGTGGTGAAAGTTCGTAGGTAAGAACGGTTCTTGTGCAAAAGCCCTATCAGCCACGTAAAACATGCAAAGATAAAGTAGAGGCATCTAACTTTGTTTTGCAGGGGGGGGTTGCGATGTGATATGGTTGTGGCAAAGGTAAAGTAAGTTTACTTGACGTTGCTAAGTAGTAGTAAATGGGCATGGAGATGATGGACTACCACGCCGGAAGGCACCAGTACCCTGGTACCTACGGCGCTGGAATCCGGAGGCACTGGATGGAGATCACAGCGTGAAGGACCATATCGCATCGCACTTACATTCAATTATCATTTTTTGTATATCTTATTGTGTTCTAGTATTAGATACTCGACAGTAGCCTAATAAGATGATCTCTAATTAAAATACCACTGAAAGTGTTCTCCCTCAGTGTGCACCACCAATAAAGTTCTTCAGTATGAGGCGGGTTGTGACGATTGGGTGTCAAACATATCTACATTCGCATACAGTGGGTGTAAGCCATGCTGCATATCGAATATATTAAGGTTGAGTTGGTGAGCCTAGCATGTGTATACATGGCCTCGAAACACGGATTGTCGAAAGATCGAGCATGTAACATCCCAAATTTAGCAACACTAATTAAGTTGTCCAGAATGCAAAAATCAGGGGGAACAAAAACTTTTTATTGTTTAGTGATGCATTGTTTGCATGCTTACTTGTTATGCTTATGCATAAGAGTGTGTAGTGTTTGAAATACTCCTCACCTCACCCTTAGTTGACAAAAGCTATTTAAAAAAACTATCTTGGTTCTTTCTTCATATTCTCAAATGTTCTGGCATTTCACAACCTGAGCCAAGATGCCTTTGTAACCCTAACCACTTTAGTAGCTTCTATTGAAAAAATTATGGAGATCTATTAGATATAATCTCCTTATGTTTTCAAGACATAACCTCAACCTCTAGGTTTTCCAAAACCTTTTCATAAAGCTTTTGAATTCTACCCTTGTTAGAAATACCAAGGACTCTCACCTTATTCAACTCCAACTTTTGAAAATACCCATATTTACCTGAAGCTAGGCTTGACGGTAATGCTAGTTGTAGAATTGTTTTTCTTGTAAGATGAGTTGCCTTGATCTGCTGTTTGATTTGTTTGTTTAGGAACTAGAGTGGGCTAATCTAGGAGCTCATCCACTAGGATCAAGATGTTTTAATATCACAACACCCTAAGCAAGAATACAAAGTTGGATATGATCTCTTGCCACTAGGTGCTCATCAAAAACCCTTAAACAGATAACTTCTGTAGATTATTCCTTCTAGAAGCTTCCAAGTCAATGAAGACCAATATCAACCATGCATCTATTATACTCAATCTACACTTCAACATCATCCACTTGATTATGCTTTTGTACCTTGCAACCCATCAAAAACATCCCCTCTCATATTCTAGTCAAAAACCCTAAATCTGCCAAATCTGACTAAGTCTGGAAACCGTTTCAACATCACTTCTTTGAATGCCTCCATTTCTCAACCCTTGTGCATTTTTGAAAATGAACTTGAACCATATTTTAAAACATCCTAAGGACTACCAAGGACCCCCTATTTACCTTGGATAGATCACCTTTTAACCCACTTGTTCTTGATGGTTTTGTAGGCAAGAAAATAAATTTTCCTGCAAATCTTATCAACTACCCTACTTGGTTAGAAGCTCACACCTTCATCCTACCTTCTTTGGACCAACTATTTGAATGATTGTGTTCTTAAAATAAAGGTCTAGCATTAACTACTTCACTTGTTTCAATTGGATCCTTGTGCTTCCAAAACACACAAGGTTTTGAAGGTTATTTGATAATGTATTTTGGCACCCTTATTTTATTCAAAGTTTGAAATCAATTCTTGAAGTACTAAACCATGATCAACCTCAACCCTATGAAGCATGGTGATCTACATCACTTGGTCTATCCGTAATATATCCCATGTTCCATGGGAAGCTCTAAGTTCTAAGATCCAACAAGGTTTTGATGGTATGAAAATAACATCACCCTAGATCTTTTATTCCTTATTTTTTCCTTCCAAATCAAGTTGGATTCTCAACACCCAAATGCCTGATACACCTTATATACAACATCTACCTTGATTATAAAGATTTATAAAATATTATCCATAATTATTATGGACCAAAACCTATTTAATTTCCTCAATGGACAAGACCCCCAAAACTCCCTCTTCAAAGGCAAGTTTGTTTTTCTCCAAATTACACCTCCAACTTTAGGCTCATTTGAATTCTATATATCATACCCTGTCATCCCACTTCAAAAATAGATATTTTTGAAGAGTTCTATTATTTATTTTTGCCTATATTCTTAAATGGCAGAAACGGAATAATAATTACTTCAAGTACTTTTTCTTTTCAATAAATCTTGGGAAAATTCTCCAATGTGTGAATTCATATTCTAAACCATCTAAAACCAAAAAACAACCCTAGCCAATTCAAATTATTCAAACAAATCCAATAAAATAGATTCAGCAGTTTCTGAATAATTGATATGAAAACTATCTAAAAACATCAAAAAAGTCCCAAACAATTCCTTGAGGTGTATTTTGATCACCTCTATCCATCAGAACCTTTATCTCATCTTGCCAATATCAAGATTTGAAATTTTCCGTGATGATCATCAATATGACACTTTTTTGCCACTTTAACCAAACATGAGCTAAAACTCTTCCAAACCGTTATCTATCACCATCATTAGTCCACAGCAACAAGCACTCACCCCTGGTCGAAAGCACTCTATCACATCCCCTCTCTTGTCATTAGTGCTTGGAAGGAGAGAGAGAGAGAGGATCTTAACATTATTGCCTACCTTGGAAATATAAGTCTAGGGCAACAGCCCCAGCCTTCCCCCACTCCTCTAGTCGAGTACCAGGACCCACCAACCTCCCAGCACCACCCTCCTCGACCAATGCCCTTGCCCTGCTCTCCCTCATGCTCCCCATGGACACAACCCACCATAGCCCATGACCTATTCGGATAAGAAGGCACATGCCACCCCAACCATTCCCTCTTCCCTCATTACACTCCCCTCCCTTCACTCTCTCCTCTATAGAGCCAGATCTCGAGCTCTGCCCCCTGTTGCTCGTGTACTCTCTTTCTCTCTACCTAAGAGGAAATAGTTTTTGGAACCACAGATCATTTTTGGTGAATTATTTCCTAAAACTAGAACTTTTATCACTAGAAAATGCATAATAAATCAAATGAAATTGATAAAATCTTGAAACCAGTTTTTTTGGCCTTGCTTTGTCAATACCTATCTGATGATATCATTTTTTTTACACTGGTATCATACGGACCCAAGCCTTTGTTCCAAACCCCTTCATTAAGTGGTTTTTCCCATTTAAAGAATAAAGGAATTCTCACAAATGCAATTAGGGTAATTCCAATTGTGTTGAACTCAACTACTCACAACCTACTAAATGGTATACATGTATTGTTAAATTGCTTGTTGTCCTATATGGATGCGTGTATGCCTTGTGATGATTGTGCACTTGTTTGCTTGCATGTATGCTCCCTGCCGACTATAGTTGCGATGATATCGAAGACCCGAAGAAGTGATTATTTTGGATTATTATGGTTTTCTAAGAACAAGTCCACGGACTTATATTTCCATATTGCTAATCATCAGGCAAGCCACCTTCTTTCTCATAAGCCTTGTCCTACCATTTTACTTATGCATGTTTTACCTACTGTTTATGAAAATTGCATTGTTTCATTATATGATGATCTATATCAGGTAGTGGCTTGGCTCCTCCAAACCATTGCACCTTTTGTACTACTAAGTACAACCCCCTTGATGACACTGACTTGTCCCTAGTATGGTAGATGGTGTATAACACCATACCCCCTTTTGGAGACCCCGATTTAGCCGAAGCAAAGCTATAGGATGGGAAGACCCTGGAAAAGTTTTACAAAAAGTTTTATGATAAAACCTTGGTGAGGTTTGACCTACCAAGAGAAGTTTGAGAAATAAAAAGGTTTTCCTTTTACAAAAGATGCTGAAGGAAATAGGAGGAAAAAATGTTTACTAAAACGCACCCGGTTCTTTGCAGCTTTAGCTATAACAACCTAACCCGTGCAACCACATTACTCCTATATGGGAAGGGGTTAGGCTTGAAGTTTCTTTACTCTGGTATGAGGTGCCTCACAACTACTACAGGGGATGTCAATCTCTGGAGGGTGGGTCTTCTCCTGTAAGGGTCCATGTGAGACATTAACCTGGAGAAGAAACGAACGGTTGCAGGCCGCCGGGCATTACTATGAGCCTCTCATTGAAAGCGTAGACTTTGTGCACTGAAAAAAGGCGCTCCGGTTGGTCCACATTACTGTAACATCCCAAATCTTTAATCAAGGTTATCAAGATCCAAATCACCCAATTTAGGGTTTACAAAAAAAATTCTCTTTTAAATAATTAAGAATGCATATGTGTGTTGCATTAATATGGAATTATTTTGAATTGCCATGTTTGTTGGTTTCATGGTTGTAAAATGATTATAAGGTGAATGCCACATCATCTAGATCATTCCTAAGCAAAATCCAAAGAAAAAGAAACCCATTGGAATTAATAAAGGCAAATGGTCACTTTTGCCATTTTAATTCACTAGGTCACTTTAGGTGTTCCTAGCACTCAAAGTCCAACAGAAACATTTATGAATTTTTGCACCCCTTGATAGTACAAGTAAAAATCTACCAATGCCCACTTTGTGATCCTACAAAAACATTTAAACACTAAATTTAAACGGCATTTGAAAATGGAATCAAGTGTAGGTGCATAGATCCCACTTTTTCAAAAACCACTCAAATGAGTTCAACTTGACAATCCCAAGCAACCACATATGCTCAAGAATAGGACCAACAACTCCACCAAAAATCTTTGCAAAATTCAAAACTTTTGTTCTTGCAGCCATTGCGTCGAACAGTTGGCAGGCAAATAAAATCTGCCTAACTATCACTATTTGTGATCAAAGCATTGTCGAGCCATTTGGTTTAATTCTTGTCCCCTGGTCTCCCCTAGCTCTAACCAAGCCAGCACCAAGCTACCCTTTAGCCTGGAGCAGCATTAGCGCGCCGCCCGTTCCTTGTCGCCACCGGCCGAGCATGGGCAACACGCCAGAGACAGCGCCGTGCCAATCCAGCATGCCCCTAGCTCCGTCGAACCCTACCGCCGCCCTTGGTCCCTTCCCCGAGCCTTGCCAGCCCCTGGACCACCGAGGAAATCTCGCACCCACCGCCTCTGCACCATGCATGGAGCACACTAGAGCGCCGTCCCTGGCAGGCCATCACAAGTCGCGCCTCGACCCCAACTTACACGCGCTGCTCCGCCTTAACCCCAGCACACCCCAGACACGCCCTTTTCCTTCCGCACGACCAGCTGCCACCACATGCAGCGTCGAGCACCGCCTCTGCCGCGCAGAGCGCCGGCCTTAACCGACCAAACGCAACCGCCCCTAGCATCGCCTTTATGTCGTAGCTGACCGCCAGGAGGCAAGCCACCGTCCGCCTACATCGCCCATGCCTCTAGCGCCCTGTACCATCAACACCGATGAGCTCACCATCGCCCTCACGGTCTCCTCGTCGAGCCTATATAAGGATCCCTCCCCAGCACCATTTCCTCACACCACTCAACTCCCCTTTCCCTCAGAACCACCTCCCACCATCGCCGGAGCCGCTCGAGCATCCATTTGCCGGAATTGCGCCGGAGTTCGGCGTAGCAGAGAAGAAAAGGGCCCGATGATTTCATCCGCCCCAGGAGCCGCCACGACCTTGCCTGAGCCCACCGCCGTCTCCTTGTTTGATCGCCCTATCAACACCCGATTTTTAATCCTAGGTGCATGTTATGCCATACATCGCAATCCCAGGATTATCATTTTGGTGAGACATAACAGATTTGATATCACAGTACATCATCCATTACCAACCATAATAAGGGCTTACACCAATAAAGGATCTCATGATCCAGTCTTAGTACAAACAAGTAGCGGAATAAATAGCGTAGCGGTGGGCTCCATCTTCAGTGTCACGGGCAATGCTGACGATGGGAGATGATCCTAGTTGTCGTAGCCTTCCTGTTGTCCTCCTTCAGGGTAGTCCTCCTCATAGTCTGGCCACGATAATAGCTAGGGACAAAGCCATGAGTACTCTTTAAGTACTCGCAAACTATCACTAACAAGTAAATATAATTCTAGTAGGAATGCTAAGTTCTAAGTTTATTTATAAAGTTAAGTTTGAAACCTAAGCTGAGTTCAGAAACAAAGAAAGATAAAATAAAGTTGGAAAACACCTAAGTGGGAACTTAGCTGTCATACTCACAACCATCTTGTGGTCAAATCATGTCACAATTCATTTCATAAGTCATTTTGAAAACATCTGACAATGAAACAGTATGGCCACTCCAACTGTCCATAACCACGGACGCGACTATTGGAATAGTTTGACACTCTTCAGAGGTGGTACACTTTCACAACAAAATTCAATACATCTGTCAGGGATAACCCTGAATCATCATACTTAGTATGCATATAATCAAACATAACCTTTCCTTTACACACTCTAGTATAAGAACCTCTCCAATGAGCTTGGCCTCCCAGCCATGGCCATCTGCCATCCTGGGCACTACATAGGTGGATAACATTGAGAGGTACCCTCAGCTCAAACCTCTCCCGCGAGGGAACTAATACTAATGCATATAAACTTTGGGCTCAGCCTTACCCACTTTAGGTATTGTGGTTGTACGATAAAATTGGAATGGTATCGCATCCGAACCCAACCATCAGTTTTTATAAAAGGGCTAAGGCTCATGCCTTAACATTTTCATCATCATAAACCATTTGTGTTTATCAACACATGTCAAAACATCTCAATAGAATGACTCATCATTCCAAGGTTTTCACAAGTCATTTTCACCAAGTATTCCCATCTAGAGTGATCAAGTTTTGGTTTAGCTCTAAACTCCTAAGTTAGAGTGTTCGCTAATGTGGGGTGTTAATATCAATCTCATTCCATAGAATGACATATAAGTCTAACTAGATAGGTCAAGTTTTATACTCTTTATGCTATCTATAAACAACTAAGAAATTTGGTAAAGTAAAGAAAGTAAAGCTTGTAAATAAAACTTGGAGTAGGTATGAGTCAAAAGGTATAAACAAATCATGCCTAATGCATTTGCTTAGGTTATCTAACTTACAAGGTCTAGCGTGCATTGTTAATGATGGCTTGTTCGGTACTATCGTCTATAAATACATACGAAATACACGATCACCAAACAATACTTAACTTGTCTACTTAGCACACTAAGGCACACACTTGATGATCTAGTATCATCACATTCATCACAAGGTTTAATAAACTAGTTTCATTTATTTTATTTGAGAAAAGTAATTTCTACTCATTGAAATTAACTAAGATTTAATATTCTCCAATTAAAATATGGTATCATGTGGACACATGTCATCACCACATATTCTAATATATGGGAATGTGATTTAAAGGTTGGATCACATTTTAATAAGTTTAAGTTTAATATTTAATGATTTAAAGTGACTAGAAATGCCTATATAGCATTATTTTGGTACTAGTCCAAAGTCACTGCATGCAAACCTTAATGTTATTACATATTCAGATAGGTATGGTTAAATGTGATTTTTGAGAGTTGGAATCAACTCAAAAGCCATTATGGTCGATTTTATGAAAATGTTTGAATGTGAAATAGCTTCTGTCTGGTTATTTTTGCTAGGAGATATCTTTAACTCTAAATGATTTAAATTCAACGGTCTTGGATAGATATTTTCATTACCTTTCCAACAAAATTGGAATCACTCAATTTGGATTTGTAAACTCCCCGAATTGATTTTCAAACTAAAGGACATAACTAAGTTTAAGTCTAAAAAGAAAAATCTGGATTTGAATCACAGGGCCAGCGCGGGAACACTAACGGTCCGGCCCAGTTTCACTCCCCGGCGCTGAGCACTGCTGATAGGGGGGTCCCGCCTGTCAGTGGCTCATTAAAAGCGAAGCGGTACAGGGCAATGTGGACCGTAGGATTAGAGCTAGCATCTATGGCTGGGGCTTATCGTCGACGACGGACTTGTCGCCGGTGAGGTGGAACCCTAACGGCTCAGTGGGGGTGCGCTGAGAGCATACCAGGGCTCCAACGAGTGCGGCGAGGCGGGCAAACGAACCAGGAGATGACAGCAGGCTCAGGCGAAGTCGCGGCAGCTCGAGGGGTGGACGAAATCGACGGGAGCGTCTCCTCCTCTACTGGCGGTCAGCTAGGGCTTAATGGCGACGCGAGGGGTGGTGGATTGCGGTCGGGAGCTTCTCGCTCTCTGAGAGATAGAGGCGGTACTCAACGTGGTTCCTGGCGACTGTGGGTTGCGCGGAGGGGTACGGGCGTGTGGCGCTCTATCGCCGACGGTGCTCTGGCATGCGCTCGCGTGACGCAGAGACTTAGTGCGGGGCTTGGCCTCGGTGTTCTAGGGGCTAGAAGTGGCCGTGGGGTGGACCGTGGATGGCCGTGAGGTCACGCCTCCCTTCCTGGAGTACCGGAGAGGGGCTGGTAGTCACCTGCGGCGTGAGCACGATTGGCCGGCGAGCATGGCATCGGGGTGGCGTGGCACTGTTGCTAGGGACTAGGGGGTGGGATGGTTAAGGCATGGTTAGATCAAAGAGGGACATAGGGAGTGAATTGGGGTCAAATGGGTGGCAAAACCCTACAGAAACTAGGGTGTGCTCAGTGCATGCCAAGTGTTCGACCAAATGGCCGCATGACATAAAGAGTTGAATTTTTCAGAGATTTTTGGTGGAGTGGTTTGTCACATGCTTAAGCATCTCTGGTTGCTAGGATTTGTCAAATGGCGTTCATTTGGATGGATTTTGAAAAAGGGTGATCTAGACATATGAACTAGATTCCATTTTCAAATGTCTTTTAAATTTAGAGTTTGAATGTTTTTGGAAGTGTACTAGCAAGGGGTGCAAAGATCCACAATTGTTTATGTTGGAATTTGAGTCCTAGGAAAACCCAAAGTGGGCTAGTTGATTAAAATGGCAAAAGTGACCATTTCCATTATTAATTCTATTTGATTTCTTTTTCTTTGGTTTTTGCTTGGTAATGATCTAGATGATGTGGTATTCATATTAGAGTCATTTTACAACCATTAGAACAAACAATCATGGCATTTCAAAACAACTCCTATTTAATGTAACACACATATGAATGCCTAAATATTTTAAAATGGAAAAAGTTTTTGTTAACCCTAAATTGGGTGATTTGGATCTTGCTAACTTGGATTAAAGTTTTGGGATGTTACAAACATTCCCCCCGTAAAAAAAATATCGTCCCGAGATTTAAGAAAGAAAACTAGGAACTAAAGAGATCTAGGAACTCAGTCCTAATGTAATCTTCTCGCTCCCAAGTGGCTTCTTCTTCGGTATGGTTGCTCCATTGGATCTTGAGAAATTTGATACTCCGGATCCAGGTGGTTCTGTAGGCGTCCTCCAAGATACAGATGGGCACTTCACGATACGTCAGATCCTTGTTGATATCAACGGCTCGGTGATCGATGTGCTTGAAAACTTCGGTCTTCTCCGGCACTTCCAGGCATTTGCGAAGTAACGAGATATGGAACACATTGTGGATGGCAGACATCACGTCTGGCAGTTCTAGTTGATACGATACTTCTCCTCAGCGATTCAGAATCTTGAAGGGTCTAATATATGTGGGGGCTAACTTTCCTTTCAGACTAAAATGTTGCGTTCCCTTAAATGGTGAAACCTTGAGATACACAAAATCTAAGACATTGAAAGTCAGGTCTCTCCTTCTCTTGTTAGCATAACTCTTTTGTCTGGATTGGGTGGTCTTGAGGTGCTCACGGACTTTGTGAACCTTCTCTTCAGCTTCTCATAGAATGTCGGGCCCGAAAATCTGACTCTCTCCTACTTGCGACCAATTCAAAGGGGTACGACACTTTCTTCCATATAGGAACTCAAATGGTGTCATTTGCAAACTGGCTTGATAACTGTTGTTATATGAGAATTCTGTGAAAGGTAGACAATCTTCCCATTTTGATCCGTACTCTAACACACAAGCTCTCAACATATCTTCTAAGAATTGGTTGACTCTTTCAGTCTGTCCATCGGTTCGTGGGTGATAAGCTATGCTGAAATTCAACTTGGTGCCTAATCCTTCTTGGACTTTCTGCCGAAACCTCGAGGTAAACTGGGTTCCTCGATCCGACACTATGGTCTTTAGGGTTCCATGCAAACTAATAATTCTGGCAATGTACTACTTTGCTAGCTTTGAACTCTGGTAGGTTGTCTTGACAGGTATAAAATGAGCTACTTTGGAGAGTCTATCAACGATGACCCATATTGAGTCATTTCCCCTACTGGAAGTAGGCAAACCGGTGATAAAGTCCATTCCGACAGAATCCCATTTCCATTCCGGAATCTGCAATGGTTGCAACAGTCCTGCAGGTCTCTGATGTTCCACTTTGACTCTTTGGCAGATATCTCACTTGGTGATGTAGCTTCCAATTTCTCTCTTCATCTTGTGCCACCAAAATTTCTCTTTCAAATCTTGATACATCTTCGTTCCTCCGGGGTGGATAGAATAAAGAGTATCATGAGCTTCATGCATGATAACTTGCTTCAGCTCCAAATCTGCTGGCACATAAATACGTCCTTTGTAACACAAAACTCCTTCATCTTCGGTGAATCCAGGTACCTTTCCTGTACCAATACGACGTTTGATTCCATCGATACTTTCATTTCCCTTCCGGGCTTCCTTGATTTGGCTAATCAAGGTGGGTTGAAGTTCAATGCTAGCTAAAAATCCTTTGCTAACTAGCTCAGTCGTAAATTGCTCCAACTCCTCATACAAACTTGGTTGCTTCTCCTTGATCATGGTGTTTAACCTACACGGCAATCTTCTAAGAGCATCCGCTACCGCATTGGCTTTGCCGGAGTGATAGTGAATGTCAAGGTCATAATCCTTGATTAACTCTATCCATCTCCTTTGCCTCATATTCAGCTCCTTCGGAGTGAAAATATAATTCAAGCTTTTGTGATCTAAGTAAATCTCACAGCGATTACCCATAAGATAATGACACCATGTCTTCAATGCCAAAACTATGGCTGCTAACTCAAGATCATGGGTAGGATAGTTTTGCTCATGCTGCTTCAGTTGTCGAGATAGATATGCGATGACCTTGCCTTCTTGCATCAATACACATCTGAGACCAATCTTGGATGCACCACAATACACATCAAAGGGCTTCTTGATATCTGTCATCATCAATATTGGGGCTGAAATCAATCTCTTCTTGAGCTCTTGAAAACTTGCTTCACATTGTTTGGTCCATTCAAACTTCTTGTCCTTCTTCAGCAATTGGGTCATGGGTCTTGCGATGCTTGAAAATCCTTCCACGAACTTGTGGTAATATCCCGCTAATCCGAGAAATGCATGGACTTGGGTTTGAGTGGTTGGGGCTTCCCATTCTTCAACATCTTTGATCTTGGCAGGGTCAACAGCGACTCCTTCGGCAGACACAATATGTCCCAGGAATCCTACTTCTTTCAGCGAAAACTCACATTTGCAGAACTTGGCATACAACTGATGCTCTCTAAGGGTTTGAAGGATGATCCTTAGATGTTTCTCATGCTGTTCTTCTAACTTGGAGTAGATAAGGATATCATCGATAAACACAACGACAAACTTATCCAGAAAATTAATAAAGATCTTATTCATGCGATTAATGAAATAAGAAGGAGCATTGGTTAATACAAAAGACATGACCGTATACTCGAATAATCCATATCTGGTGGTAAAGGCGGTCTTTGGAATATCCGTTGCATGAATCTTGAGTTGGTGATAACCAGTCCTAAGATCAATCTTAGAGAACACATTAGCACCAGTCAACTAAGCAAATACATCCTCTATCTTTGGCAATGGGTACTTGTTTTTGATTGTGACGTCATTCAGCTTCCTGTAATCTGTGCACAAACGGTTGCCTCCATCTTTCTTGTCGACGAATAACACGGGCGACCTCCATGGCGATGCGCTTGGTTGAATCAAGCCTTTCTGCAGCATAGCATCCAACTGCTTCTTCAGTTCCACTAGCTCTGAGGGGTTCATGCTATAGGGTCTCTGAGCTATGGGACCGGTTCCGGGGACTAGTTCAATAATGAACTCAATATCCCTATCCGGGGGCATATCGGGCAATTCATCTAGGAATACGTCGGGGTATTCACAGACTACTCTAACTTGGTCTATGGTGGGTAGGGCTAGACTCTTGTTGCACTTGAATTAACAGGGCAAGGTTTCAGATATATGCTCTACTGATACTCTAGAGCTACTGGTCATGGTGATGGCTTTCTTGGCACAATCTATCAATCCTTTATGCTTTGACATCCAATCCATTCCCAGTACTACTTCCAAACCTTTGGTTCCAAGTACTATTAGATTGGCATAAAAATCTATCCCATGTATTCTGATAGGCACAGCTTTGCAAATTTTTCTAGCTTTTGTTGTTGAACTAGTTATTTGAACTATCATGACATGTTTCAAGTTGGTTGGGTGAATCTTACTAGTGCATGCAAATTCTTCGGTGACAAATGAGTGCGATGCTCCAGAATCAAACAACACTCTTTCTAAAACTGAGTTGACAGAAAACATATCCAACACTACATCTGGCGCTTATTGGGCTTCTTCAGCATTCAAGTGGAAGAGACGGCCGTTGCAGTTGTGAGGGTTCCCTAGGGCGAATCTTCTTCCGGGCTGAACACGGCGTTGCTGTTGAGCTAGGGCATTCACATTGGCAGTGGCGACAATCTTCTTGGGACATTCATTGGAGTAGTGACCCTTCACTCCACACTCGAAACAAGTAATATGAGACTTGTCTTTTGCTGCCACGGGCACATCATTGCTTCTAGTTCTGGGTGCAGTGTTTCTGTTGCTGTTGTTGTTGTTGTTGTGCTTGGGAGGTGCATGGTTGAAATTGCTGGAGTTGTTGGGGTGGTTGTTGTTTCCTCCGAACTTCACATTTCCTCTACTACGATTGGGGTAGCTTGGGCGAGACATTGGGGGTCGATTGTTCCGCGAAGCATATCCGGCAGACGGGTTGGGACGGTACTTCTGGTGACTGCTGGATCCAGCTTGGTGCATCATGCGGCGTTTGCGGATGTCGTTTGCTTGGTTGATCTTCCCTTCCATCTAAATGGCAGAGTCGACTAATTCTTTGAGATCCTCGAACCAGATGTTGACGAGAACTGTCTGCATCTCATCATGCAGTCTGTTCAGGAATCTCTCCTTCTTCTTGGCCTTCGTGTTGATCTCATCAGGTGCATCCCTGACGAGGGACAAGAATCTGTCACGGTACTCCACTACTGTCATCCTGCCTTGCTTTTGCTCTCTGAATTCATCTCTCACCGTGATGACAAGACCCTGCGGCACGTGGGTGCGGCTGAACTTGATTTTGAAGGCTTACGATGTCTTTACTTAACCATGGTTCATTGTGCGGGTGTTGTTCCACCATACTCTTGCGTCTCTGGCCAAATAGTGGGTGGCAAACAGAACTTTCTCGTTTGCATCCACTCTGGTGACTTCTAGGTTATTCTCCATGGTCTGTAACCAATCATCGGCATCTAGCGGGTCTTCAAACTTTCTAAAGATTGGGGGATTGGTATTTTGGAAGTTTTTGAGTTTGGATCCATGATCATCCAGATTTCCATGATTCTGATTGTTGTAAGCCATCTGGGCGATCTGCTGCAGGGTGGCTAGATTTGCTTGGCGCTCTGCCCTACTAGCTTCACGGTCTGCAATGAGTGTCTACAAAATCTGCAGCATTGGGTCTTGCGATGAGCTGCTCCCTCCTTGGTTTCCACGAGTCATCTGAAGATTGAGATAGATAATGCGGTAACAGGGAAGGTTCTAAGGTTCATGGTTTTGGTTTCAAAGCTAAAACTTTGAGTTTGACTCAGGTTTTGCAACTAACTTCTTCTCATTCATTCAAGCAAGGCACACGATACAAACACACACACACCACAACATCAAAGGAAAACTGATGGTTTTAAGAACCATTCTGCAAGCTAAGATACAATTGGACCGATACTCCTCACTCCTATGATAGTGCTCTAGTGCATCTACTCATCATCGATGAAGTCAGAGTCATCATCGTCGGTGTAGAAGTCCATGGCATCATCCTCCAAATAGTCATCATCATTGCTGAGGTATGAGTCAATATCCCCTTGGATGTCTTCACCTTCCTCTTCTTCTTCTTTTGCTACAAGCTGAGCTTCTTGCTCCTTGATGGTCTTCTCGAGGTTGGCTACCTTCTTGAAAAGACGGTCGATGGTGTGATCCTTCTTTGCACGTAGACGTCGAAGATACTGATGATCCTTGACGAGCAGTGAGAAAGTCTGGGCCTTCTAGGCGGCAATGGCAAGGTTGTGGTTGGCGAACTCTCTATCATTGTCCAACTCCTTCTCTCTGTCGTACAACAGGAACTCGAGGTTCTCCACTTGACACTTCAGCACCGGGTGACTTGGCATTTCTAGCGGCATTCCCATAGAATCACACCTTGCATAGTGAAAATAGCGGGTTCCC
Source organism: Avena eriantha (assembly GCA_910589775.1). Lineage (NCBI taxonomy): Eukaryota > Viridiplantae > Streptophyta > Magnoliopsida > Poales > Poaceae > Avena > Avena eriantha. The sequence continues at coordinate 109,572,389 of OU342746.1, read as the reverse complement.
TGGATTAGGTTGACATTTTGTGCGCAAAGACGAGTTGTTCTCTCTCACGGAGAACTAAATCTTTTCGTACATTGGTGCTTCTAACTTGCCTCGAAGATCAGCAACTACTAGCGATTGTAAATCTCCTCCTGGGGAACCATTGAGTTGAGCTCCAAAGAATTCCGGATGTGGATGCTCCAAGTACTCAGACAGTGAATCCAGATCCCTCTCGAAGATCAGTTGGCCTCCATTTCCTAACTGGTAGAACTTGTTGTACCGAACTTCCATCTATAAGAATTTAGGATGAGAAAGTTAGTTAGTAATATAAGAATTCGGAGGAACGTGTATTTTTTTGAGAGAAAGAAACCCAAGGGTAAGAGAGGAGATAGTTTTCACAAATACTCACTTTGGTTTTTGAAACTAAGTTTTTGTTTTGGACGTCCATTCTAACTAGGGTCTCCTATGGTCAGGATGGCTCTGATACCAACTTGTCAACACCCGGATTTTTAATCCCAGATGCCTGTTATGCCATACATCGCAATCCCAGGATTATCCTTTTTGTGAGACATAATAGATTTGATATCACAGTACATCATCCATTACAAACCATAATAAGGTCTTACACCAATAAAGGATCTCTTGATCCAGTCTTAGTACAAACAAGTAGCAGAATAAATAGCGTAGCGGTGGGCTCCATCTTCAGTGTCACAGGCAATACTGATGATGGGAGATGATCCTAGCTGTCGTAGGCATCCTGCTGTCCTCCTTCAGGGTAGTCCGCCTCATAGTCTGGCCACGAGAATATCCAGGGACAAAGCCATGAGTACTCTTTAAGTACTCGCAAACCATCACTAACAAGTAAAGATAATTCTAGTAGGAATGCTAAGTTCTAAGTTTATTTATAAAGTTAAGTTTGAAACCTAAGATTAGTTCAGAAACAAAGAAAGATAAAATAAAGTTTGAAAACACCTAAGTGGGAACTTAGCTGTCATAGTCACAACCATGTTGTGGTCAAATCATGTCACAATTCATTTCATAAGTCATTTTGAAAACATCTGACAACGGAACAGTATGGCCACTTCAACTGTCCATAACCGCGGACGCGGCTATTCGAATAGTTTGACACTCTGCAGAGGTGGTACACTTTCACCACAAAATTCAATACATCAGTCAAGGATAACCCTGGATCATCATACTTAGTATGCAGATAATCAAACATAATCTTTCCTTTACACACTCTAGTATAAGCACCTCTCCTATGAGCTTGGCCTCCCAACCATGGCCATCTGCCATCCTGGGCACTGCATAGGTGGACAACATTGAGAGGTAGCCTCAGCTCAAACCTCTCCGGCGAGGGAACTAATACTTATGCATATAAACTTCCGGCTAAGCCTTACCCAATTCAGGTATTGTGGTTGTATGGTAAAATTGGAATGGTATCGCATCTGAACCCAACCATCAGTTTTTAGGCTAAGGCTCATGCCTTAACATTTTCATCAACATAAACCATTTGTGTTTCTCAACACATGTCAAAACATCTCAATAGAATGACTCATCATTCCAAGGTTTTCACATGTGATTTTCACCAAGTATTCCCATCTAGCGTGATCAAGTTTTGGTTTAGCTCTAAACTACTAAGTTAAGAGTGTTCACTAATGTGGGGTGCTAATATCAATCTCATGCCATAGAATGACATCTAAGTCTAACTAGATAGTTCAAGTTATATACTCTTTATGCTATCTATAAACAAGTAAGAAACTTTGGTAAAGTAAAGAAAGTAAAGCTTGTAAATAAAACTTGTAGTAGGTACAAGTCAAAAGGTATAACCAAAGCATGCCTAATGCATTTGCTTAGGTTATCTAACTTGCAAGGTCTATCTTGCATTATTACTGATGGCTTGCCTTGGTTGGTGAAGTGGTTGAAATTCTCCTCTTCTTCTTCGGGGTAGAACTCCTCCTTCTCGTAGACTTGGTCGTTACTATCGTCTATAAATACATACGGAATACACGATCACCAAACAGTACTCAACTAGTATACTTAGCGCACTAAGGCACACACGTTATGATCTAGTATCATCACATTCATCACAAGGTTTAATAAACTAGTTTCATTTGTTTTATTTGAGAAAAGTAATTTCTACTCATTGAAATTAACTAAGATTTAATATTCTCCAATTAAAATATGGGATCATGTGGACACATGTCATAACAACATATTCTAATATATGGGAATGTTATTTAAAGGTTGGATCACATTTTAATAAGTTTAAGTTTAATATTTAATGATTTAAAGTGACTAGAAATGCATATATAGCATTATTTTGGTACTAGTCCAAAGTCACTGCATGCAAACCTTAATATTATTACATATTCAGATAGGTATGGTTAAATGTGATTTTTGAGAGTTAGAATCAACTCAAAAGCTATTATGGTTGATTTTAGAAAAATGTTTGAATATGCAAAAGCTTCTGTCTTGTTATTTTTACTAGGAGAGATCACTAACTCTAAATGATTTAAATCCGACGGTCTTGGATAGAGATTTTCATTACCTTTCCAACAAATTTGGAATGACTCAATTTGGATTTGTAAAACTCCCTGAATTGATTTTCAAACTAAAGGACAGAACTAAGTTTAAGTCTAAAAAGAAAAATCTATATTTGAATCACAGGGCCAGCGCTGGAACACTAACGGCCCGGCCCAGTTTCACTCTGCAGTGCTGAGGACTGCTGACAGGGGGGTCCTGCCTGTCAGTGGCTCATTAAACGCGAAGCGGAACGGGGCAATATGGATCGTAGGATTAGAGCTAGCATCTACGGCTGGGGCTTATCATCAACGATGGACTTGTCGACGGCGAGGTGGAACCCTAACGGCTCAGTGGGGGTGCGGTGAGGGCGTACCAGGGCTCCAGCGAGTGCGGCGAGTCGGGCAAACAAACGAGGACACGACAGCGGGCTCAGGCGAAGTCACGGCAGCTCTGGGGTGGACGAAATCGACGGGAGCGACTCCTCCTCTGTTGCGGCTATATCTGTCGAAATTCCGGCGGCTGGCTGCTCGAGCTGCTCCGGTGAGAGGTGGGGAAGGACCAGTGAAGAGAGGGGAGTGTGATTGTGAAGAATTGGTGCTAGGGAGGCTCCCTTATATAGGCCCGGCGAGACGGCAGAGAGGTGTGGGCGGAGCTCGTCGGTGACAACGGCACAGGGGGCTATCAGCGTGGGCGAGATAGGTGGACGGTGTGCGGTTCCCTGGCGGTCAACTAGGGCTTAATGGCGACGCGAGGGGTGGTGGATTGCGGTCGGGAGTGTCTCGCGCTCTGAGAGACAGAGGCGGTGCTCGACGTGGTTCCCGGCGACAATGGGTCGCGCGGTGGGGTAAGGGCGTGTCTGGTGGGGTGAGGTTGTCAAGGCGGAGCGGCGTGCACGGTCTAGGGTCGAGGCGCGGGGTGTGGCGCTCTGTCAGTGACTGCGCTCTAGTGTGCGCTGGGACGGCGCAGAGACTTAGTGTGGGGCTTGGCCTCGGTGGTCCAGGGGCTAGCAGTGGCCGTGGGGTGGACCGTGGACGGCGGTGAGGTCACGCCTCCCTTTTGGAGCGGCAGGGAGGGGCTGGTGGTCTCCTGTAGCGTGAGCCCGGTTGGCCAGCGAGCATGACATCGGGGTGGCGTGGCACTGTTGCTAGGGACTAGGGGTGGGCTAGTTAAGGCATGGTTAGATCAAAAAGGGACAGAGGGAGTGAACTGGGGTCCAATGGGTGGGAAAATCCTGTAGAGACAGTGAGGCTAAACTAGGGTGTGATCAGTGCATGCCAAGTGTTCGACCAAATGGCCGCATGACACAAAGATTTGTATTTTTTAGAGATTTTTAGTGGAGTGGTTTGTCACATGCTTAAGGATCTCTGGTTGCTAGGATTTGTCATATGCAGTTCATTTGGATGGTTTTTGAAAAAGGGTGATCTAGACATATGAACTAGATTCTATTTTCAAATGTCTTTTAAATTTAGAGTTTGAATGTTTTTGGAAGATCACAAAGTGGGCCTTGGTAAATCACTACTTGTACTAGCAAGGGGTGCAAATATCCACAATTGTTTCTGTTGGAATTTGAGTGCTAGGAATACCCAAAATGGGCTAGTTGATTAAAATAGCAAAAGTGACCATTTCCATTATTAATTCTATTTGATTTATTTTTCTTTGGTTTTTGCTTGGGAATGATCTAGATGATGTGGCATTCATCTTAGAGTCATTTTCCAACCATTAGAACAAACAATCATGGCATTTCAAAACAACTCCTATTTAATGCAACACACATATGAATGCTAAAATATTTTAAAATGGAAAAAGTTTTTGTTTACCCTGAATTGGGTGATTTGGATCTAGATAACTTGGATTAAAGTTTTGGGATGTTACAGCCCCCATCGCCACACTAGATAGACCCCTGGTATGCCCCCATTACACCCCCACCGAGCCGCTAGGGTTCCGTCTCGCCGGCGACATATCTATCATCGACGACGAGCCACCACTGTTGATCTAGGTTCTAATCGTGCGGTCCACATCGCCCCGTACTGCTTTGCGTTAGAAGAGCCGCTAACATTAGGGACCCCCCTGTTAGCTGTCCTATGCACTGTGGAGTGTCACTGGGCCGGCCCGTTTAGTTTCCCGCGCTGGCCCTAGAATTCAAATAAGTGTTTTTCTTTTTAGACTTAAACTTAATTCTGTCCCCTTGTTTAAAAATCAATTCAGAAAGATTTACTAAACCAAATGACATGTTTCCAATTTTTCTAGAAATATAATTCAAATATTTATCCAAGCCCGTTGGATTTAAATCAATTAGGGTTATAGATCACCTATACAAAAAATAACAAAATAGATACTTTTCTACATTCAAACATTTTTCAAAATTCAACCATAATAGCTTTTTAGTTCATTCCAACTTTCAAAAATCACATTTGATAATACTTATCTGAATATGTTATAATATTTAAGTTTGCATGTAGTGACTTTGGACTAGTACCAAAATAATGCTATATAGGCATTTCTAGTCACTTTAAATCATTAAATATTAACCTTAAAGTTTATAAAATGTGATGCAACATTTAAATCACATCCCATGTATTAGAATATGTGCTGATGACATGTGTCCACATGATCCCATATTTTAATTGGAGAATATTAAATCTTAGTTATTTTCAATGAGTAGATATTACTTTTCTCAAATAAAATAAATAAAACTAATTCCTCAAATCTTGTGATGAATGTGATGATACTAGACCATCAAATGTGTGCCTTAGTGTGCTAAATACACTAGTTAAGTATTGTTTGGTGATTGTGTATCCTGTCTGTCTTTATAGACGATGGTACCAACCAAGTCTACGAGGAGGAGGAGTTCTACCCCGAAGAAGAAGAGGAGAATTTCAACCACTGCACCAATCAAGGCAAGCTATTGTTAGCAAGCTAGAATTAAGCAAGATAACCTAAGCAAGATGCATTAGGCATGCTTGGGTTATACCCTTCTTGATTTATACCAATCCCAAGTTTTACTTACAAGCTTTACTTTCTTTTACTTTACCAAAGTTCCTTACTTTGTTATAGATAGCATAATGTGTATAAAACTTGACCTATCTAGTTAGACTTAGATGTCATTCTATGGCATGAGATTGATATTAGCATCCGACATTAGTGAACACTCTTAACTTAGTGTTTAGAGTTAAAACCAAAATCTTGATCACTTTACATGGGAATACTTGGTGAAAATGCTTATGTAAACCTTGGAGTGATGAGTCATTCTATTGAGATGTTTTGACATGTGTTGAGAAACACAAATGGTTTATGATGATGAAAATGTTGAGGCATGAGCCTTAGCCCTTTGATAAAAACTGATGGTTGGGTTCGGATGCGATACCATTCCAATTTTACCGTACAACCACAATACCTGAATTGGGTAAGGCTTAGCCGGAAGTTTATATGCATTACTATTAGTTCCCTCACGGGAGAGGTTTGAGCTGAGGCTACCTGTCAATGTTGTCCACCTATGCAGTGCCCGGCAAATGGCCATGGCTGGGAGGCCAAGCTCATAGGAGAGGTGCATATACTAGACTGTGTAAAGGAAAGGTTATGTTTGATTATCTGCATAATAAGTATGATGATTCAGGGTTACCCCTGACAAATGTATTGAATTTTGTGGTGAAAGTGTACCACCTCTGCAGAGTGTCAAACTATTCGAATAGCCGCGTCTGCGGTTATGGACAGTTGGAGTGGCCATACTGTTCCATTGTCAGATGTTTTAAAAATGACTTATGAAATGAATTGTGACATGACTTGACCACAACATAGTTGTGAGTATGACAATTAAGTTCCCACTTAGGTGATTTAGAACTTAATTTTATCTTTCTTTGTTTCTGAACTCAACTTAGGTTTCAAACTTAACTTTACAAATAAACGTAGAACTTAGCATTCCTATTAGAACTACCTTACTTGTTAGTGATAGTTTGCGAGTACTTAAAGAGTACTCATGGCTTTGTCCCAGGCTATTCCCGTGGCCAGACTATGAGGAGGACTATCCAGAAGGAGGACAACAGGATGGCTACGACAACTAGGATCATGTCCCATCGTCAGCATTGCTTGTGACACTGAAGATGGAGCCCACCGCTACGCTATTTATTCCGCTACTTGTTTGTACTAAGACTAGATCATGAGATCCTTTATTTGTGTAAGACCTTATTATGGTTTGTAATGGATGATGTACTGTGACATCCAATCTATTATGTCTCGCAAAAATGGTAATCCTGGGATTGTGATGTATGGCATAATAGGCATCTAGGATTAAAAATCCAGGTGTTGACAAGTTGGTATCAGAGCCATCCTAACCATAGGAGATCCTAGTTAGAATGGACGTCCGAACAAAAACTTAGTTTCAAAACCAAAGTGTGTATTTATGAAAATCTATTTCCCCTCTTACCCTTGAGATTCTTTCAAAAAGATTCATGTTCCTCAAAATTCTTACATTACTCCATAAAATTTGACACACTTAATCACCTGACTAACTTTCTCATCCTAAAATTCTTATAGATGGAAGTTTAGTACTGCAAGTTCTATCAGTTGGGAGACGGAGGCCAACTGATCTTCGAGGGGGATCTTGATGCACTGTCTGAGTACCTTGAGCGTCCGCATCTGGAATTCTTCGGAGCTCAACTCAATGGTCCCCCAGGAGGAGATTTACAATGGCTAATAGTTGTTGATCTTCGAGGCAAGATAGAGGCACCACTTTCCGAGAAGATTCAATTCACCATGAGAGAGAAAAACTGGCTTGATGGATTAGCCAGGGCAATGAATGAAGCTCTCGCTCGTCTTTGTGCATAGAATGTCAACTTGATCCAGGGAACCCGCTTTGCTCACTATGCAAGGCGTGATTCGATGGGAATGCCTCTGGAATTGCCAAGTCACCCGGAGTTGAAGCGTCAAGTGGAGAACCTCGACTTCCTACTCTACGACAGACAGAAGGAATTGGACAATGCTCGAGAGTTCGCAACCACAACCTTGCCATTGCCACCCAGAAGGCCCAGACATTCTCACTGCTCGTCAAGGATCATCAGTCACTTCGCGGTCAACGCGCAAAGAAGGATCGCACCATCGACCGTCTTCGCAAGAAGGTGGCCGACCTTGAGAAGACCATCAAGGAGCAAGAATCTAAGCTTGCAGCATAAGAAGAAGAGGAGGAAGGTGAAGACATCTAGGGGGATATTCACTCATACCTCAACAATGATGATGACTACCTGGAGGATGATGCCATGGTCTTTTACACCGACGACGATGACTCCGACTTCATCGATGATGAGAAGATGCACTAGAGCACTATCGTAGGAGTGGGAAGTATAGATCCTGTTGTATCTTAGCTTACATAATGGTTCTTAAAACCATCTGTTTTCCTTTTGTTGTGGTGTGTGTGTGTTTGTATCGTGTGATTTGCTTGAATGCATGAAAAGAAGTTAGTTGCAAAACCTGAGTCAAACTCAAAGTTTTATCTTTGAAACCAAAACCATAAACCTTAGAACTCTCCCTCTTACCCCATTATCTATCTCAATCCTCAGATGACTCGTGGAAACCAAGGAGGGAACAGCTCATCGCAGGACCCAATGCTGCAGATTCTGTAGACGCTCATCGCAGACCACGAAGCTAGTAGGGCAGAGCACCAAGCCAATCTAGCCACCCAGCAGCAGATCGCCTAGATGGCTCACAAAAATCAGGGCCATGGAAATCAGGATCATGGATCCAAACTCAAAAACTTCCAGAATACCAATCCCCCAATCTTTAGCAAGTCTGGAGACCCGTTGGACGCTGATGATTGGTTACAGACCATGGAGAATAACTTAGAAGTCGCAAGAGTGGATGCCAACGAGAAAGTTATGTTTGGCAACAATTATCTGGTAGGAGATGCAAGAGCTTGGTGGAACAACACCTGCATGATGAACCACGGTCAAGTGATGACATGGGAAGCCTTCAAAGTCAAGTTCAGCTGCACCCATGTGCCGCAGGGTCTAGTCACTAGAATGAGAGTTGAATTCAGAGAACTAAAGCAAGGAAGAATGACTGTGGTGGAGTACCGTGACAAATTCTTGTCCCTCGCCAGGTATGCACCTGACGAGATCAACATGGAGGCCAAGAAGAAGGAGAGATTCCTGCCTGATGAGATGCAGACGGTGCTAGTCAACATCCGTTTGAGGACCTCGAAGAGCTAGTCGACTCTGCCATTCAGATGGAAGGGAAGATTAATCAAGCGAACGACAACCGCAAACATCGGATGATGCACCAAGCTGGATGCAACAGTCACCAAAAGTGTCGTCATAACCCATCTGCAGGATATGCCCCACGGAACAGTCGACCACCAATATCTCGTCTGAGCTACTCCAACCGTAGCGCAGGAAATGTGAAGTCCAGAGGAAACAAAAACAAGCACCCCATCAACTCAAACAACTTCAACCGTGCACCGCCCAAGTCCAACAACAACAACAACACTGCCCCAAGGACTAGAAGCAATGTTGTGCCCGTGGTAGCAAAAGATAAGTCTCAGATTACTTGTTTCGGGTGTGAAGTGAAGGGTCACTACTCCAATGAGTGTCCCAAGAAGATTGCCGCCACTACCAATGTGAACGCCCCAGCTCAACAATAGCGTCGTGTTCAGCCCGGAAGAAGATTCGCCCCAGGGAACCCTCACAACCGCAATGGCCGTCTCTTTCACATGAACGCCGAAGAAGCCCAAGAAGTGCCAGATGTCGTGCTAGGTATGTTTTCTATCAACTCAGTTTTAGCAAGAGTGTTGTTTGATTCTGGAGCATCGCACTCGTTTGTTACAGAAGAATTTGCAGGCACTAGTAAGATTCATCCAACCAACTTGAAGCATGTCATGATAGTTCAAATACCTGGTTCAACCACAAAAGCTAGAAAATTTTGCAAAGCTGTACCTATCAGAATACATGGGATATATTTTTATGCCAATCTAATAGTACTTGGAACCAAAGGTTTGCAAGTAGTACTAGGAATGGATTGGATGTCGAAGCATAAAGGATTGATTGACTGTGCCATGAAAGCCATCACCATGACCAGTAGCTCTGGAGTATTAATAGAGCATATATCTGAAACCTTGCCCTGTCAATTCAAGTGCAACAAGAGTCTAGCCCTACCCACCATAGACCAAGTCAGAGTAGTCTGTGAATACCCCGACGTATTCCACGATGAATTGCCCGGTATGCTCCCGGATTGGGATATTGAGTTCATTATTGAACTAATTCCTAGAACCGGACCCATAGCTCAGAGACCCTATAGCATTAAGCCATTAGAGTTAGTAGAGCTGAAGAAGCAATTGGATGCTCTCCTGGCAAAAGGTTTGATTCAACCAAGCGCATCGCCATGGAGATCGCCCGCATTGCTCGTCGATAAGAGGGATGGAGGCAACCGTTTGTGCACAGATTACCGGAATCTGAATGACGTCACCATCAAGAACAAGTACCCATTGCCAAAGATAGAGGTTCTGTTTGATCAGTTGACTGGTGCCAGAGTGTTCTCTAAGATTGATCTTAGGACTGGTTATCACCAACTTAAGATTCGTGCAACGGATATTCCAAAGACCGCCTTTACCACCAGATATGGATTATATGAGTATAAGGTCATGTCTTTTGGATTAACCAATGCTCCCGCTTATTTCATGAATCTCATGAATAAGATCTTTATGAATTTTCTAGATAAGTTTGTCGTTGTGTTTATCGACGATATTCTTATCTACTCCAAGTCAGAAGAATACCATGAGAAACATCTGAGAATCATTCTTGAAATCCTTAGAGAGCATCAGTTGTATGCCAAGTTCAGCAAATGTGAGTTTTGGCTGAAAGAGGTAGGATTCCTCGGACATATTGTGTTTGCCGGAGGAGTCGCTGTTGATCCCGCCAAGATCAAAGATGTCGAAGAATGGGAAGCCCCAACCACTCAAACCCAAGTCCGTGCATTTCTCGGATTAGCGGGATATTACCGCAAGTTCGTAGAAGGATTTTCGAGGATCGCAAGACCCATGACCCAATTGTTGAAGAAGGACATGAAGTTTTACTGGACCGACAAATGTGAAGCCAGTTTCCAAGAGCTCAAAAAGAGATTGATTTCAGCCCCAATATTTATTATGCCATATATGGAGAAGCCGTTTGATGTGTATTCTGATGCATCAAAGATTGGTCTCGGATGTGTATTGATGCAAGAAGGAAAATCCATCGCGTATCTGTCCAGACAACTGAAGCAGCATGAGCAAAACTACCCTACCCATGATCTTGAATTATCAGCCGTAGTTTTAGCCTTGAAGACATGGCGTCATTATCTTATGGGTAATCGCTGTGAGATTTACTCAAATCACAAGAGCTTGAAGTATATTTTCACTCACAAGGAGCTGAATATGAGGCAAAGGAGATGGATAGAGTTAATCAAGGATTATGACCTTGACATTCATATCACCCCTGCAAAGCCAATGTGGTAGTGGATGCTCTTAGCAGATTGCCGTGTAGGTTAAACACCATGATCAATGAGAACCAACCAAGTTAGCATGAGGAGTTGGAGCAGTTTAGAACTGAGCTAGTTAGCAAAGGATTTTTAGCTAGCATTGAACTTCAACCCACTTTGATTAGCCAAATCAAGGAAGCCTAGAAGGGAAATGCAAGTCTCGACGGAATCAAGCGTCGTATTGGTACATGAAAGGTACCTGGATTCACCGAAGACGAAGAAGGAGTTTTGTGGTACAAATGACGTATCTCTGTGCCCGCAGATTCGGAGCTGAATCAAGTGATCATGCAAGAAGCTCATGATACTCTTTATTCTATCCACCCCGGAGGAACGAAGTTGTATTAGGATTTGAAGGAGCAATTTTGGTGGCACAAGATGAAGAGAGAAATCGGAAGCTACATCGCCAAGTGCGATATCTATCAGAGAGTCCAAGCGGAACATCAGAGACCCGCAGGACTGTTGCAACCATTGCAGATTCTGGAATGGAAATGGGATTCCGTCAGAATAGACTTTATCACCAGTTTGCCTACTTCTAGTAGGGGAAATGACACAATCTGGGTCATCGTTGATAGATTGTCCAAGGTAGCTCATTTTATACCTGTCAAGACAACCTACAAGAGTTCGAAGCTAGCAGAGTTGTACATTGCTAGAATTGTCAGTTTGCATGGAACCCCCAAGACCATAGTATCGGATCGAGGAACCCAATTCACCTCGAGATTTTGGTAGAAAGTCCAAGAAGGATTAGGAAACAAGTTGAATTTCAGCATAGCTTATCACCCGCAGACCGACAGACAGACTGAAAGAGTCAATCAAATCTTAGAAGATATGTTGAGAGCTTGTGTGCTAGAGTACGGATCAAAATGGGAAGATTGTATGCCTTTCGCAGAATTCTCATATAACAACTGTTATCAAGCCAGTTTGCAAATGGCCCCATTTGAGTTCTTATATGGAAGGAAGTGGCGTACCCCGTTGAATTGGTCGCAAGTAGGAGAGAGTCATATTTTTGGACCCGACATCCTACAAGAAGCCGAAGAGAAGGTTCACAAAGTCCGTGAGCACCTCAAGACCGCCCAATCCAGACAGAAGAGTTATGCTGGTAAGAGACGAAGAGACCTGACTTTCAATGTCAGAGATTTTGCGTATATCAAAGTTTTGCCATTGAAGGGAACGTAACGTTTTAGTATGAAAGGAAAGTTAGCCCCCAGATATATCAGACTCTTCAAGATTCTGAATCGTCGAGGAGAAGTATCTTATCAACTGGAACTGCCCAAGGAAATGCCAGCCATCGATGATGTGTTCCACATATCGTTACTTCGCAAATGCTTGGAAGTGCTTGAGAAGACCGAAGTGTTCAAGAACATCGATCACCGAGCCATTGATATCAACAAGGGTCTGACGTATCGAGAAGTGCCAATCCGTATCTTGGAGGAAGCTTACAGAACCACCAGGACCCGGAGTACCAAATTTCTCAAGATCCAATGGAGCAACCATACCGAAGAAGAAGCCACTTGGGAGTGAGAAGATTACATTAGGACTGAGTTTCCAGATCTCTTTAGTTCCTAGTTTTCTTTCTTAAATCTCGGGACGAGATTTTTGTTAAGGGGGAAGGTTTGTAACATCCCAAATCTTTAATCAAGGTTATCAAGATCCAAATCACCCAATTTAGGGTTAACAAAAAACTTTTTCTCTTTTAAATAATTAAGAATGCATATGTGTGTTGCATTAATATGGAATTGTTTTGAATTGCCATGTTTGTTGGTTCTAATGGTTGTAAAATGATTCTAAGGTGAATGCCACATCATCTAGATCATTCCCAAGCAAAATCCAAAGAAAAAGAAACCAATTGGAATTAATAAAGGCAAATGGTCACTTTTGCCATTTTAATTCACTACACTTTAGGTGTTCCTCGAACTCAAAGGCCAACAGAAACATTTATGAATCTTTGCACCCCTTCCTAGTACACATAAAAATCTACCAAGGCCCACTTTGTGATCCTACAAAAACATTTAAACACTAAATTTAAATGGCATTTGAAAATGGAATCAAGTGAAGGTGCATAGATCCCACTTTTTCAAAAATCACTCAAATGAGTTCAACTTGACAATCCCATGCAACCACAGATGCTCAAGCATAGGACCAACAACTCCGCCAAAAATCTTTGCAAAATTCAAAACTTTTGTTCTTGCGGCCATTGTGTCCAACAGTTGGCAGGCAAATAAAATCTGCCTAACTATCACTATTTGTGATCAAAGCATTATTGAACCATTTGGTTTAATTCTTGTCCCCTGGTCTCCCTGGCTATAACCAAGCCAGCACCAAGTGTAACTACCTCGGTGAATTACGCTCTTAGTTACATGTCTGGATGAGCGAAAGTGGTTAAAATAGTACGGTGGGGCCCAGGGCCACTCACGGTAGACCTTTCGGCCGTCCTAACCACTTTCAAAACATCGGGACAAGAACGAGCGGCGTAATCGGCAGCGAAGGGATCAACTACATACAAAAGTAAGTATGTATGCAAGCCACATACAACAGTCCTCAAAGCCATTCCATCTAAAAGAAATAGAAATATTGCAACGCCATACGGCAAGATTCAAATATCTTAGCTAGAGATAATATTTTAGGATAGCTCCTCATACCTCACACATCAGAGTACCAGGCGGAAGCGGAAAACAAAGTCCGAGTACGGATAAGGAGCAAATCGGCATAAGATGCCACATAAATAAACACATCCTGCCCACAGATCTCACGGATCCCCGTTCCCGGAATCTCTACACCGAATGATCGTTGCCAACATTATCTGTCTCCTCCACCCAGTATCCATCTTGCGGGTATACCTGTTCATCTGAATCAAACAATTTATCGTGTGAGACCCTAGGAGTACTCAGCAAGTTTTTATGCCTCTAAAGGGGACACAACCTGGGGTGACGCAATTGCAGCAAAAGATAATCACTAACAAGACTATAGATACTCGCTAACCATCCGCCTAACCAATGATAGACGGATGCCTGTTAATTAAGAACAACAGTTATAACAGTATAATTAACAGATCCATCCTCCTCCTCGCCTACCAACGAGGAAGCGAACGAATAACCCCCATCCGTTGGCAGTTTTATTAACCATTCCATGAGTATTGCGCTATTTACTAGTTAGGTACTTAGCCAATTTAAAAGCGCTACTTTAGTCAGACTTGTCTATGATCGAGAAACTGTGCTCCAAGTCGTCCATAACCGCGAACACGGCTTTCAGAAAGATTTACCCTACAGGGGTGCACGAATAGCAACACACACTCGATCAACCTTGGAAAAACCAACTCAAAACCAAATGAGGCATTCACAACAAAGCGAGCACAGGATTCAGAAATATTTCAGGGGGCCACCCCATTAAGCTACCCGCAACGAAGTTGGCCGGCTCCGAGACAGACCCAAGGTTTGCGCCAATGGTTGTAAACGACTGGGAACCCGAAAATGTGACTGGGCTTGTTGATACCGCGAAAACACTCCGCATCCAAAACAGTACAGGTGCTCCACGCGCAATATTAAATAAAATCGTAAGCATGGCATAAGTACAGGATAGTAACAAAGCCCCAAACTACTTTGTGGCCCCAAGAAATAAGAATGAATCAAGCTCTGGCTCAGGGGGTCCATAAGGCCTCCCGGATGTGGATAGTTCGAATAAACAAGGAAGAGGAATCAAGTACTCGGGGTCCTACGGGACACAAGTGAGCATGAAAACCCAAATAGTGGATATTGCTCACCGGTGCCTCTTTCATTAGTTATCCCATTACTACTCAGGTTATGTTGTTTAGGTACCTCGTCCTTCATCAGACACTCACATACCCTACACATGCTGTTCTACGACTCGCATGGCTCAAACAACTCCTGTAGTAATGGCTTATGGGATGGAGGAACAAGCTTCGGTGGGGTTTAAAAGTAAAGGCTATGCAGTACTTGGGATTCCATTTAATGCAATCGCGACTCAATGGTGCAAGAAAAAGATAGAGGCAATAGGTACTATATGTATGAAAGCATGTGGTAGTGCTTGCCTGACAGCTCAGTTGAAGCGGGAGATGGATCTGGATAGTACTCCTGTGATTCTTGGTAATTCTCCTGCTGGGCGTCTATTCGAAGAAGAACCAAACAAACAAGGGCCAACATAAATAAAGTGCACAAGCATATGAATTAAAATGCGACAAGCAAACAAGCATGCCATGATGAATGATGCACAATTTTCATGGCATTAAAGTAGCATGGCAAGGGTGAGGTGTGGTACAAGAATAAAGCATTTTATTAATTACTTAGCCAAGTTCTATTTGTCATAAACAGTTCTGATTTGTAATAATGACATGATGCATGCTTCAAATCAGAACAAGGAGTGCATAGATAGAACGGGCTCGTCGCGCTGATCGATTTAGACATATTATTTGTCAAATTTGGAGTTAAAGATTTAAAGTTATTAATTTAAGAAAAGGCATTTTATTGTAATTTTTTAATCATCTCGAAATTTTAAATGCTCAAATAATATTTTGAATGGCATATTTGAATTCCTCACATTTTTCTGATTCAAAAACATATATCATTTGTATTATTTGGGTTTATAATTTAAAAGTTATTTAAAAATAGATTTGAATTTGAATTTGAACATTTCCTGAAAAAGTTTAATAAAATAGATAAACGGAAATACTTTTTGCACTCAGCCACACCTAGCCACAGTCACAGACAGGTGGGCCAGCTGCTGACTAGGGCACAGACGCACAAGAAAAGTTTTTCTCACCGCGGTCTGACCTAGCCACTGCGATTGACAGGCGGGGCCAGCGGCTACGGGCCCACGTGACAGCGGCTAAGCCCGCAGAGGCTGACAGGTGGGAACGTGCTGGACCACGGGTTAAGTGTGCAGAAAAGCGGGTGCCTTTTTGTAAAGAAACCACAGACACCGACAGATGGGGTCGGGCTGGACCGCGGGTTGAGCCGGCAAAAGAGGTAGGGGTGTATGTGCAAAAAGGCGACGGCTACTGTTGTTCTTCTCGGTGTTCTGATGAACCTGATGGCGACAGCGCGTGTGGCGCGGGACAGGGACTTGAACTGGGGATCTGGGTGTGCGCGTGGAGGGCGAAGCCGCTGTGGTAGGTCGGGGTTGTTGTCAGGGAGTAGCTGGGCGGCTATGTGAGCCGTGGTGCGACACGGAGGTGGCAGACGCCAGCGGCCGATGGCGCACCGCGAGCGTTCGGTGGAACACCTGCCGCGGCTAGGGTTTAACGGCGAGGCAAAGGGTGTCTAGGCGGGAGAGGAACTCACCGCGGGCTCGACGGAGGGCTCGGATCGGAGTGGGGAGCAGCAGATCGACGACGAGGCTGGCAGCCGGCGATCTAGGGTTTCGTCAGGGTGGTGATGGTGCTGGCGGTCCTGGTTCTCCTCCTCCTTGTTGGCGTGTACTGGGCGAAGCAGGGGAGCAGCGCGATCGTCCTCGACACCCGCGTTCGCCACGCCACCGGCGGGTATAAGAAGGGGCGGTGGAGGCCGACGGTGAACGGCGCGGCGGAGAGAGGAGGTAGCCGCGGTGGTGGGAGGAGAAGGGCGAAGCCTGGGGTAGATCTGGCGAGGCAGAGTCGTGGGGAGGTGGCTAAAGCGAGGGAGAGGGACGAGGATGCCGTGGGGGAACAGGTTAGGGACAAAGGTGGCTTCGGCACCTTTTTCCTTCTCCTCCTCTCACGTGCTCGAGGTGGCTCGGGTTGAGCAGGGCAGGGGCAGGTAGGGTGGAGCTGCCAGGCGGGCCAGGGAGCGTCCAAGGAGGGGTAGGCTCGGGTGGGGCATGCCCGGCTGAGAGAGAGAAAGAGAGAGGAGAGGGGAGGCTCGGGTGAGCTAGGTTAGAAGGGAGTAGTAGCTCGGTTAGGGCTGGTGCTAGGGTTGGGGTAGGAAGGTAGCTAGTGGGGCCTGCTGGCAGGGAGATGGGGAACCTCGGCATGGTGAGAGGAGAGAGGTGAGGTGAGGTTAAGGTTTAGGGTTTAGATTAGAGCTAGGGTTAGAGAGAAAAGACAGGTGTTAGGGTTTGAGGAAAAATAGAGAGAGAGGGTAGGTAGGGTAGATTAGAGGGGGTGGATAGGTGTAGGTTTGTTTTCTTTCTTTTCCCTATGCTTTTTATGATTTTGATCCATCCAAAATCCCTTCAAATCCACAAAAAGGAAGAATAGAAAGATAGGGATAAAAGAGGTGCAAACCTTGCATGGGGCATGCATGCATTAAATGCCTTGATGCTAGTTGTGTGAACAACTAGTTTTTAAATAAAATTCAAGTTTAGATTAATCCCCAAATGTGGTTATGGAAGCCTTCCCACACATATGGTATAAAAAGGTGGCAAGCATGCCCCCATACTCAATATTGTGAAAACAATTATAGCCCTGGTATGGAAGTGGTTAGAGAGTAGGGAGAACCATCCTCAACTTATTTATGAGCTAGATATAAATACCAAAGGAGGACATGGGCTCATATATGATTAAGATGGTGGAGATGATGGGTGGAAACAAAAGAAAGGTGGTGGAATTCTGAGGTGGTGGCCAAAGGAAATGGTGGAGTGGAATAAAAGATATGCCCCCAACTCAACTTGGGCATCAAGCATTTATCAAGATTCAAATACAATATATCAAGAGCCAAATACAATTAATAATGCATATGAGAGAAGAACCAAATCAAAAGGGTTTTATATGATGCTCAAATGCAAGGTGGCATGATGACATGAGCATGATATAATTATGATGCAACAAATGTCTGTAGGAAGTAGCCATTATATTACTAGACCAAGTAGCATTACCATTGTTAGACAATTTGGATGCTACAACTCTCCCCCACTAAACAGGAATCTCGCCCCGAGATTCTAGGAAGAAGAAGAAGACTCAAAGAGGGTAGGATACTTGGCACGGAGCTCATCCTCACGTTCCCAAGTGGCTTCATCAACGGAATGGTGCGACCACTGCACCTTGCAGAACTTGATGGACTTGTTGCAAGTCCTTCTTTCTGCGACTTCAAGAATTTTTATGGGGTGTTCTTGATAAGATAGATCTTCTTGGAGATTGATGAGTTCATGGTCCACGGTCCTACCGGGATCCTTGAAGCACTTCTTGAGTTGAGAGATATGGAAAACATCATGGACCTTGAGTTGTTCAGGGAGCTCAAGAGCATAAGCAACTTCTCCTCTTCTTCCACGAATTTTGAAAGGACCGATGTATCTAGGAGCCAGCTTTCCTTTGATACCAAAACGGTGCGTGCCTCTCATGGGAGTGACACGAAGGAAAACGAGATCACCAGGAACATACTCCATGTCCGTGTGCTTTCTGTCATAATTGCTCTTCTGGCGACTTTGAGCAATCTTCAGATTTTCAAGACTAATGTGAACTTTCTCCTCCACTTGAGTTACAATGTCGGGGCCAAACAATATTCTTTCACCTACGCCCGACCAACCAATCGGAGTTCTGCATTTGCGACCATAGAGAGCCTCAAATGGTGCCATCTTTAGACTTTTCTGGAAACTATTGTTGTAAGAGAATTCAGCATAAGGAAGACATTCTTCCCACTTCATGTCGAAAGAGATAACGCAAGCACGGAGCATATCTTCCAGAATCTGGTTGATCCTTTCAACTTGTCCTTGCGACTGAGGGTGGTAAGCTGTGCTGAAGTTCAATTTTGTTCCCAAAGCATTTTGGAAACTTCCCCAGAACTTGGAAGTGAAGATGCTTCCACGGTCTGAACTGATCTCAAGAGGAACTCCATACAGAGAGACAATTCTGTTGATATAGAGCTCAGCCAACTGAATTACAGAAATTGTTTCCTTGACTGGAAAGAAGTGAGCTACTTTATAAAGCCTGTCGATGACAACAAAGATTGCATTGTTGCCCTTCTGCAACCTTGGAAAACCAGTGATGAAGTCCGTCTCTACTTTCTCCCATTTCCATTCCGGAGGCTTCAATGGTTGTAGAAGACCAGAAGGTTTCTGATGGACAGCTTTAACTCTGCGACAGACATCACACTCCGAGACATACTTGGCACAATATCGTTTCAACCCAGGCCACCAATATTGTGTTTTCAGGTCGATGTACATCTTAGTGCTGCCAGGGTGGATAGAAAGAACAGAATCATGCGCCTCCTTGAGAACTTGCTCTCTTAAACCCGGGTAGTTCGGAACAAACATCCGGTGTTCAAAGAAAAGAGTGCCTTGGTCGTCGACGTGGAAGGACTCATACTTCGGAAGTTGAATGTTGGAGATGATATTTTTAGTGTAAGGATCACCAAGTTGAATAGAGCGAACTTTTTCTTCCAAGAGAGGTGTTGCCAGAAGGTTCAGAAGGTACCTTGATCCACAATTTCAAGGTTGAGCTTGCGGAATTCCTCGCACAAGAGAGGTTGTTGTTCTTCCACCATGAGATTGTTGACATAAGCTTTTCGGCTGAGAGCGTCGGCCATGACATTAGCTTTGCCCAGAGTGTAGTTGATGGTCAAATCGAAATCATTAATTGTTTCAATCCACCTCCTCTGACGAAGGTTGAGATCAGGTTGTGTGAATATATACTTCAGACTCTTGTGATCAGAAAAGATCTCACAACGGTTGCCAAGCAAGTAATGCCTCCATACTTTCAAAGCAAAGACAATTGTTGCGAGTTCGAGGTCATGTGTAGGATAGTTGATCTCATACGTCTTCAACTATCGAGAGGCATAAGCAACAACTTGTTTTTCTTGCATAAGGACCACACCCAATCCTTGCAATGAGGTGTCACAGAATATCTGAAAAGGCTTTGATGTATCTGGAGGAACTAAGACTGGTGTGGAAGTGAGGTTCTATTTGAGTGTTTCAAAGCTTGCTTGACATGCAGGAGTCCATAGGTATTTCTTGCCTTTCTTGAGGAGATCGGTAAGAGGCTTCGCAAGGTTCGAGAAGTTTTGAACGAAGCCAAACCAAGGAAACTTCGGACTTCTTTGACATTTATGGGTGGTAGCCAGTCCATAATTGTCTTAATAGTTTCTGGGTTGATGGCAATGCCCTTGGCAGAGATGACGTGACCAAGGTAGGTGACTTGAGGCAGCCAGAATTCACACTTGGAGAACTTTGCATACAGGCGGTTCTCACGAAGCTTGTTTAGGACACACCGAAGGTGTTCTTCATGTTCTTCCTTTGACTTAGAATAGACTAGAATGTCATCCAGATAGACCACAACGAACTTATCAAGATACTCCATGAAAACCGAGTTCATAAGCCTCGAGAAGGTGGCAGGTGCATTGGTGAGACCGAAAGACATGACCGTGTACTAATACAAGCCATAACGGGTGGTGAAAGCTATTTTAGGAACATCTTCCTTGCGAATCTTGATTTGATGATATCCACTTCTCAAATCGAGCTTAGATAATACCACGGCTCTAGCTAGCTGATCGAAGAGATCATTAATCCGCGGAAGGGGATATTTATTCTTGATGGTTTTAGCATTGAGTGCCCGATAGTCAACACAAATTCTATCAGTCTTGTCTCGTTTCTTCACAAAGATGGTTGGACTACCCCAATAAGAAGTACTGTGCTGAATGAAACCCAACTTCTCTTGTTCATCAAGCTGACGTTTGAGTTCAGCCAACTCAGCATGACCCATTTTATAAGGCCGCTTGGAAATAGGAGCGGTACCAGGTTCAAGTTCAATGACAAACTCAACCTCACGATCCAGAGGCATACCTGGCAACTCTTCAGGAAAGACATCTGGAAACTCACAGACCACTGGAACACTATGAATACCTTCCATAGCATCATCATTCAGAGCCGCCAAAGAGTAAAGCTGAATTGCAAGAGTCAGACTTGGAGAATAGACTATATGTCCTTCAGGAATTTTCAGAGAAACCGAACGTTCAGCACAATCAATCACAGCTGCATTTGCTGTTAACCAATCCATGCCCAAGATAACATCAATATCAGAATTTCCCAGAATAATTAAGGAAGCCGGAAACGAAGAACCACCAATCTCAATTTGATTGTTATGGCTAATTTCGGAAGATGCCATTGTTGCTCCAGGAGAGAGGACCATTAACCGCTTAGGGAGGGGATCCATAGATAACCCATTCCTATCAGCAAAACTCGTAGAGACATAAGAATGTGATGCGCCAGAATCAAACAAAACTCGTGCAGGGACTGAGTTAACAGGAAGCATACCCATCACAAATCCAGATGCATGCTCATCTTGAGCGACGTTGACATAGTTGGCACGAGCAACCGTAGACCCAGGCTTAGTGTTGATGTTGAGAGCCCGAGGTAGAGGTGCACGAACCATAGGAGAACTTGCCGCAGGTCTTGGAGGTGGTGGTGGAAGAGCTTTGTTGTTCATTGGAAAATTCCAGTGCTGATGCCCAGTGTTTCCACAAGTATAGCAAGCACCAGGTGGACGTGGAGCAACATAGCCAGGGACTCCGCCAGGCGCTCCAGGGTAGTTGTGGTTGTAGCCCCTGGGAGCCGCAGTGAAGGAGTTTGGTGGCCTTGCCGCATAGCTTGACGGTCTTGGTGGAGTAGGGAGCGACGGTGGGGTGTTAGGAACCTAAACACGACGCTTCGAAGGAGCTGTCATAGCAGAAGAGCTTGCTGTATCACGGCTGTGTTTCTTTGAGTCCTCGAACACTTGCCTACTTGCTTCTTCCTCCAGAGCTGTGTGTTGGAGTTTCAGAAAAGACGCCGGCCTTGCATGAGTGATTGCATATTTGATGGATGCATTGAGGCCTTGCCGGAACCTCTTTTGCTTTTTCTTGTCATCAGAGATCTCATCGCCACCATATCGAGAAAGGTTCATGAAGTTTCTGATGTAGGTATTGACATTGTCATTGCCCTGTTTCAGGTTGAGAAACACTTCCTTCATCCTTTCCATGACAATTTCTGACAGATATTGCTCTTTGAAAGCAGCAGTGAATTGCTCCCAAGTAGGCTGAAAACCAGAGAGGTCTGCCTTGAGGTAATTTTCCCACCACAGAGCTGCATCTCCCTTCAGAAGGTGAGTGGCACATTTGACCCATTCTTGCTCGGGAACATCCGCAGTCATCAGCAACCTTGACACTTCACGCAGCCAATCATCCGTATCAAGTGGCTGATCAGACACCTCAAATTGGCGTGGGTTGAACTTGAGAAAACTCTTGATGTCTCCTGGCTTGGGAGGTGGAGGTAGCGGAACAAACTCGTTCCTCCTGACACTTTCCTCGAAGCGCTGCTGGTTCTACTGCATTATCCCCAAGGGATTTGCAATACTTGCCAAAGCAACCCCCAGTTCAGGTGGTATGTCCTCCTCAGAACGGCGTGGTGGTGCCATCCTGTGATTGATATCAACCACAAGTCAGTACTATAATGGAGAATGATAATAATCCAAAATAGTACCAAAATGGAATTAACCAAGATTAAAGGATGCAATTCACTGAGATGATATTAAAATATCAAAAAAGTTCAAGGCAACTAGAAGATATTAAGCATAACGCACACGACTGAACAAGGAGTGTGATACACAAACTAACAAAGAAAAAAATTCCGCAAATTTCGGCATCAAAATACTACTATATGCGCAAAACTACTTCACGAATCAAGATTAGTAACTCTACTAATTCAATATACAAGAGCGCATGATAAAAGTAGTGGTATAGTCGCGACTCCATCCCGCACTCAAATCATTACTCCGCACATGAACAAGTAAAACACATATCCCAACACCTTCTTCTTAAGATGAACCTAAAGATTGGTAACTTCGAAAAAGAACACCCCAACAAGATACGTCGGATAACGAAGAGTAAGATAGATCGCATCGGTATACAATGAATCAGAATAGATCGCGTCGGTTTACAAAGGCTTGTCGGTATGGAATGTACCAATAGTTGATAACCAAAAGGCAGATAGTGATAACATTTGGATGCAACAGATAGACAAAGAATTCACACACACACACAACCTATGGTACTACGGAACCCAGAACACGTGAATCCTAGTTTGAATTTTTAGAAGAGGATTGAAAACGTGACACTTCCTTACCAAAAAAGGGGTGGGCGGGTGGGTAAGAAGGAAAATGGAAGCAGTCCTACTCTCACGTTTTGTTTTTCCCTAGTATACATAACTACCAAAAATATTTGCTAGACTGACAACGACCATTTTGGCTGAGACCCTGAAGGGCGGGATGGCTCTGATACCAATTGTAACTACCTCGGTGAATTACACTCTTAGTTACAAGCCTGGATGAGAGAGAAGTGGTTAAAATAGTACGGTGGGGCCCAGGACCACTCACGGTAGACCTTTGGGCCGTCCTAACCACTTTTAGAATATCGGGACAAGAACGAGCGGCGTGTTCGGCAGGCGAAGGGATCAACTACATACACAAGTGAGTATGTATGCAAGCCACATACAACAGTTCTCAGAGCCATTCCATCTAAAAGAAATAGAAATATTGCAACGCCATACGGCAAAATTCAAATATCCTAGATAGAGATAATATTTTAGGATAGCTCCTCATACCTCACACATCAGAGTACCAGGCGGAAGCGGAAAACAAAGTCTGAGAATGGATAAGAAGCAAATCGGCATAAGATGCCACATAAATAAACACATCCCACCCACAGATCTCACTGATCCCCGTTCCCGGAATCTCTACACCGAATGATCGTTGCCAACATCATCTATCTCCTCCACCCAGTATCCATCTTGCGGGTACACCTGTTCATCTGAATCAAACAATTTACCGTGTGAGACCCTAGGGGTACTCAACAAGTCTTTATGCCTCTAAAGGGGACACAACCTGGGGTGACGCAATTGCAGCAAAAGATAATCACTAACAAGACTATAGATACTCGCTAACCATCCGCCTAACCAATGATAGACGGATGCCCGTTAATTAAGAACAATAGTTATAACAGTATAATTAAAAGATCCATCCTCCTCCTCGCCTACCAACGAGGAAGAGAACGAACAACCCCCATCCGTTGGCAGTTTTATTAACCATTCCATGAGTATTGCGCTATTTACTAGTCAGGTACTTAGTCAATTTAAAAACGGTACTTTAGTTAGACTTGTCTACGATCGAGAAACTGTGCTCCAAGTCGTCCATAACCGCGGACACGGCTTTCAGAAAGATTTACCCTGCAGGGGTGCACGAATAGCAACACACACTCGATCAACCTTGGAAAAAACAACTCAAAACCCAACGAGGCATTCACGACAAAGCGATCACAGGATTCAGAAATAGCGCAATACTCCATTAAGCTACCCGCAACGAAGTTGGCCGGCTCCGAGACGGACCCAAGGATTGCGCCAATGGCTGTAAACGACTAGGAACCCGAAAATGTGACTGGGCTTGTCGATACCGCAAAAACACTCCGCATCCAAAACAGTATAGGTGCTCCACGCACAATATTAAATAAAACCGTAAGCATGGCATAAGTACAGGATACTAACAAAGCCCCAAACTACTTTGTGGCCCCAAGAAATAAGAATGAATCAAGCTCTGGCTCAGGGGGTCCATAAGGCCTCCCGCATGTGGATAGTGCGAATAAACAAGGAACAGGAATCAAGTACTCGGGGTCCTACGGAAATACTTTTTGCACTCAGCCACACCTAGCCACAGTCACAGACAGGTGGGCCAGCTGCTGACTAGGGCACAGACGCACAAGAAAAGTTTTTCTCACCGCGGTCTGACCTAGCCGCTGCGATTGACAGGCGGGGCCAGCGGCTACGAGCCCACGTGACAGCGGCTAAGCCCGCAGAGGTTGACAGGTGGGAACGCGCTGGACCACGGGTTAAGTGTGCAGAAAAGCGGGTGCCTTTTTGTAAAGAAACCATAGACACCGACAGATGGGGTCGGGCTGGACCGCGGGTTGAGCCGGCAAAAGAGGTAGGGGTGTATGTGCAAAAAGGCGACGGCTACTGTTGTTCTTCTCGGTGTTCTGATGAACCTGATGGCGACAGCGCGTGTGGCGCGGGACAGGGACTTGAACTGGGGATCTGGGTGTGCGCGTGGAGGGCGAAGCCGCTGTGGTAGGTCGGGGTTGTTGTCAGGGAGTAGCTGGGCGGCTATGTGAGCCGTGGTGCGGCACGGAGGTGGCAGACGCCAGCGGCCGACGGCGCACCGCGAGCGTTCGGTGGAACACCTGCCGTGGCTAGGGTTTAACGGCGAGGCAAAGGGTGTCTAGGCGGGAGAGGAACTCACCGCGGGCTCGACGGAGGGCTCGGATCGGAGTGGGGAGCAGCAGATCGACGACGAGGCTGGCAGCCGGCGATCTAGGGTTTCGTCGGGGTGGTGATGGTGCTGGCGGTCCTGGTTCTCCTACTCCTTGTTGGCGTGTACTGGGCGAAGCAGGGGAGCAGCACGATCGTCCTCGACACCCGCGTTCGCCACGCCACCGGCGGGTATAAGAAGGGGCGGTGGAGGCCGACGGTGAACGGCGCGGTGGAGAGAGGAGGTAGCCGCGGTGGTGGGAGGAGAAGGGCGAAGCCTGGGGTAGATCTGGCGAGGCAGAGTCGTGGGGAGGTGGCTAAAGCGAGGGAGAGGGACGAGGATGCCGTGGGGGAACAGGTTAGGGATAAAGGTGGCTTCGGCACCTTTTTCGTTCTCCTCCTCTCACGTGCTCGAGGTGGCTCGGGTTGAGCAGGGCAGGGGCAGGTAGGGTGGAGCTGCCAGGCGGGCCAGGGAGCGTCCAAGGAGGGGTAGGCTCGGGTGGGGCATGCCCGGCTGAGAGAGAGAAAGAGAGAGGAGAGGGGAGGCTCGGGTGAGCTAGGTTAGAAGGGAGTAGTAGCTCGGTTAGGGCTGGTGCTAGGGTTGGGGTAGGAAGGTAGCTAGTGGGGCCTGCTGGCAGGGAGATGGGGAACCTCGGCATGGTGAGAGGAGAGAGGTGAGGTGAGGTTAAGGTTTAGGGTTTAGATTAGAGCTAGGGTTAGAGAGAAAAGACAGGTGTTAGGGTTTGAGGAAAAATAGAGAGAGAGGGTAGGTAGGGTAGATTAGAGGGGGTGGATAGGTGTAGGTTTGTTTTCTTTCTTTTCCCTATGCTTTTTATGATTTTGATCCATCCAAAATCCCTTCAAATCCACAAAAAGGAAGAATATAAAGATAGGGATAAAAGAGGTGCAAACCTTGCATGGGGCATGCATGCATTAAATGCCTTGATGCTAGTTGTGTGAACAACTAGTTTTTAAATAAAATTCAAGTTTAGATTAATCCCCAAATGTGGTTATGGAAGCCTTCCCACACATATGGTATAAAAGGGTGGCAAGCATGCCCCCATACTCAATATTGTGAAAATAATTATAGCCCTGGTATGGAAGTGGTTAGAGAGTAGAGAGAACCATCCTCAACTTATTTATGAGCTAGATATAAATACCAAAGGAGGACATGGGCTCATATATGATTAAGATGGTGGAGATGATGGGTGGAAATAAAAGAAAGGTGGTGGAATTCTGAGGTGGTGGCCAAAGGAAATGGTGGAGTGGAATAAAAGATATGCCCGCAACTCAACTTGGGCATCAAGCATTTATCAAGATTCAAATACAATATATCAAGAGCCAAATACAATAATAATGCATATGAGAGAAGAACCAAATCAAAAGGGTTTTATATGATGCTCAAATGCAAGGTGGCATGATGACATGAGCATGATATAATTATGATGCAACAAATATATGTAGGAAGTAGCCATTATATTAGTAGACCAAGTAGCATTACCATTGATAGACAATTGGGATGCTACACCAAGCTACCCTTTAGCCTGTAGCAGTAGTAGCGTATCGCCCGTTCCTGGTCGCTGCCGGCCGAGCATCGGCAACGCGCCAGAGACAGCGCCACGCCAATCCAGCATGCCCTTAGCTCCGCCAAACCCTATAGCCGCTCTTGGTCCCTTCCCCGAGCATTGCCATCCCCTGGACCACCGAGGAAAGCTCGCGCCCACCGACTATGCGCCATGCACAGAGCATGCCAGAGCGCCGTCCCCGGCAGGCCAGCACAAGCAGTGCCTCGACCCCAGCTTGCACGTGTCGCTCTGCCTTAACCCCAGCACACCCCCAGACACGCCCTTTTCTCGCCGCGCGACCAACAGCCACCGCACGCCGCATCGAGCACCGCCTCTACCGCGTAGAGCGCTAGCCTTGCCCAACCAAACGCCACCGCCCCTAGCGTCGCCTTTACCTCGTAGCTGACCGCCAGGAGGCAAGCCACCATCCGCCTACACCGTCCATGCCTCTAGCGCCCTGTACCGTTGTCACCGACGAGCTCACCGTTGCCCTCACGGTCTCCTCGTCGATCCTATATAAGTAGCCCTCCCTAGCACCATTTCCTCACACCACTCAACTGCCCTCTCCCTCAGAACCACCTCACACCATCGCCGGAGATGCTCGAGCAGCCATTCGCTAGAATTGCGCCGGAGTTCACCGTAGTAGAGAAGAAAGGGGAACAATGATTCCGTCCACCCCAGGAGCCGCCACGACCTCGCCTAAGCCCGCCGTTGTCTCCTCGTTCGATCGCCCCCATTGCCACAGTAGCTGGAGCCCTGGTATGCCCTACCCCCACCGAGCCGCTAGGGTTCCATCTCACCGGCGACCTGTCTATCATCGACGACGAGCCACCACCGTCGATCTAGGTTCTAATCGTGCGGTCCACATCGCCCCTTACCGCTTCGCGTTAGAAGAGTCGCTGACATGCGGGACCCCCTGTCAGCTACCCTCTGTGTGCCGCAAAGTGTCACAGGGCCGGCCCGTTTAGTTTCCCGCGCTGGCCCTAGAATTCAAATAAGTGTTTTTCTTTTTAGACTTAAACTTAATATTGTCCCCTTGTTTAAAAATCAATTCAGAAAGATTTACTTAACCAAATAAAATGATTCCAAATTTTCTAGAAACATAATTCAAATATCTATCCAAGACCGTTGGATTTAAATCAATTAGGGTTATAGATCACCTATAGCAAAAATAACAAAACAGAGACTTTTCTACATTCAAACATTTTTCAAAATTCAACCATAATAGCTTTTGAGTTGATTCCAACTCCCAAAAATCACATTTGATAATACCTATCTAAATAAGTAATAATTTTTAAGTTTGCATGCAGTGACTTTGGACTAGTACCAAAATAATGCTATATAGGCATTTCTAGTCACTTTAAATCATTAAATATTAATCTTAAACTTTATAAATTGTGATCCAACATTTAAATACCATTCCCACGTATTACAATATGTGGTGATGAGATGTGTCCACATGATCCCATATTTTAATTTGAGAATATTAAATCTTTGTTATTTTCAGTGAGTAGAAATTACTTTTCTCAAATAAAATAAATAAAACTAATTCCTCAAATCTTGTGATGAATGTGATGATACTAGATCATCAAATGTGTGCCTTAATGTGCTAAATAGACTAGTTAAGTATTGTTTGGTGATTGTGTATCCCGTATGTATTTATAGACGATAGTACCGACCAAGTGTACGAGGAGGAGGAGTTCTACCCCGAAGAAGAAGAGGAGAGTTTCAACCACTACACCAATCAAGGCAAGCTATTGCTAGCAAGCTAGAATTAAGCAAGATAACCTAAGCAAGATGCATTAGGAATGCTTGGGTTATAACCTTCTTGATTTATACCAATCCCAAGTTTTACTTACAAGCTTTACTTTCTTTTACTTTACCAGAGTTCCTTACTTTGTTATAGATAGCATAAAGAGTATAAAACTTGACCTATTGATACATTGCAAATGTATCTATAATTTTTGATGTTCCATGCTTGGTTTTATCCACTTTCTTGTGTTTTGTTCCAACTTTGGAGTATTTTTCATATGATTTCTTGGACTAACCTATTAACAAGAGCCATAGTGCCAGGCGCGGGCTAGCCCTACCCGTGTCACCAGGTGGTGTGGGCCCCCTGGCACTCCACTGACCTTGCCTCTTCGCCTATAAGAAGCCTCCCGATACCAAAACCCTAAATCGTCAACTAGAAATCCACGAAAAGTTCCGCAGCGCCGCCACCACCGAAGGGGAGATTCGTGGGACAGAAAGTCTCTGGTCCAGCACCCTGCCGGGATGGGGAAGTGCCTCTAGAGCCATCTCCATCGATCTCCACCACCATCTCCATCACCATTGCTGATTCCCATTATGAGGAGGGAGTAGATCTCTCTCGAGGTTAAGGGTTCTACCGGTAGCTATGTGTTCATCTCTCTATCTATGCATGATCTTGTTGTGGTCATGAGCTTTGTAATCTAGTAGATCTACTCTGCTACTCAAGTGCTTTAATGAATCTCTACTCTCCCCATGTGTGTGAAAGTGACAGCGTGCTCACCATGGTGGCACTTAGGCTAGAGATTACAAATACTTGTTATGAGTTATATTTGGAGTTGGATGTCTTTATGAAATTGTGGTGTTTGTTGGACTCATCTAGTGCTCAAGGTGACAGTGTGGGGTTTTCTAGATGGGAAAGGCTTACTTTGAGGAGTGTTGTTATAGCCCTACCGTTGATTAGAGTGTCCAACCGGAGAGTAGTTAAGAGTAGTATCATGAGGATGATATATTTATATGAGAGTGTTCACTAGTGAAAGTATAATTCCTAGGCCTTGTTTCTAAGCATTGATACACCGTTTGCTACTAGATTTGTTACATGTTTGCTTGCTTCGTTCTTTATTTCAGTTTGTTTTTAGTCTCTTCCACGCCATCAAGTTATTTTCTATCACCGTTACCACTTATAATTATCCATACCACTTGTATTTCACTATCTCTTCGCCGAACTAGTGCACCTATACACCTGACACGTGTATTGGGTGTGTTGGGGACACAAGAGACTTCTTGTATCTTGATTGCAGGGTTGCTTGAGAGGGGATACCTTTGACCACTTCCTCCCTGAGTTTGATAAACCTTGGGTGATCCACTTAAGGGAAAACTTGCTGTTGTTCTACAAACCTCTGCACTTGGAGGCCCAACAACTGTCTACAAGAATAGAAGTGCGTAGACATCAAGCTATTTTCTGGCGCCATTGTCGGGGAGGTAAGGTAAAAGGTATTCACACTGGAGGATTAAAGAAGAAGAACCTTCCACGGCAAACGCCTATTTTCTGGTGTGAGTACTCGAAGTTATTTCCTTTAGATTCTGCAATTTTGTCTTTTGACCATGGGATGGTCGAAAAGGAAGGAAAGGAGTTTGGTCATGGGATGACCGGAAGGATGAAACAAATGGGTGACCCAATCCTAGTGATTTCCTAAAACTTTGCAAAAAGGTTTCCTAAATGTTTTATAAATATTTTCAACAAAGTTATCAAGATGCTATATCTACAAGAGAAAATATTTTACAAAAGAACCTCTCTTGGAGCCCTCCTACTACCACAGCCATACTGCATATCCTCTTCTTATTATCATTACCTTAAGGTGGTTTGCGAGTACATTCAAAGTACTCACTGGCATTGTCCCTAGCTATTAACTTGGTCAGATATCGAGAATAAGGTGAAGTTGACGACTATGTGATCTAGGACACTCTCCCAGTCAGTTGCATGTAGTTTAAGGCATGGCTCGAGCTCTACGCTTCGATAAAGTTCCGCTGATGATGATGCATGTAGCCATAATAGCAGCTGAGGTAAGTCTTGTATTTGTTTAAGTAATGAATGTTTACTTTGATACTTGTCGGTTATGTGCCATGACTAACTGATTATGGGATTGTGGTGTATGCATAACTTGGATTGTCGGAGGATTAATCTGGGAGCCCCATAGAAAACGAGTCGCATGAATGCATAACAGGGATTAATCTGGGAGGATTGTGTGATCGATGTTTAGGTGTCCACCTTTGCAACTATGTCGCCAGCTGGGACAATCGGGGCGGTGTAGTGAATAGGGATCGTGTTATCATAGAACCCTTCTAGGGATAGGCATTTTTAGTGGAGTTATTAATTTAACTCATTTAATTATAAACTAAGTCTAAAATCCTTTTTTGCAATTATAAATGTAGAAAATGGTTCTCCCCAATGTTACCATCCCAGCAGACGATTGGTTAGAAGGAGAAAAGCTCAAACTAGACGGATCAAACTTTTCTATGTGGGTTACGCGTCTCCATGTTCTCCTTAGCGAGAGTGATGTGGTCAACTACATACTCTACGAGATGGATTTGGAGCGGCCCTTTTTCTATGAGACCCCAGAACAGCGGGATTACCTCTGCTATTGTCGTGTGATGTCCACCTTCATATCTGTGACGATGCGCTTCAGAATGGTTGATGAGCTGTGGCCGATTGTGGGTAGCATTAACCCTCGAACGGTTATGGTACAACTTAGATCACATTTCATGGAACAAGTGTGCACATGGGAGCATGAGCTGATGGGAGATTTCCTCTCCATTAATATGGAGGAGAACTCTTCACTTGAAGATCACTTGGTGCACATACATGATGCCTAGATGAGGCTTGCATACTTCCTACACAACTAGTTCGTGAGATCTTTTGCCATTGACGTGTTCTACGATCGCTACCAAGCTACCAAGCACATGCCAGGACTTGCATTATGAGAGGCGATGCGGAAACACATGATTTCCACGACTTCATATCACATTTCAGGAATGTGAAGGTTGAACCTATTGTCGGAGAGGTCATCAATGACAAAGGTATAAGTTTGATATACAGTTTTATAAATGCTAAAATCTTGCAAACACATATTTAGTGTTAAAGTATTTGATACTTATTCTGTTTTGGTGAAAACAAGTCCTTCTGCATGAAAGTTGCTTGCTAGAGAGGAGGTGACGTTGCGTGTTGATGGCGAGCATGATGATGATGTCCAATGACACTCTCCCTCTACATTTATCACTTAGTTTATCGTTTAGGATGATTTTTGTAATCGATAGATTCTGAACTTCTTTAATGTGTCTCACACTTCGTGAGACGGTCATTCATATGAGTTTGTAACAAACAATTGTTCCACTTTTATGAATGATTTGTATTTGTGTTCATACCTTGTTCAATTATGTGTGAATTATCCTTGTTGTTAAAACTAATTGATAATGCATGAACATTTGTAAAATATTGAAAATGCCTTGAAAAATACCCAACTTAATGGTTTATTCATTTTGAATGAAACCATTGTTTAAATTCAAAGTTATGTTGATAATATGTGAAAGTCATTTCTTGTCACATATGAATCATGCCCAAGTTAGGCAAAATAACTTAAACATCGTGTATTGCATGAATATAGAGTGTTTGGGGAATTGTTGAAAGTAAATACATATTCGATGTATTGTATTTCAACAAAATGGTGATTATCATTATATGATTGTTTGCATTTTGTAACGAGGTTTACCAAAGGAAACATGAGTATGAAACTATTTGATATGATCAAAATATTTCATCATCCAACGGTATTAAAGATAAAAGAGAATCTGATTACTACAATTTGTTCAATAGTAATGAAATTCGACTTTATAAGATTGTCATAAAGAAATTGTGAAATGCAATGCATTTGAAACGTCAAAGTGCAAAGCATCGCAAAGTGATATTTGATATCAAGTGGGTGAATAGATGGCACCGAATAAATCGTTGTAGTGTATCTGTACAGACCATTAGTTAGAAATAGTAAACAATCAATTAGTATAGACAGTGAACCATCTGAATTCATGAGATCGGTGCCATATCTTGTGTGGATCATCATAGAATTTTTGGAGTTATTTGATATAACCAAAACAGTAATGAATAAGTCCTTGTAGAGTATTCATTGGATACTTTGAATATGAAATCCATGGCTAGAATCAAAATAAAGGCAAAACTAGTATTGCTTGAGTTTTGGTGCATTCTCAAGAAAGTTCATGTTCTCAACTGTGAAGCTTATGGAAGATAGTGAAAAGCACGATGAGGATTCAAAAACCTGCATCAGAGTGTTGAGAAGCGCAACTGAAAGAATTCCTGAACAATTATCTTCACAAAGGAAAGAATCAATGGTAATGATCATTGTGTTTTCCCCACTAGTATTTTCACCACATGAAGTAGGATTCAAAATGTACCTCACATCTTTTATGGAGACATTTGTGAATCGCTTGTCATATTACCAGAATATGACATACCTACGAACTATGAAGGAAAGAAATGGTAAACTAAAGTTATGAGAAATCCTAGAGGCAAAATTCACTTTGGATTAGAAAGAAATTTATTGCTGAATCTTACCAAGTAAATGGGTTACTTGAATTTTCCAAACGACTGCAAAGTCATGAAGGAAAAGGTGAATGACAAAGGCACGATTTGTCATGAATAATGTATTGGACAAATTCAAATGAATTTGATTCAAAATTGCACAAAGTCTAGTGGATTTAATAATAGTAAGATACTAGCATCTCGTAATAAAACTCACAGTTTGATAATTGATCAAAGGAGTTTCAAGTCATTTAAAATAGTGAGTGGATATGCAATTTGCATGAAATTGAATGGGAGCTATGAAAGTCTTCCAAAAACAACATGTGAATGACATATTATTGAGTGGGAGCAATATAAGTCTCGGACTCAAATATGTCACGAACACATTTTTTAGTGGGAGCAATATAAGTCTCTAACTCAAATATGTTGGGAACATATTTTGAGTGGGAGCGTAAAGATTGATTCTTGAGTGTGTACACCACATTCAGAATAAAAGCGCAAGTACCGGTAAATAATGATTTATGGATTAGAAGTTGATAATAAGGAATTACGATATTATGTAGTATTCCTAAAAGGGATTCTAAAAAGAGTTTCAGAAGAAGAATTGATTAAGGACTGGTCCTTGGTCACTCAAATTAGGAATAAAATTAAGTTAAACATCAATGGTTGAAAGAAAGAAAAAGGATTATCATCATCCACTATGTTGAGACATAGGTTCTATCCTGGAAACCATGATGACAACTTAACATAATATATGATCCGAGAATGAACATTTGAAAAGTGATTAAGATTGAACCACAGAATGTTGAGCTAAGTTTGTCCATAGTGTCTAATTGAGAACTATAGACATGTTACCAAATCCATAAAGTATGACATATCTTAAAGCATAAAGAGTTATGTGATAGCTCCAAATTTCATCACTTTTTACTATTGATTTTCCTCTTGTTTATTGCCAGATTTCACTGAAGATTACGCCTTTATACTAATGTTAACATCGCAATAAGAGAATCCTTGGTTTCTTGTGATGGTTTCCAGGTAATGATCATTTATTGGAGATCTAATGGCATTTATGGGCTAATTGCACCCAAAGAAGTAAATCCTCAATTGGAGCCCCTTTCACTGGAGGCGTCTAGTATGCATATCGACCATCGGTACGGTCGAGATGCACCTATACCGCCCACCCGTACTACATGCCGACGCCTTCCTTATATCAATACAAGCAACTTCCGTGAAGGAGGAGGTATGAGAAGAAACATAGAAAAGAAAATACAGTCGCTGCAAGCCATCCAGAGGAGGTAGATCAGATCTAGAAGAGGAGAAGAACTTAACCCCATTCCTAGATGATCTCCAACCTCAAAACTACACACTCCACCATCATTCACTTCATTACTTAGAGAGAGATTGGCACTTGTAAGATTAGGGTTTGACACTTTGTCCTACCTTTGATTTGTATTTGACTTTATTTTTAATCGCTATTGTGGTTTGCTACAATAACTTTGAGATGATTCTTATTTGCAATACAATTATACCTTTGATTTGTCTTCCTCTCATGTCTGAATAAATCCCCATAGGCGTGGGAGATGTAGAGAATTGGTGAGATGTGTTGTGCCTCCTTTAAATCCATCCATTTGTGATTGTTGTAGTGTTTATTTAATAGTTGGAATGATTATCTATGTTTGCCAAATGCTTGTTATCTAATTTAAGGGCCCATGTAACATGATCCAAAGATCTCATAGGTATGAACTTGTATGCTAGTAATTTAGCGACCCCCGAGTGACATGGCCGATATCAATGAAGAGCTAGTACTACTCGAGGACAACAAGGAACAATCCAGATTAAAGCCTTGATCCGGTCGCAAGACCTTAATTAATGCGCTGACCATGGCCATGGTAACAGGAAGACGGATCATTGGGACTGGGAAGAATTGGCCATGAGGACTCCTAGTCGGTATATGGGTTGCTTTCCTACTCACTTATAAATAAGAAATATCACTATCACTTATTCCACTCTATCCACTTGGCATTTTCACTATCATTATGAGCTGTTTCTCTTCATGCCTAACTTATCATCTGCAGGACCTTTACAAGCTTTTCACATCTTTACTTTTATGCAATTTACTTACTTCCTAAGCAAGTTTCCTTTATCTTTTTCTCACCACTTCCACCGTAAACTTTTGCACTGAATTCACTCAATACCCGTGACACCTTGGGTGCGACAGAAACACCACATAACAAAACTCTTTCCTAGGATCCTTGTTGGGATCAATATAAAACTGGAATTAATACTTCCACGAAAACATTATTTGGCAAACCTGTGCACTTGCAAGCCATCAAGATATTTTCTAGCGTCATTGCCGGGAGCTAAGCGCTAAGTGTTGTTTCTTGACAACAACAATTGTTGACACCATTCATGATCTCTATTGAAGACACAGGTACCACTCGATCAGGAAAAACTTATTTACCCCCATATATTGATCGTGTTCCTATCGAGAGACTTCTAGAATTTATTGAAAGATTTACTAATTCATGTACTGTAGACGTGAACAGCTGATGTCTACGCACGCTTCTATTCTTGTAGATAGTGTTGGACCTCCAAGTGTAGAGGTTTGTAGAACAACAACAAGTTTCCCTTAAGTGGATCACCCATGGTTTATCAAACTCAGGGAGGAAGTGGTCAAAGGTATCCCTCTCATGCAACCCTGCAATCAAGATACAAGAAGTCTCTTGTGTCCCCAACACACCCAATACACATGTCAAGTGTATAGGTGCACTAGTTCGGCGAAGAGATAGTGAAATACAAGTAATATGGATGATTATAAGTGGTAATTGCAATCTGAAATAAGAGTGGCAGCAAGCAAACATGTAACATGACTAATTGTAAATGGTGTTTCAATGCTTAGAAACAAGTCCTAGGGATCATACTTTCACTAGTGGACACTCTCATATAAATATCTTCTCTTCATTGTGCTACCCTGAACTACTCTCCGGTTGGATGATGTAGGGCTATAGCAGCACACCTTAAATTTCGCATTCCCCATCTAGATAACCCCTCACTATCACGTTGAGCGCTAGATGGTTCCAACAAACACCACAATCTCATAGAGACATCCAACTCAGATTATACTCATGATAAGTATTTCTGTAACCTTAGCCTAAGGGCCACACGGTGTGCACACTATCAACTTCACACACGTGGGGATAAGCAGAGATTAATTAAAGCACTTGAGTAGCAGAATAGATCTACTTATTGA
Organism: Avena eriantha; assembly: GCA_910589775.1. Lineage (NCBI taxonomy): Eukaryota > Viridiplantae > Streptophyta > Magnoliopsida > Poales > Poaceae > Avena > Avena eriantha. The sequence continues at coordinate 109,536,052 of OU342746.1, read as the reverse complement.
ACTAGATTACAAAGCTCATGATCTCAATAACATCACGAAAAGAGAGAGAGATGAACACATACCTACCGGTATATCCCTTAGCCTCGAGAGAGAACTACTCCCTCCTCATCATGGGAGTCAGCAACGGCGATGGAGATGGTGGTGGAGTCAATGGAGCTGGCTCCGGGGGGAACTTCCCCATCCTGGCAAGGTGCCGGAACAGAGACTTTTGTCCCTCGAATCTCCTCTTCAGTGGTGGCGGCGCTGCGGAACTTTTCGTGGAATTTTGATCTTCCCCTAGGGTTTTCGTGTCGGGGGGTTTATATAGGCGAAGAGGCGAGGTCGGTGGCTACCCGAGGGGCCTACACCAAGGCCTGGCGCGCCCAGGGGGGGCGTGCCACCCTATGGTATGGCCGCCTCATGGCTCTCCTCCGTCTCTGCTTTGGACTTATGTGTCGTGTCGGAAAAAATAGGAACTTTGGCTTTTGTTTCATCCAATTCCGAGAATATTTATTTACTAGATTTTCTGAAACCAAAAACAGTAGAAAACAGGCAACTGGCACTACGACTTCTTGTCAACCGGTTAGTTCCAGAAAATGTATAAAAATGCCTCAAAGTGTAGACAAAACATAAGATAGTTGATACAAAACAAGCATGGAGCATCAAAAATTATAGATACGTTTACGACATATCAAGCATCCCCAAGCTTAACTCCTGCTCGTCCTCGAGTAGGTAAGTGATAAAAAGAATAATTTTTGAGGTGACATGCACCATCACAATCTTGATCAGGTATTTGTAAAGCATTGATAGCTGGGATCAAAGTACTCTAAACATGAGCATGAAAGATAGAGTTCTAACAATAAGACATAGCAACTATGTTGTAACATGAAAAGATACAAACAAAAGATCATGAATAACCATGCATTGAAAGACGTTTGTTTTTTTCACATACAGAAAACATAATAAGAGTGGTATTCAGCTTGTCCCTCATGGTATAGCAAAACATAAATGCATAGGACACATTCAAAGTTCATAAGGGTGACTACATACAAATAATTTAAGAACAAGCAATCAAAGTTATGAATCAATCAACAAGTTTTGGGAAAATGCACATTAAAATAAGAATGACCACTATGCTCTCTCAATTGGTGCATAAAGATAGAAGATGGAGACTTAACATAAAAATGAAAAAGAAAGGCCCTTCACAGAGGGAAGCAGGGATTTCAAGGTTCATAAAGAGCTTCGAAAAATAATGGTACTTATTAGCTTTCAGCTCTCATTGCCCCTATCATAAGCATCTTGAGGTGATTAAGGTTAAAGTGACACAGATATGAGGATATGCTTAACAAGTTATAAGTTGAAAATCTCATGCCCCTTGCTTACGAGTACCGAACCTCATGCTACTCAACTTTACTCACAAGTAAGTCCTTGTCATTGTAAGTACATGTGTATCATGGAGAACCGCCAAAAGGGTACCCCTTGCCCCATGACACAGGAGCTTTCCCATATCAAAATGACAAGGCAACAGACAATGAGCATCTCAATGATCTTTTTATTTGCTATTTGCATAGGTTTTTATTGAGGATGCTTCATAGAATGCTCACTATGGTTATGCTGCAAGTTTCCACCATGATTAGGCATGGCCTAGGCTAGCCACCCAGGCGTTTCTCTAACACACATACAAACTCCATGAGCTTACAAGATCCTCTTTTATTTCACACCGTCGGGATCCATAAACAAAAGAACATGATATCAACTGAATAATAATTGCAATGCTGAAAGCGTTCCCCATGGTAACATGGTTCTGCTAACTCACAACTTATAAAATGCAAGCATATAGGTAATATAGATTGGCACAATGGTTTAAGTTTATTAAGTGCAAGAAAATAAAGTGTGCCATCAAGTTTGTGAGAAGTTTTATCACTAATTTTCACATATTTTTAGACTTAAACTTAATTCTGTCCCCTTGTTTAAAAATCAATTCAGAAAGATTTACTTAACCAAATGACATGATTCCAATTTTGCTAGAAATATAATTCAAATATTTATCCAAGCCCGTTGGATTTAAATCAATTATGGTTATAGATCACCTATAGAAAAAATAACAAAACAGAGACTTTTCTACATTCAAACATTTTTCAAAATTCAACCATAATAGATTTTGAGTTGATTCCAACTCTCAAAAATCACATTTGATAATACTTATCTGAATATGTAATAATATTTAAGTTTGCATGCAGTGACTTTGTACTAGTACCAAAATAATGCTATATAGGCATTTCTAGTCACTTTAAATCATTAAATATTAATCTTAAACTTTATCAAATGTCATCCAACATTTAAATCCCATTCCCATGTATTAGAATATGTGGTGATGACATGTGTACACATGATCCCATATTTTAATTGGAGAATATTAAATCTTAGTTATTTTCAATGAGTAGAAATTACTTTTCTCAAATAAAATAAATAAAACTAATTCCTCAAATCTTGTGATGAATGTGATGATACTAGATCATCAAATGTGTGCCTTCGTGTGGTAAATAGACTAGTTAAGTATTGTTTGGTGATTGTGTATCCCATATGTATTTATAGACGATGGTACCGACCAAGTCTACGAGGAGGAGGAGTTCTACCCCGAAGAAGAAGAGGAGAATTTCAACCACTGCACCAATAAAGGCAAGCTATTGTTAGCAAGCTAGAATTAAGCAAGATAACCTAAGCAAGATGCATTAGGCATGTTTGGGTTATACCCTTCTTTATTTAAACCAATCCCAAGTCTTACTTACAAGCTTTACTTTCTTTTACTTTACAAAAGTTCCTTACTTTATTATAGATAGCATAAAGAGTATAAAATTTAACCTATCTAGCTAGACTTAGATGTCATTCTATGGCATGAGATTGATATTAGCATCCCACATTAGTGAACACACTTAACTTAGTGTTTAGAGTTAAAACCAAAAACTTGATCCCTTTAGATGGGAATACTTGGTGAAAATGCTTATGAAAACCTTCGAATGATGAGTCATTATATTGAGATGTTTTGACATGTGTTGAGAAACACAAATGGTTTATGATGATGAAAATGTTGAGGCATGAGCCTTATCCCTTTGATAAAAACTGATGGTTGGGTTCGGATGCGATACCATTCCAATTTTACCGTACAACCACAATACCTGAATTGGGTAAGTCTTAGCCGGAAGTTTATATGCATTAGTATTAGTTTCCTCCCGGGAGAGGTTATGGACAGTTGGAGTGGCCATACTGTTCTGTTGTCGGATGTTTTCAAAATGACTTATGAAATGAATTGTGACATGACTTGACCAAAACATGGTTGTGACTATGACAATTAAGTTCCCACTTAGGTGATTTTGAACTTTATTTTATCTTTCTTTGTTTCTGAACTCAGCTTAGGTTTCAAACTTAACTTTACAAATAAACGAAGAACTTAGCATTCCTACTAGAACTACCTTACTTGTTAGTGATAGTTTGCGAGTACTTAAAGAGTACTCATGGCTTTGTCCCTGGTTATTCCCGTGGCGAGACTATGAGAAGGACTATCCGGAAGGAGGACAGCATTGCCTGTGACGCTGAAGATGGAGCCCACCGCTACGCTATTAATTCCTCTACTTGTTTGTACTAAAACTGGATCATGAGATCCTTTATTTGTGTAAGACCTTATTATGGTTTGTAATGGATGATGTACTATGATATCCATTCTGTTATGTCTCGAAAAAATGGTAATCCTAGGATTGCGATGTATGGCATAACAGGCATCTAGGATTAAAAATCCGGGTGTTGACAGGTACCAGACATCCCGGTGTCGAGGGGAACGACTCATAGGGTAGGCACTTATACTAGAGTGGGCATTCTGAAGGTATTGACCGGTTACTCGAACCACGATCGGTGTAGATCAGGGCAGGGTACCCGGATGGTGTGGGTAGAGTGTACAACCTCTGTATAGTGTAAATCTATTCGAATAGCCATGTATGTGGTTATGGATGGGTTGGACAAACTACTATAGGGAGGTGATGGTTTTGTTTTCAAAAAGGATTTTGGAAAAGCAATGGCTTTGGAAATGTTTTGACCATTGGATGGTCGGAAAGGATACATGTTTTGACCATGGGATGGTCGAAAAGGAAGGAAAGGAGTTTGGTCATGGGATAACCGGAAGGATGAAACAAATGGGTGACCCAATCCTAGTGATTTCCTAAAACTTTGCAAAAAGGTTTCCAAAATGTTTTACAAATGTTTTCAACAAAGTTATCAAGATGCTATATCTACAAGAGAAAATATTTTACAAAAGAACCTCTCTTGGAGACCTCCTACTACCAAAGCCATACTGCATATCCTCTTCTTATTATCATTACCTTAAGGTGGTTTGCAAGAACATTCAAAGTACTCACTGGCATTGTCCCTGGCTATTAACTTGGTCAGATATCGAGAAGAAGGTGAAGTTGATGACTATGCGAGCTAGGACATTCTCCCAGTCAGTTGCTTGTAGGTTAAGGCATGGATCAAGCTCTACGCTTCGATAAAGTTCCGCTGATGATGATGCATGTAGCCATAATGGCAGCTGAGGTAAGTCTTGTATTTGTTTAAGTAATGGATGTTTACTTTGATACTTGTCGGTTATGTGCCACGACTAACTGATTATGGGATTGTGGTCTATGCATAACATGGATTCTCGGTGGATTAATCTGGGAGCCCCATAGAGCACGAGTCGCATGAATGCATAACAGGGATTAATCTGGGAGGATTGTGTGATCGATGTTTAGGTGTCCACCTTTGCAACTATGTCGCCGGCTGTGACAATCGGGGCGGTGTAGTGAATAGGGATCGTGTTATCATAGAACCCTTCTAGGGATAGGTATTTTTAGTGGAGTTATTAATTTTAACTCATTTAATTATAAACTTAGTGTAAAATCCTTTTTTGCAATTAGAAATGTAAAAAATGGTTCTCCCTAATGTTACCATCCCTGCTGATGATTGGTTAGAAGGAGAAAAGCTCAAACTAGACGGATCTAATTTTTATATGTGGGTTACGCGTCTCCATGTTCTCCTAGCGAGAATTATGTGGTCAACTACATACTCTACGAGATGGATTTGGAGCCACCCTTTTTCTATGAGACCCCAGAACAGCGGGATTACCGCTTCTATCGTCGTGTGATGTCCACCTTCATATCTGTGACGATGCGCTTCAGAATGGTTGATGAGCCGTGGCCGATTCTAGGTAGCATTAATCCTCGAACAGTTATGGTACATCTTAGATCACATTTCGTGGAACAAGTGTGCATATGGGAGCATGAGCTGATGGGAGATTTCCTCTCCATTAATATGGAGGAGAACTCTTCACTTGAAGATCACTTGGTGCACATACATGATGCCTAGATGAGGCTTGCATACTTCCTACACAACTAGTTCGTGAGATCTTTTGCCATTGACGTGTTCTACGATCGCTACCAAGCTACCAAGCACATGCCAGGACTTGCATTATGAGAGGCGATGCGGAAACACATGATTTCCACGACTTCATATCACATTTTAGGAATGTGAAGGTTGAACCTATTGTCGGAGAGGTCATCAATGACAAAGGTATAAGTTTGATATACAGTTTTATAAATGCTAAAATCTTGCAAACACATATTTAGTGTTAAAGTATTTGATACTTATTCTGTTTTGGTGAAAACAAGTCCTTCTGCATGAAAGTTGCTTGCTAGAGAGGAGGTGACGTTGCGTGTTGATGGCGAGCATGATGATGATGTCCAATGACACTCTCCCTCTACATTTATCACTTAGTTTATCGTTTAGGATGATTTTTGTAATCGATAGATTGTGAACTTCTTTAATGTGTCTCACACTTCGTGAGACGGTTATTCATATGAGTTTGTAACAAACAATTGTTCCACTTTTATGAATGATTTATATTTGTGTTCATATCTTGTTGGATTATGTGTGAATTATCCTTGTTGTTAAAACTAATTGATAATGCATGAACATTTGTAAAATACTGAAAATGCCTTGAAAAATACCCAACTTAATGATATATTCATTTTGAATGAAACCATTGTTTAAATTCAAAGTTATGTTGATAATATGTGAAAGTCATTCGATTTCTTGTCACATATGAATCATGCCCAAGTTAGGAAAAATAAATTAAACATCGTGTATTGCATGAATACAGAGTGTTTGGTGAATTGTTGAAAGTAAATACATATTTGATGTATTGTATTTCAACAAAATGGTGATTATCATTATATGATTGTTTGAATTTTGTAAAGAGGTTTACCAAAGGAAACATGAGTATGAAACTATTTGATATGATGAAAGTATTTCATCATCCAACGGTATTAAAGATAAAAGCGAATCTGATTACTACGATTTGTTCAATAGTAATGAAATTCGACTTTATAAGATTGTCATAAAGAAATTGTGAAATGCAATGCATTTGAAACGCAAAGTGCAAAGCATCACAAAGTGATATTGGATATCAACTGGGTGAATAGATGGCGCCGAATAAATCGTTGTACTGTATATGTAAAGATCATTAGTTAGAAATAGTAAACAATCAATTAGTATAGATAGTGAACCATCTGAATTTATGATATCGGTGCCATATCTCGTATGGATCATCATAGAAGTTTTGGAGTTATTCGATATAACCAAAACAGTAATGAATAAGTCCTTGTAGATTATTCATTGGATACTTTGAATATGAAATCCATGGCTAGAATCAAAATAAAGGCAAAACTAGTATTGCTTGAGTTTTGGTGCATTCTCAAGAAAGTTCATGTTCTCAACTGTGAAGCTTATGGAAGATATTGAAAAGCACGATGAGGATTCAAAAACCTGCATCAGAGTGTTGAGAAGCGCAACTGAAAGAATTCCTGAACAATTATCTTCACAAAGGAAAGAATCAATGGTAATGATCATTGTGTTTTCCCCACTAGTATTTTCACCACATGAAGTAGGATTCAAAATGTACCTCACATCTTTTATGGAGACATTTGTGAATCGCTTGTCATATTACCAGAATATGACATACCTACGAACTATGAAGGAAAGAAATGGTAAACTAAAGTTATGAGAAATCCTAGAGGCAAAATTCACTTTGGATTAGAAAGAAATTTATTGCTGAATCTTACCAAGTAAATGGGTTACTTGAATTTTCCAAACGACTGCAAAGTCATGAAGGAAAAGGTGAATGACAAAGGCACGATTTGTCATGAATAATGTATTGGACAAATTCAAATGAATTTGATTCAAAATTGCACAAAGTCTAGTGGATTTAATAATAGTAAGATACTAGCATCTCGTAATAAAACTCACAGTTTGATAATTGATCAAAGGAGTTTCAAGTCATTTAAAATAGTGAGTGGATATGCAATTTGCATGAAATTGAATGGGAGCTATGAAAGTCTTCCAAAAACAACATGTGAATGACATATTATTGAGTGGGAGCAATATAAGTCTCGGACTCAAATATGTCAGGAACACATTTTTTAGTGGGAGAAATATAAGTCTCTAACTCAAATATTTGGGAACATATTTTGAGTGGGAGCGTAAAGATTGATTCTTGAGTGTGTACACCACATTCACAATAAAAGCGCAAGTACCGGTAAATAATGATTTATGGATTAGAAGTTGATAATAACTAATTACGATATTATGTAGTATTACTAAAAGGGATTCTGAAAAGAGTTTCAGAAGAAGAATTGATTAAGGACTGGTCCTTGGTCACTCAAATTAGGAATAACATTAAGTTAAATATCAATGGTTGAAAGAAAGAAAAAGGATGATCGTCATCCACTATGTTGAGACATATGTTCTGTCCTGGAAACCATGATGACAACTTAACATAATATATGATCCGAGAATGAACATTTGAAATGTGATTAAGATTGAACCACAAAACGTTGAGCTAAGTTTTTCCATAGTGTCTAATTGAGAACTGTAGACATGTTACCAAATCCATAAAGTATGACATATCTTAAAGCATAAAGAATTATGTGATAGCTCCAAATTTCATCACTTTTTACTATTCATTTTCCCCTTGTTTATTGCCAGATTTCACTAAAGATTACGCCTTTATACTAATGTTAACATCGCAATTAGAGAATCCTTGGTTTCTTGTGATGGTTTTCAGGTAATGAACATTTATTGGTGATCTAATAGCATTTATGGGCTAATTGCACCCAAATAAGTAAATCCTCAATTGGAGCCCCTTTCATTGGAGGCGTCCAGTATGCATACCGACCATCCGTACGATCGAGATGCACCCATAGCGCCTGCCCGTAATACATGTCGACGCCTTCCTTATATCAATACAAGCAACTTTCGTGAAGGAGGAGGGATTAGAAGAAACATAGAACATAAAATATAGTCGCCGTAAGCCATCCAGAGGAGGTAGATCAAATCTAGAAGAGGAGAAGAACTTAACCCCATTCCTCGATGATCTCCAACCTCAAAACTACACACTCCACCATCATTCACTTCATTACTTAGAGAGGGATTGGCACTTGTAAGATTAGGGTTTGACACTTTGATATACCTTTGATTTGTATTTGACTTGATCTTTAATCGCTATTGTGGTTTGCTACAATAACTTTGAGATGATTCTTATTTGCAATACAATTATACCTTTGATTTGTCTTCCTATCATGTCTGAATAAATCCCCATAGGCGTGGGAGATGTAGGGAATTGGTGAGATGTGTTGTGCCTCCTTTAAATCCATCCATTTGTGATTGTTGTAGTGTTTATTTAATAGTGGGAATGATTATCTATGTTTGCCTGTGTTAACACCCAGATTTTTAATCCCAGATGCCTAATATGTCATTCATCGCAATCCCAGAATTACCATTTTTGCGAGACATAACAAATTAGATATCACAGTACATCATCCATTACAAACCATAAATAAGGTCTTACACAAATAAGGATCTCATGATCCAGTCTTAATACAACAAGCAGCGGAATAAATAATAAGCATAGAGGTGGGGTCCATCTTCAGGGGCACATGCAATGCTAACGAAGGCAAATAGTCCTAGTTATCATAGCCGTCCTGCTGGCCATCATCTTGATAGTCTCCTTCATAGTCTGGCCATGAGAATAGCCAGGGACAAAAGCCATGAGTACTCTTTAAGTACTCGCAAACTACCACTAACAAGTAGTATAGTTCTAGTGTAAAGTGCTAACTCTAAGTTTATTTGAAAAGTTAAGTTTGAAACCTAAACTGAGTTTAGAAACAAAGAAAGATAAAATAAAGTTCTAGAAGCACTTAAGTTGGGAAACTAGTATCGTAGACACAACCCTGTTGTGGTCAAGTCAAGATTCATCATTCATTTCATAAGTCATTTTGAAAACATCTGACAACAAAACAGTATGGCCATTCCAACTGTCCATAACCGCGGACGTGGCTATTCGAATAGTTTGACACTCTGCAGAGGTGGTACACTTTCACCACAAGATTTGAAACATCTGTCAGGGATAACCCTGGATCATCATACTTAGTATGCAGATAATCAAACATAACCTTTCCTTTACACACCCTAGTTTAATCACCTCTCCTATGAGCATGGCCTCCCAACCATGACCATCTGTCATCTTGGGCACTGCATAGGTGGACAACATTTAGAGGTAGCCTCAGCTCAAACCTCTCCCATGATGGAACTAATACTAATGCATATAAACTTCCGACTAAGCCTTACCCAATTCAAGTATTGTGGTTGTACGGTAAAAATAGGAAAGGTATCGCATCCAAATCCAACCATCAGTTTTGTAAAGGGTTAAGGCTCATGCCTCAACATTTTCATCATCATAAACCATTTGTGTTTATCAACACTTGTCAAAACATCTCAATAGAATGACTCATCATTCTAAGGTTTTCACAATTTATTTTCACTAAGTGTTCCCATCTAAAGTGACTCAAGTTTTTATCTAACTCTAAACTACTAAGTTAAGAGTATTCAGTAAGGTGGAAAGATGGGATCAATCTCATGCCATAGAATGACATCTAAAGTTATCTAGATAGGTCAAGTGATAGGTCATGTTTTATACTCTTTATGCTACCTTCAAAACAAGTAAAGGACTTTGGTAAAGTAAAGAAAGTAAAGCTTGGAAATAAGACTTGGGGTAGGTAATAGTCAAAGTGGTATAACCAAAGCATGCCTAGTGCATCTTGCTCATATTATCTATATTACTCTAGCTTGCTAAGCATTATAGTTGCAAGGGTTAGCTTGCCTTGGTTGGTGTAGTGGTTGAAGTTTTCTTCCTCCTCTTGATAGCACTCCTCCTCCTCGAAAGCTTGGTCGGTACTATCGTCTATAAATACATACGGTATACACAATCACCAAACAATACTTAACTAGTCTACTTAGCACTCTAAGGCCCTCATTTGATGACCTATTATCATCACAAGCATCACAAGATTTTATTTACTAGTTTTATTCTTTTTATTTAAGAAAAGTAATTTCTACTCATTGAATATAACTAAGATTTAATATTCACCACTTAAAATATGGGATCATGTGGAAACATGTCATCACCACATATTCTAACATATGGGAATGTGATTTAAGGGTCGAATCATATTTACTTAAGTTTAAGTTTATTATTTAATGATTTAAAGTGACTAGAAATGCCTATATAGCATTATTTTGGTACTAGTACAAAGTCACTGCATGTAAACTTTAATATTATTACAAATTCAGATAGGTATGGTTAAATGTGATTTTTGAGAGTTGGAATCAACTCAAAAGCTATCATGGTTGATTTTATAAAAATATTTGAATGTGCAAATGCTTATGTTTGTTATTTTTACTAGGAGAGGTCTCTAACTATAAATAAATTAAATCCAATGGGCTTGGATAGATCTTTTCAATAGCTTTCTAACAAAATTTGAATCACTCAATTTGGTTCATTATATCTTCTGGAATTGAATTTTAAACTAAGGGACAGAAGTGAGTTCAAACTAAAATAGAAAAACCTAAATTTGAATTCACGGGCTAGCGCGGGAAAGGAAATGGGCCGGCCAAGTGGCGCTCCGCGGCGCAGAGGGCGGCTGCCAGGTTGGTCCCGCTTGTCAGCGAGACTTAAAACCCAAAACAGTATCTAGCGATCTGGGCCACACGATTATAACGTGCATCAACGGCTCACAGTCGTCGTCGACGACGGACTTGTCGCCGGCGAGACCGAACCCTAAACGGCCAGCGGGGGTCTACCGGGGATGTACCAGGGCTCCATCTACTGCGGCGAGGCGGGCAAACGAAATGGTAGACGACGGCGAGCACATGCGAGGTCGTGGAAGCTCCTGGGGTGGATGAAATTGACAGTGCATTCTCCTCCTCTGCAGCGGGCTCCTCCAGCGCAATTCCGGCGAACTATGGCTCGAGTGGCTCCGGCGAGAGGTGGGGAAGGATTAGTGATGAGAGGGGAGTGGAGTGGTGTGAGGAGTTGGTGTTGGGGAGGGCTCCTTTTATAGGGCGACGAGGGGACCGAGCAGCACGATGGCGAGCTCGTCGGTGACGCTGATACAGGCGGCTAGAGGCTTGGGCGGCGTAGGCGGACGGTGGCCTGCCTCCTGGCGATGCTCTACGGCGTTAATGCGCGGCTAGAGGCGGTGGAGTTTGGTCGGGAGTGTCCTGCACTCTGGGAGACAGAGGCGATGCTCGAAGCAGCGCACGGCGACTATGGGTCGCGCGGCGGCGCACGGCCATGTCTGGCAGGGTGCTGGGTTCGAGGCTGAGCTGTGTGCAGGATTTTATGTCAAGTGGCGGTCTATTGCGTGCAGGCGACGATCGCACTCTGGCGTGCTCTGGCGAGCTCACAGAGAGAATGGGCGGCGGCACTGGGTGTGGTCTAGGGCCTGGCTGGGCTTGGGGAAGGGGCAGGGAGGTGTGGTAGGGTTAGGCGGAGCTAGTGGTGGTGCTGGAACGGCGCGGCATGGTCTGTGGCGCATTCCCCTCTTCTGGCCGGCGGTGACCAAAAAGGGGCGACGCTCCACTGCTGCTGCGGCTTAGGGATAGGCCGGTGAGGGTTTGGTTGGTCTCAGGAGGGACAAGGGTGATCAATGCAGCTCTAATTGCTCGACAAGATTTGATCAAAACAGTATAAGTGAGTCTCATTTTGATTCTTCCTGCTAGGTGTTCGACACAATGGCTGCATGAAAATTTTATTTGAATTTTGGGCTGAATTTTGGTGGCGTGGTTGATCACATGCTTGAGCTTCTAGGTGTGCTTGGGTTTTGAAAATGGAGGTTATTTGAGTGGTTTTTGAATAGGTGGGATCTTCTTGGAACATCCCAATTTCTACAACCCTGATTGGTTGTCCAGAATGCAAAAATCAGGGGGAACAAAAAAAACTTTTTCTTATTAAGTGCTGAAGTGTTTGCTTGTTGTTGGATATGCTTATGATGGTGTATTAGAAGATATACTCCTTACCTCAACCCGAGTTGACAAAAGCTACTTCCCAAAACTGTCTTGGCTTAATTTCCATATTCTCAAATGTTCTTGCATTTAAAAAACATGCACCAAGATGTTTATGAAACCATAACTATTTTAGTAGCTTCTATTGATCAAACTATGGAGAGTTATATAACATAATCTCCTTATGTTTCCAAGATAGAACCTTCTACTATCCTTACCCCTAGATTTAACAAAACCTTTTTGTAAACTTTTGACTTCTACTCTTGGTAGAGATACCAAGGACCTTACCTTGTTCAAACTCCAACCTATTTCAAAATACCCATCCTTACCTCAAGCTAAGCTTGGTGGTAACCCCAGTAGTAGATGATTTGTTTGTAAGATGAGTTGCCCTAATCTGCTGTCTGAATTGTCTGCTTAGGGGATAGTATGAGCTACTCTGGGAGCTCATCACTAGGATCAAGATGTTTCCAAATCATCACACCCTAATCCAGAGTACATATCTGGATCTAATCCATAGATACCCGGTGCCCATCTAAAACCCTTAACAAGATCAATTCTGAAGAGACCTAATTCTAGAAGCTTCCAAGTCAATGAAGACCAATATCAAGCATGGATCCCTTCTACTCAATCTAATATGCAACCACATCCACTTGATGATGCTTGGGACCTTTGAAACCCATCAAAATTATCTCCACCAACATTCTAGTCAAAAACCCTAAATCTGCCAAATTTGGCCAAGTCTAGGAAATTATACCCAATGTCACCTTTTTGGATGTCTCCCTTTCTCAACCCTTGTGCATTTTTGTAAATGCATCTGAACCATCTTGTTAAACATCCTAAGGACTACCAATGCCCACTCTTTCCCTTGGTTATATCACATTCCAATCCACTTGTTCTTGATGGTTTTACAGGCAAGATGATAACCTTTCCTGCAAATCTAATCATCATGCCTACTTTGGTAGAAGCTCACACCACCATCCAACATTCTCCGGACCAACTCTTTGCATGATTGTGCTGTACTAATATAGGTCTATCATTACCTACTTCACTTGCTCCAGTTAGATCCTTGAGTTGTTTACACCCACAAGGTTTTGAAGGCTAGTTAACAATTTGCTTTGGCAGGCTTATTTTTTTAAAACTTTGAAAACTTGTCATGGTGAGCTCAAGCTTGATCAAGCTCAAACCTCTGTACCATTTTGATCTAAATCACCTGGTCTATCCAATCATCTACCCCATGCCCCAAGTGGAGATCTGAACCCCAAGATCCAACCATGTTTTTAACCTCACCCTAGAACCTTGATCTAGGGTATTCCACCAAAATCAACTTGGATTCTCCAATCCCAAGGTTGCAAATGCTTGATACACATTGTCTACATCATCTACCTTGATCATCAAGATTTATCAAATTTTACCCATAATTATTTTGGCTCCAAATCAATTTAATTCTTTAATAGACAAAATTCTTCAAAACCTCTTCCATAAGGGAAAGTTTGGATTTTTCCAAAACACTTCCCCAACTTGTGGATCATTTGAGATCCATGTATCACACCCTACCTTCCCACTTCAAAAATAAATATTTTTGAAGGGTTTTATTATTTCTTTTTGCCTATTTTCTTAAATGGCAGAAATGGAATAATAAATGTTTTAAATACTTTTAAGCCCCAATAAATCTTGGGAAAATTCCCCTAAGTGTGTATTCACATTTGGGACCATCTCAAACTAAAAACCAACCTTGTCCAATGTACATTTATCAAATGATCTCCTAGAAACTACTTCTGCAGTTTTCAAAGAAATCGATTTAAGTGGACTTTAGATCTTTAGTAAAATCTCAAATAAATCCTGGAAATGTATCTTGACCCCATCTACCCACCAGTACCATCTCCCTACCTTGTCTTATACAATTTATCAAACTTCCTTCGCAAGCACCTATTTACTAAACTTAGCAAACCTAGCTAGTATTAATTTAAATCAAGACCAAACCACCACCAATCTTGCAAGGTAGTGCACCATAACACCCAGCACTCATATCTGGTCGTGATCACTTTAGCATGCTTGTCCTTTAGTGCTTTGACACTAGTGTTTAACCCATGTGGGTGTCTTGGCATGCAAAACCCCTCTAGCAGCAGCTACTCCTCTCTGGCCAGTAGACCGACCAGAAACCACCCTCCCTCGCCCACATCAACCTCCCCTGGTATTCACCCCCCTCTATTCCCCTCATGGACCATGTCCATGGTGCACCCCCCCTCTCGGTATTTAAGGCCAGAGGCCACCCCGTGCCTCCCCCTTCCGGTCATTTTCCCCCTCTGCTCCATCTTACCGCCACAGCACCTCCACTCCCTCTCCCCTATTCTATCCTAGCCAGTAGAAAGAAGAAAAGGGCACCTCGGTCCCTCTCCAAGACCTGCTCGGGGTGCTCCCTCCTCGGCCTTTCTTCCTCTGCATGTCGTAGTACTGGGATCCCCTACTCCTTCTACCTCTAATCCCCTCCCTTTTCTTGCTCAGGAATAGCTCCACGGAGGGCTCTGATGAGCTCCGACGAGGATCTCTCGCCCACCGTCACGCCAGACCCTCCAGACGCGGGAACCCTTCATGCCTCCCCTCTCTGGACTCGCCCCGGAGTCCTCCGTCGCCTCGGCACCTCCCGACGCCTCCCGGTGACCCTAGGTGAGCCCTTGACCCTATCGGCGCCGCTGCTAGGGTTTCCTCCCTGTCTGCGTGATTAGAGGAAGGATACGACGAGGCGTCGTCGATCTCGGCTAGATTCGACGGCCCTCATCCCTCGATACTGCTTTGCGCCCCCGAGTGGCTGACAGTCGGGCCCTGCCGCGCGAGATTTGAACTCATCCTGCGCTGGGCACCGCCGGATGGGCCGAATCCTCCTCAGTGGCCCAACTCCCTTGCAGCTCCGGCCCACCGCACCCTCTGCTCCTTTTCTTTTAATAGATCTGTTAATCCAAAAAATTGATTGTCTAGATTAAATCAATTTGAAAATGGAAACCAATTCCAATTGCCTAGATCTAAACTTCCTAGGGTTACTGAAGGTTTACTCTATCATGTAGAACCGACCCCTTGCCAAAAATAATTTTTATTATTTTCTGGCATTTAATCTGCCAAAGAGTATATTTTACACAAAATAAATTCCCCAGGAAGTTGTACATATCCATTTGGGATGCATAAAATTTCCCTTAGAAGGTAATTTCCATACCAATCAACCAGCATAGGTCTCATGTCAAGGTGAACTCTAGTCCGCCTGTAGCAAAAATAACAAAATCCATGAAGTTAAGCCTTTGGAAATTTCCCTACCCCAAACCATGAGTCCAATTGAACCAATTCTAAATCCCAGTGATGTGGTACATCAATACCTATCTAAATCCAGGAGATCATGATTTATTGAGCCTTGGATATTTTTATATGAATTAAACTATTCTGTGCATGGTTTATTCACCTCTAAATTCACTACAGTAGCTATGCAGCTCCAAAAAGGTTGATTCCAATTTCTGCAGAAAGGTATTCCAAATACCTACACTGTGCCTTTGGAATCAAATAAAAATCTTCTGCAGGTTTAATATGGTGAAAAATACAAGTTGTGTACAGAACTGACTTTGGGAATTTCCTGAGGGCATTCTGGTAATTTTCTTGACCTGATTCCAACTCTTAGTGAACAAGTACGTAAAACCCTACTGAACCAGCCAAGGGAATAATTTTTGGATATCCAGAACTCTTCTGGTGAATTATTCCCTAATACTAGAAGTTATTTCACTAGAAAAATCATAACTAAATAAACAAAAGTGATAAAATAGTGAAACCACTTTTGTTGGTTTCATTTTATCAAATCCTATCTGTTGGTATCATTTTTTTTACAATGGTATCATACATAATATTTCTTTGTCCATCCATCTCTTAAGTAATTTCTAGACTATAAATCCTAAGGGATTTTCTTCCACTTTACAAGACAAGGCCACTCTTATGAAATCCCTTCCTCCTAAGACCTAATGAACTATAAACTTGTATTGTTCAATTATTTTCTGTATGTATTGGTGCTTGTATGTCTGGTGTTGATTGTGGCTTGGTTTGCTTGCATGTGTTGTTGGAACGACGATAGTTGCGATGAATTCAGAGAGCAGAAGAAGTGGTATTTACTATTGGGATCGGTACTCTGGCTTATCTAAAGAAGAGTCCAGGGACATTTATGCCATATTACTGATCCTCAGGCAAGCCACCTTCTTGCTCATAAGCCTTGTCCTACTACTTTACTTATGCATGTTTTATCAAATGTTTATTAAAACTGCATTGTTTTGCTATATATATATGGTAGTGGTTTGGCTCCTCCGAACTATTACACCTTGGTACTACTAAGTACAAGCCCCTTGACGATACCTACTTGTCCCTAGTATGGTAGATGGTGTATAACACCATACCCCCTTGGAGACCCCGATTTAGCCGAAGCAAAGCTAGAGGATGGGAAGACCCTAGAAAAAGTTTTACCAAAAGTTTTATGATAAAACCTTGGCGAGGTGGGACCTCCAAAGTGATGTTGATGAAGAAAAAGGTTTTGTTTTATAAATGCTGGAGGAAAACCAGAGGAAAACGGTTTACGAAAACGCACCTGGTTCTATGTAGTTTTGCTCGAACAACTACCCCGTGCAACCACACTACTCCTATATGGGAAGGGGCTTGACCCGAAAGTGGTTCTCTCTGATACCGGTGCCTCGCAACTACTACAGGGGATCGGGGATCCCTGGAGGGTGGGCCTTCTCCAATAAAGGTGGGACCTGGAGAAGGAACGAAGGGTCGGCAGGCCTCCAGGCGTTACTATGGGCCCCTCATTGAAAGTGCACACTCTCGAGGAGTGGAAAAAGCGCGCCGGTTGGTCCTCGCCCGACGTCCCGGTTTTGAGGGGAAATAACACCCATAGGGTTAGTGCTGGTGTTAAGAGAGGATTATCCGGAAGGTCTTGTCCGGTTATCCGAAACCCGCATACTGATGTATGGTGATCCGTGACAGTTTGCGGCGGATGTATCGGATCTTGTGGGTAAAGTGTACAATCTCTGCAGAGCGTGAATCTATTCAAATAGCCGTGTCCGCGGTCATGGACGGTTGGAATTGCTACGTAGCGGTGGTGGTTTTGTTTTCAAAAAGGATTTAGAAAAATAAATGGCTTTGAAATGTTTTGACTATGGGATGGTCGGAAAGGATACCTGCTTTGACCATGGGATGGTCAGAGGGGTATGGAAGGAGTTTGGTCGTGGGACAACCTGAAAACGGGAACAAATGGGTGACCCAGTCCTGATGTTTTCCAAAACTTTTCAAAATGGTTTCCACAAAGGTTTACAAAAGTTTTTCAACAAAGATATGTAGATGCTATATCTACAAGAGAAACTATTTGAGAAAAGAACCCCTCTTGGAACCCTCCTACTACCACAGCCATACGGCATATCCTCTTGTGTTTATTATTATCTTAGGGTGGTTTGTGAGTACATTCAAAGTACTCCCTAGCATTGTCCCTGGCTATTAACGTGGTCAGATTTCAAAACAAGGGTGAAGTGGACGGCTATGCGAGCTAGGACGTTCTCCCAGTCAGTTGCCTATAGGTTAAGGCATGGCTCGGGCTCTACGCTTGATGGAGTTTCACTGCGGATTACTGATGTAGCCATAACAGCATTAATGTAAGTCTTTTAAATTCGATATGTTCTCAGATGTTGTAATGATACTTGTTGGTTATGTGCCACGACTAACTGATCATGGGATTGTGGTTGTATGCATAACAGGGATTCTCGGAGGATTAATCCGGGGGCCCCACACTTCTCATATCAACTACATTCAATTTTCAAATGCCATTTAAAATTAGTGTTTGAAAGTTTTTGGTAGATCACAAAGTGGTCCTTGTTACATTACTACATGTACTAGCATGGGGTGCAAAGATCCACATTTGTTTCTGTTAAGTTTTGAGTTCTAGGAATAGCAAAAGTAGGCATGGTAGTTAAAATGGCACAAATGACCATTTGTTTATTTTATTCATTTTGATTTGTTTTTCTTTGGGATTTGTTTGGGAATGATCTAGACGATGTTTATTTCACCTAAGAATTATTTTACAAGCAATGGATCACTTAATCATGGCAATTCAAAACAACTCATATTTAAATGCACACACATATGAATGCTTTAATATTTTTAAATGGAAAGTTTTTGTTAACTCTAAATTTGATGATTTGGATCTTAATCACTTGGATTAAAATTTTGGGATGTTACAAACCTTCCCCCATTAAACAAAATCTCGTTCTGAGATTTACAAAAGAAAACTAGGAACTAAAGAGATCTGGGAACTCTGTCCTAATGTAATCTTCTCGCTCCCAAGTGGCTTCCTCTTCGGTATGGTTGCTCCATTGAATCTTGAGAAACTTGATACTCCTGGTCAGGGTGGTTCTGTAAGCTTCCTCCAAGATACGGATGGGCACTTGACGATATGTCAGGTCATTGTTGATCTCAACAGCTCGGTGATCGATGTTTTTGAAAACTTCAGTCTTCTCCGGCACTTTCAGGCATTTGCGAAGTAACGAGATATGGAACACATTGTGATAGCTGACATCTCTTGAGGTAGTTCCAGTTGATACGATACTTCTCCTCGATGGTTCAGAATCTTGAATGGTTCGATATATCTGGGGGCTAACATTCCTTTCAGACTAAAGTGTTGGGTTCCCTTCAATGGCGAAACCTTGAGATATACAAAATCTCCAACATTGAAAGACACGTCTCTCCTTCTCTTGTTGCCATAACTCTTATGTCTGGATTGGGCGGTCTTGAGGTGCTCACGGACTTTGTGCACCTTTTCTTCGGCTTCTCGAAGAATGTTGGGTCCAAAGATCTGACACTCTCCTACTTGAGACCAATTCAATAGGGTACGCCACTTTCTTCCGTATAGGAACTCACATGGTGCCATTTGCAAACTAGCCTAATAACTGTTGTTATATGAGAATTCTGCGAAAGGTAGGCAGTCTTCCCATTTTGATCCATACTCTAACACACAAGCTCTCAACATATCCTCTAGGCTCTGGTTGACTCTCTCAGTCTGTCAATCAGTTGGCGGGTGATAAGCGGTGCTGAAATTCAACTTGGTGCCTAATCCTTCCTGGACTTTCTGCCAAATTCTCGAGGTAAACTAGGTTCCTCGATCTGATACTATGGTCTTGGGGGTTCCATGTAGACTAACAATCCTATCAATATACAGCTCTGCTAGCTTCGAACTCTGGTAGGTTGTCTTGACTGGTATAAAGTGAGCTACCTTGGACAATCTATCAACAATGGTAGGTTGTCTTGACTGGTATACAGCTCTGCTAGCCCCAACCACTCTGGTAGGTTGTCTTCACATTTGTAAGTCCATTCAAACTTCGTGTCCTTCTTCAACAATTGGGTCATGGGTCTGGCAATGCTCGAGAATCCTTCTACGAACTTGCGGTAATATCCCGCTAATCCGAGAAATGCACGGACTTGGGTTTGAGTGGTTGGGGCTTCCCATTCTTCGAGATCTTTGATCTTGGCGGGATCAACAGAGACTCCTCTAGCAGACACAATATGTCCTAGGAATCCTACTTCTTTCAGCCAAAACTCACACTTGCTGAACTTGGCATATAACCAATGCTCTCTCAGGGTTTCTAGGATGATTCTCAAATGTTGCTCATGTTCTTCTTCTGACTTGGAGTAGATAAGGACATCATCGATAAACACAACTATAAACTTATATAGGAAATTCATAAAGATCTTATTCATGAGATTCATGAAATAAGCAGGGGAATTGGTTAATCCAAAAGACATAACCTTATACTCGTATAAACCATAGAGATTAGTAAAGGCTGTCTTCGGAATATCTGTTGCATGAATCTTAAGTTGGTGATAACTAGTCCTAAGATCAATCTTTGAGAATACCTAGGCTCTAGTCAACTGATCAAATAGATCCTCTATCTTTGGCAAGGGGTACTTGTTCTTGATGGTGACGTCATTCAGTTTTCTGTAATCTGTGCACAGACGATTGCCTCCATCTTTCTTATCGACGAATAACACTGGTGATCTCCATGGCGATGCGCTTGGTTGAATCAAGCATGTTGCTAACATGGCATCCAACTTCTTCTTCAATTCTACTACCTCTGAGGGGTTCATGCTATATGGTCTCTAGGCTATGGGTCCGGTTCTGGGGATTAGTTCAATAATGAACTCAATATCCTTATCCGGCGGCATACCTGGCAATTTATCTAGGAATACGTCGGGGTATTCACAGACTACTCTGACCTGGTCTATGGTGGGTAGGGCTAGACTCTTGTTGCACTTGAATTGACGGGGTAAGGTTTCAGAGATATGCTCTACTTTGACCCCAGAGCTACTGGTCATGGTGATGGCTTTCTTAGCACAGTCTATCAGTCCTTTATGCCTTGACAACCAGTCCATACCTAGTACTACTTCCAATCCTTTGGTTCCGAGTACAATTAGGTTGGTGTAAAAATCTATCCCATGTATTCTGATAGGCACAGCTTTGCAAAATTTTCTAGCTTTTGTAGTTGAACCGGGGATTTGAACTATCATGACATGCTTCAAGTTGGTTGGGCGAATATTACTAGTGCATGCAAATTCTTTGGTGACAAATGAATGCGATGCTCCCGAATCAAACAATACCCTTGCTAAAACTGAGTTGATAGAAAACATACCCAGCACTACATCTGGCGCTTCTTGGGCTTCCTCGCTGTTCATGTGGAAGAGATGGCCGTTGCGGTTGTGAGGGTTCCCTAGGGAAAATCTTCTCCCTGGTTGAACATGACACTACTATTGAGCTAGGGCATTCACATTGGCAGTGGCGGCAGTCTTCTTGGGACACTCATTGGAATATTGGCCCTTCACTCCACACTCGAAACAAGTTATGTGGGACTTGTCCTTTGCTGCAACAGGCATAACATTGCTGCCAGTTCTGGGTGCAGTGTTGTTATTGTTGTTGTTGCTCTTGGGGGCACGATTGAAATTGTTGGTGTTGCCGGAGTGGTTGTTGTTTCCTCCGGACTTCACATTGCCTCCGCTACGGTTGGGGTAGCTTGGGCGAGATGTTGGAGGTCGGTTGTTTCTGGGTGCATATCCTGGTGATGGGTTGGGATGGTACTTCTGGTGACTGCTGGATCCGGATTGCTGCATAATACGATGTTTGCGGTTGTCGTTTTCGTGATTAATCTTCCCTTCCATCTGAATGGCAGAGTCGACTAGCTTTTCGAGATCCTCAAAGCGGATGTTGACGAGGACAGTCTGCATCTCGTCATGTAGTCCGTTCAGGAATCTCTCCTTCTTCTTGACCTCTGTGTTGATCTCATCAGGGGCGTACCTTGTAAGCGACAGGAATCTGTCACGGTATTCCACCACAGTCATTCTGCCTTGCTTCAAGTTGCGGAACTCATCCCCCAGTCTGGTGACTAGACCTTGCGGCACGTGGGTGCGGCTGAACTTGGTTTTGAAGGCTTCCCGTGTCATCACTTGACCATGGTTCATGTTACGGATGCTAGTCCACCAAGCTCTTGCATCTCCTGCCAGGTAGTGGGTGGCAAAGAGAACTTTCTCGTTGTCATCAACTGCTACTACTTCTAAGTTGTTTTCCATTGTCTGTAACTAGTCGTCAGCATCCAGTGGGTTTTTAGCCTGGTTAAAGATTGGGGGATTGGTATTCTCAAAGTTTTTGAGTTTGGATCCATGGTGATCCTGATTTCCATGCCCTTGGTTGTTTTGGGCCATCTGAGCTGTCTGCTGCAATGTTGCTAAGTTGGCCTGGTGCTCTTCCCTGCTTGCTTCATGGTCTGCAACTAACATCTCCATAATCTGCAGCATTAGGTCTTGCGATGAGCTGCTCCCTCCTGGGTTTCCACGAGTCATGTGAAGATTGAGGTAGATAAAGGGGTAAGAGGGAAAGTGCTAAGGTTCATGATTTTGGTTTCAAAGCTAACACTTTGAGTTTGACTCAGGTTTTGCAACTAACTCTATTTCATTCCCTCAAACAAGCACACAATACAAACACACACACACCACAACAAGGAAAACAGATGGTTTTAAGAACCATTCTGCAAGCTACGATACAGTGGGACCGATACATCTCATGCTACGACAGTGCTCTAGTGCATCTACTCATCGTTGATGAAGTCGGAGTCCACATCGTCAGTGTAGAACTCCACAGCATCCTCCTCTAGAAAGTCATCGTCATTGCTGAGGTAAGAATCCATGTCTCCCTGGATGTCTTCACCCTCCTCTTCTTCCTCCTTTGCTACAAGCTGAGCTTCTTGCTCCTTGACAGTCTTCTCGAGGTCGGCCACCTTCTTGCGAAGATGGGCGATGGTGCGATCCTTCTTCTCGCGCTGGAGGAGAAGAGACTGACGGTCCTTGACTAGCAGTGAGAAAGTCCGGGCCTTCTGGTCGGCAATGGAACGGTTGTGGTTGGAAAGCTCCCTAGCATTGTCCAATTCCTTATGGCAATCGTACAGTAGGAAGTCAAGGTTCTCCACCTGACGCTTCAGCTCCTGGTGACTTGGCATCTCCATCGGCATTCCCATGAAGTCACGTCTTGCATAGTGAGGAAAACGGGTTCCTTGGATTTGGTTGACGCTGAGGGCACATAGACGTGTGAGAGCTTCATGCATTGCCCTGGCTAATCCATCTAGCCAGTTGTTCTCTCTTACAGAGAACTGGATTCTCCTAGACGTTGGTGCTTTGATGCTTCCTCGAAGATCAGCGGTGACTAGCCACTGTAAATCTCCTCCTGGGGGTCCTGGAAGTTGAACTCCAAGAAACTCCGAATGTGGGCGTTCCAGTAACTCCGACAGTGAGTCTAGATCCCTCTCGAAGATCAGTTGGCCTCCATTGCCCAACTGGTAGAACTTGCTGAACTGAGTCTCCATCTACAAGGATTAAGGATGAGGAAGTTAGTGAAGTGATCAACTGTGTCAAATTTTAGGTAGTAATGTAAGAATTTGAGGAACATGATTTTTTTTGAAAGACTAAATTCCCAAGGGTAAGAGAGGAAGTAGTTTTCATAAGTACTCACTTTCGTTTTCAAACTAAGTTTTTGTTCGGACGTACATTCTAACTAGGGTCTCTTATGGTCAGGATGGCTCTGATACCAACATGTCAACACTCGGATTTTTAATCCCAGATACCTATTATGTCATTCATCGCAATCCCAGGATTACCATTTTTGCGAGACATAAGAGATTGTATATCACAGTACAACATCCATTACAAACCATAAATAAAGTCTTACACAAATAAGGATCTCATGATCCAGTCTTAATACAACAAGCAGCGGAATAAATGATATGCGTAGCGGTGGGGTCCATCTTCAGGGGCACAGGCAATGCTGACGAAGGCAGATAGTCCTAGTTATCATAGCCGTCCTACTGGCCATCATCTTGATAGTCTCCTTCATAGTCTGGCCATGAGAATAGCCAGGGACAAAATCCATGAGTACTCTTTCAGTACTCACAAACTACCACTAACAAGTAGTATAGTTCTAGTGTAAAGTGCTAACTCTAAGTTTATTTGAAAAGTTAAGTTTGAAACCTAAACTGAGTTCAGAAACAAAGAAAGATAAAATAAAGTTATAGAAGCACTTAAATTGGGAAACTAGTATCAT
The DNA here is from genome assembly GCA_910589775.1 of Avena eriantha. NCBI lineage: Eukaryota > Viridiplantae > Streptophyta > Magnoliopsida > Poales > Poaceae > Avena > Avena eriantha. Next base: position 109,512,006 of record OU342746.1, on the reverse strand, counting down.
AGACAAAACCTTGTTGTGGTCAAGTCAAGATTCATCATTCATTTCATAAGTCATTTTGAAAACATCTGACAACAAAATAGTATGGCCATTCCAACTGTCCATAACCGCGGACGCGGCTATTCGAATAGTTTGACACTCTGCATGAGGTGGTACACTTTCACCACAAGATTCGATACATCTGTCAGGGATAACCCAAAATCATCATACTTAGTATTCAGATAATCAAACATAACCTTTCCTTTACACACCCTAGTATAAGCACCTCTCCTATGAGCATGGCCTCCCAACCATGACCATCTATCATCTTGGGCACTGCATAGGTGGATAACCCTGAATCATCATACTTAGTATGCAGATAATCAAACATAACCTTTCCTTTACATTGAGAGGTAGCCTCAGCTCAAATATCTCCCGCGAGGGAACTAACACCAATGCATATAAACTTCCGGCTAAGCCTTACCCAATTCAGGTATTGTGGTTGTACGGTAAAAATTGGAATCGTATCACATCCGAATCCAACCATCAGTTTTGTAAAGGGTTAAGGCTCATTCCTCAACATTTTCATCATCATAAACCATTTGTGTTTCTCAACACATGTCAAAACATCTCAATTGAATGACTCATCATTCTAAGGTTTTCACAATTTATTTTCACCAAGTGTTCCCATCTAAAGTGACTCAAGTTTTTATCTAACTCTAAACTACTAAGTTAAGAGTATTCACTAAGATGGAAATATGGGATCAATCTCATGCCATAGAATGACATCTAAAGTTATGTAGATAGGTCAAGTTTTATACTCTTTATGCTACCTTCAAAACAAGTAAAGGACTTTGGTAAAGTAAAGAAAGTAAATCTTGGAAATAAGACTTGGGGTAGGTAATAGTCAAAGTGGTATAACCAAAGCTAGCCTAGTGCATCTTGCTCAGACTATCTAGATTAATTCTAGCTTGCTAAGCATTATACTTGCAAGGGTTAGCTTGCCTTGGTTGGTGCAGTGGTTGAAATTTCTTCCTCCTATTGATAGCACTCCTCCTCCTCAAAAGCTTGGTCGGTACTATCGTCTATAAATACATACGGTATACACAATCACCAAACAATACTTAACTAGTCTACTTAGCACTCTAAGGCACTCATTTGATGACCTATTATCATCACAAGCATCACAAGATTTTATTTACTAGTTTCATTCTTTTTATTTAAGAAAAGTAATTTCTACTCATTGAAAATAACTAAGATTTAATATTCACCACTTAAAATATGGGATCATGTGGACACATGTCATCACCACATATTCTAACATATGGGAATGTGATTTAATGGTTGGATCACATTTACTTAAGTTTAAGTTTATTATTTAATGATTTAAAGTGACTAGAAATGCCTATATCGCATTATTTTGGTACTAGTCCAAAGTCACTGAATATAAACCTTAATATTATTACATATTCAGATAGATATGGTTAAATGTGATTTTTGAGAGTTGGAATCAACTCAAAATCTATCATGGTTGATTTTATAAAAATGTTTGAATGTGCAAATGCTTCTGTCTTGTTATTTTTACTAGGAGAGGTCTCTAACTCTAAATGAATTAAATCCAACGGGTTTTGATAGATCTTTTCAATATCTTTCTAAAAAAATTTGAATCACTCAATTTGGTTTAGTAAATCTTCCGGAATTTATTTTTAAACTAAGGGACAAAAGTGAGTTCAAACTAAAATAGAAAAACCTAAATTTGAATTCACGGGCTAGCGCGGGAAAGGAAATGGGCCGGCCTAGTGGCGCTCCGCGACGCAGAGGGCGGCTGACAGGTTGGTCCCTCTTGTCAGCGAGACGTAAAACCTGAAACGGTATCTAGTGATCTGGGCCACACGATTATAACGTGGATCAACGGCTCACAGTCGTCGTTGACGACGGAGTCGTCGCCGGCGAGACTGGTCCCTAAACGGCCAGCGTGGGTCTACCGGGGACGTACCAGGGCTCCAGCTACTCCGGCGAGGCAGGCAAACGAACTGGTAGACGACGGCGAGCTCAGGCGAGGTCGCGACAGCTCCTGTGGTGGACGAAATCGACGGCGCCTTCTCCTCCTCTGCAACAGGCTCCTGCGGCGCAATTCCGGTGAACTATGGCTCGAGTGGCTCCGCCGAGAGGTGTCGAAGGATCAGTGATGAGAGGGGAGTGGAGTGGTGTGAGGAGTTGGTGCTGGGGAGGGCTCCTTTTATAGGGTGACGAGGGGACTGAGTGGCATGACGGCGAGCTCGTCGCTGACACTGATACAGGCGGCTAGAGGCATGAGCGACGTAGGCGGACGGTGGCCTGCCTCCTGGTGATGCTCTATGGCATTAATGCGTGGCTAGGGGTGGTGGCGTTTGGTCGGGAGCGTCCCGCGCTCTAGGAGACAGAGGCGATGCTCGACGTGGCGCACGTTGACTGTGGGTCGCGCGGCGGTGTACGGCCATGTCTGGCGGGGTGCTGGGGTCGAGGCGGAGCAGCGTGCGGGATTTTATGTGAAGTGGCAGTCTGTTGTGTGCTGGCGACGATCGCACTCTGGCGTGCTCTGGGGAGCTTGCAGAGAGAATTGGCGGCGGCGCTGGGGTGTGGTCCAGGGCCTTGGTGGGCTTGGGGAAGGGGCAGGGAGGTGCGGTAGGGTTATGCAAAGCTAGTGGTGGTGCTGGAATGGCGCGGCATGGTCTGTGGCGCATTTCCCTCTTCTGGCCGGCGGTGACCAAAAAGGGGCGGCGCTCCACTGCTGCCGCGGCTTAGGGATATGCCGGTGAGGGTTTGGTTGGTCTCAAGGGGGACAAGGGTGATCAATGCAGCTCTAATTGCTCCACAAGATTTGATCAAAACAGTATAAGTTAGGCTCAGTTTGATTCTGCCTGCAAGGTGTTCGACACAATGGCCGCATGAAAATTTTATTTTAATTTTGGGCTGAATTTTGGTGGAGTGGTTGATCACATGCTTGAGCTTCTAGGTGTGCTTGGGTTTTGAAAATGGAGGTCATTTGAGTGGTTTTTGAATAGGTGGGATCTTCTCATATGAACTACATTCTATTTTCAAATGCCATTTAAAATTAGTGTTTGAAAGTTTTTGGTAGATCACAAAGTGGGCCTTGGTACATTACTACATGTACTAGCAAGGGGTGCAAAGATCCACATTTGTTTCTGTTAATTTTTGAGTTCTAGGAATAGCCAAAGTAGCCATGGTAGTTAAAATGGCACAAATGACCATTTGTTTATTTTATTCATTTTGATTTGTTTTTCTTTGGGATTTGTTTGGGAATGATCTAGATGATGTTTATTTCACCTAAGAATCATTTTACAAGCAATGGATCACTTAATCATGGCAATTCAAAACAACTCCTATTTAAATGCACACACATATGAATTCTTTAATATTTTTAAATGGAAAAGTTTTTGTTAACTCTAAATTTGATGATTTGGATCTTAATCACTTGGATTAAAGTTTTGGGATGTTATAGCCTAATGCTTGTTATCTAATTTAAGGGCCCAGGTAACATGATCCAAAGATCTCATAGGTATGAACTTGAATGCTAGTAATTCAGCGACCCCCGAGTGACATGGTCGATATCAATGAAGAGCTAGTACTACTCTAGGACAACAAGGAACAATCAAGATTAAAGCCTTGATCCGGTCGCAAGACCTTAATTAATGCTCTGACCATGGCCGTGGTAACAGGAAGACGGATCATTGGGACTGGGAAGAATTGGCCATGAGGACTCCTAGTCGGTATATGGGTTGTTTGCCTACTCACTTATAAATAAGAAATATCACTATCACTTATTCCACTCTATCCACTTGGCATTTTCACTATCATTATGAACTGTTTCTCTTCATGCCTAACTTATCATCTACAGGACCTTTACAAGCGTTTCACATCTTTACTTTTATGCAATTTATTTACTTCCTAAGAACCTTTCCTTTATCTTTTACTCACCACTTCCACTGTAAAATTTTGCACTCAATTCACTCAATACCTGTGACACCTTGGGTGCGATAGAAACACCACATAAAAACACTTTCTTAGGCTCTTCGTTGGGATCAATATAAAAACTGGAATTAATACTTCCACGAAAACATTCACTAACAAACTTGTGCACTTGCAGGCCATCAAGATATTTTCTAGCGTCATTGCCGGGGAGCTAAGCGCTAAGTGTTGTTTCTTGAGAACAACAATTGTTGACACCATTCATGATCTCTGTTGAAGACAGAGGTACCACTCTATCAGGAAAAACTTATTTACCCCCATATATTGATCGTGTTCCTATCGAGAGACATCTAGAATTTATTGAAAGATTTACTAATTCATGTACTGTAGACGTGAACAGCTGATGTCTACACACGCTTCTATTCTTGTAGATGGTGTTGGGCCTCCAAGTGCAGAGGTTTGTAGAACAACAACAATTTTCCCTTAAGTGGATCGCCCATGGTTTATCGAACTCAGGGAGGAAGTGGTCAAAGGTATCCCTCTCAAGCAACCCTGCAATCAAGATACAAGAAGTCTCTTGTGTCCCCAACACACCCAATACACTTGTCAGGTCTATAGGTGCACTAGTTCGGTGAAGAGATAGTGAAATACAAGTAATATGGATGATTATTAGTGGTAATTGCAATCTGAAATAAGAGTGGCAGCAAGCAAACATGTAACAGGACTAATTGTAAATGGTGTTTCAATTCTTAGAAACAAGTCCTAGGGATCATACTTTCACTAGTGGACACTCTCATATAAATATCTTCTCTTCATAGTGCTACCCTGAACTACTCTCCGGTTGGAGGATATAGGGCTATAACAGCACACCTTAAAGTTCGCATTCCCCATCTAGATAACCCCTCACTATCACGTTGAGCGCTAGATGGTTCCAACAAACACCACAATCTCATAGAGACATCCAACTCAAATTATACTCATGATAAGTATTTATGTAACCTTAGCCTAAGGGCCACATGGTGTGCACACTATCAACTTCACACACGTGGGGATAAGCAGAGATTAATTAAAGCACTTGAGTAGCAGAATAGATCTACTTATTGAACTAGATTACAAAGCTCATGATCTCAATAAGATCACGCATAGAGAGAGAGAGAGATGAACACATAGCTACCGGTAGATCCCTTAGCCTCGAGAGAGAACTACTCCCTCCTCATCATGGGAGTCAGCAACAGCGATGGAGATGGTGGTCGAGTCAATGGAGATGGCTCCAGGGGCAACTCCCCATCCCGGCAGGGTGCCGGAACAGAGACTTCTGTCCCCTGAATCTCCTCTTCGGTGGCGGCGGTGCTGCGGAACGTTTCGTGGAATTCTGATCTTCCCCCTTGGGTTTTCGTGTCGAGGGGTTTATATAGGAGAAGAGGCGAGGTCGGTGGCCACCCGAGGGGCCCACACCAGGGCCTGGCGCGCCAAGGTGGGTGCGCCACCCTATGGTATGGCCGCCTCGTGGCTCTCCTCCGTCTCTGCTTTGGAGTTATGTGTCATGTCGGAAAAAATAGGAACTTCCGTTTTTGTTTCGTCCAATTCCGAGAATATTTATTTACTAGCTTTTCTGAAACCAAAAACAGCAGAAAACAGGCAACTGGCACTGTGGCATCTTGTCAAGAGGTTAGTTCTAGAAAATGTATAAAAATGCCTCAAAGTGTAGACAAAACATTAGATAGTTAATACAAAACAAGCATGGAGCATCAAAAATTATAGATACGTTTACGACGTATCAAGCATCCCCAAGCTTAACTCCTGCTCGTCCTCGAGTAGGTAAGTGATAAAAAGAATAATTTTTGAGGTGACATGCACCATCACAATCTTGATCAAGGTATTTGTAAAGCATTGATAGCTGGGATCAAAGTACTCTAAACATGAGCATGAAAGACAGAGTTCTAACAATAAGACATAACAACTATGTTGTAACATGAAAAGGTACAAACAAAAGATCATGAATAACAATGCATTGAAAGACATTTGTTTGTTTCACATACTGAAAACATAATAAGAGTGGTATTCAGCTTGTCCCTCATGGTATAGCAAAACATAAATGCATAGGACACCTTCAAAGTTCATAAGGGTGACTAGATACAAATAATTTAAGAACAAGCAATCAGAGGTTATGAATCAATCAACAAGTTTTGGGACAATGCACATTAAACTAAGAATGACCACTATGCTCTCTCAATTGGTGCATAAAGATAGAAGATGGAGACTCAACATAAAAATAAAAAAGAAAGGCCCTTCACAGAGGGAAGCAAGGATTTCAAGGTTCATAAAGAGCTTCCAAAAATAATGGTACTTATTAGATTTCAGCTCTCATTGCCCCTATCATAAGCATCTTGAGGTGATTAAGGTTAAAGTGACACAAATATGAGGATATGCTTAACAAGTTATAAGTTGAAAATCTCATGCCCCTTGCTTACGAGTACCGATCCTCATGCTACTCAACTTTAGTCACAAGTAAGTTCTTGTCATTGTAAGTACATGTGTATCATGGAGAACCACCAATGGGGTACCCCTTGCCCCATGACAGAGGAGCTTTCCCATATCAAAATGACAAGGCAACAGACAATGAGCATCTCAATGATCTTTTTATTTTCTATTTGCATAGGTTTTTATTGAGGATGCTTCATGGAATGCTCACTATGGTTATGCTGCAAGTTTCCACCATGATTAGGCATGGCTTAGGCTAGCCACCCAGGCGTTTCTCTAACACACATACAAACTCCATGAGCTTACAAGATCCCCTTTTATTTCACACCACCGGGGTCCATAAACAAAAGAACATGATATCAACTGAATAATAATTGCAATGTTGAAAGCGTTCCCCATGTTAACATGGTTCTGCTAACTCATAACTTATAAAATGCAAGCATATAGGTAATATAGATGGGCACAGTGGTTCAAGCTTATTAAGTGCAAGAAAATAAAGTGTGCCATCAAGTTTGTGAGAGCTTTAATCACTAATTTGCACATAACCAAAGTTTAATTTGGAAGATAGATAAACACATGAATATACTTGGAATGGTGTAACACACCATGCATAGGAATTTATAGTGGACTATTTGGAATAACTTGGTTTCTTGGGAGTTGGATGCATGAGTAGAACTCATACTTAGTGCAGGTGGATGCTAGCAAAAGACTAGGAGCGACCAACTAAGAGAGCAATAATGGCCATCATCATGCAAAGCGACAAATAACTATTAATTAAAGCATTAAGTGATACTGCAAGTTAAAAACTAAATGATCATAGAGGCTATGGTGACTAGTTCATAGTCTTAACATGGTGTAAGCATGTGCCAAGTCAACCCAAATAAAGCATCAAAGGATAATACCACAATATTATGCTTTTGTATGCTAAAACAACACATGATTCTTTCAAGAAAGATTAAGCAATCTCAATTGTTTCAAAAACGTCATGCTACAACAATAATCACTAAGCATATGGTCAAAGCAACATCTAGCATGACATGATAAAGTCTAAGTCACAGTCAAAACAAGCTTCCCTTTGTACCAATATAAGCATGAAACTTCCTACTCTTTTGTAGCACCAATCGACTTATTTTAAACAACTCTCAAAGATAATAATCAATAAAGACCAGAGAGCATGTCTCACCCATCTACAAATAAGAAATAAAAAGTTCGAAGACAAAAGAATAAGAAAACTAAAGCTAAACGCAGTGCTAGCAAAGGAGAACACTCACAGAACAATAAGAGTGAAAACTAGAGTGTTCTAGGCAATGAATAACGGGGTGTGTCTCTGTCCAAAAGAAGTGTGTTGGGATCCAAACAACTTATTGTAGAAAAAAATAAAAATAAAAATAAAAACAAAGATGCTCCAAGAACAACACATAGTGCATAAGGTAATAAAAATAAAGTGTCTTGAAAGAAGACCTGATATTATTGATGAAGAAGGGGATGCCCAAGCTTTGACGCTTGGACTTATTGAATATTTGTTGGGGTGACATGGGTGGCATTCCCAAGGTTGAGATTTTTTCCATACTTCATCTTATCACATCATTCTCTCCCTACACTTGAAAATTTCCTTCATACAAAACTTCACACAATCGTTATTAACAACATTGGAGTATTCAAGATAATAAGTTTTTGGATTTAGTTTCAACACAAGTAAAACTTCAATTAAAACACAAGATACTGCAGCAATTCCTTCTAAAAGCTCAAGTGATCAAAGAGAACTCAAAAAGAAACCGATTAAGAGGCAAATGCAAATAATGGCAGAAATCTGTCAAAACAGACCAGCAGGTAAAGAGCGATTTTTTCGAACAACTTCTGTTGCTCAAATCAAAAAGTGTGAACCTAACGAAAGTTGGGTAATAACCTAGGGCATAAGAATAAAAAACTATAGCTCAATCCGACGTACTGATATTTTTCACGATTTTTTACAGTGACGCAGAGAAATCTGTTTCAGGACAGCAACTTCCCCATATCTTACTTCCCTCTCATTAGAGGTTATTCTTGGCACAAATACCAAACAAAAAGGATAAGGAGAGGTTATTACATAGGCAATAACTTCCAAGACTCAACAAAAAAATAAACTGAAAGTAAAAATATAATGGGTTGTCTCCCAAAAGCTCTTTCTTTATAGCCATTTATAAGAAATATGACTTGAAGTAAAAGAGAGCATCAAGAAGCAAATATGGAACAAATTTAAGTCTAACCCACTTCCTATGAAAAATAATCTTGTAAAGAAACAAGTCATGAAAGCACAAAGCAACAAGCATAGGAAAGCAAAACAAGTGCAACTTCAAAATTTTCAACATAAAGAGGGGAAACTTAATATTATTGAGATACATAAAACCATGTTTCCCTCTCTCATAATAACTTTCAGTAGCATCATGAATTAAATTAACAATATAAATATCACATAAAACATTCTTATCGTGAGCCACATGCATAAAATAATTATTACTCTCCCTATAAGCATAGTCATTCTTATTAATCATAGTGGGAGCAAATTCAACAAAATATCTATCATTATTATTCTCATCTCCATAATCATCAAATATAAGAGGCATACTGTAATCATAATTAATTTTCTCCTCAATAGTAGGTGGACTGAAAATATCATATTCATCATTGTAATCATCATATATTGGAGGTATAGTATCATCAAAGTAAATTTCTCCTCCATGCTTGGGGGACTAAAAATATCATGCTCATCAAAACCAGCTTACCCAAGCTTAGACTTTTACATAGCATTAGCAATAATGTTGTTCAAAGAATTCATACTAATAACATTGCTATTAGCACGCAAATAAAGTTTCATAGGTTTTTTTAATTTTCTCTTCAAACACTTCATGTCCTAACTCAAGATAAATACTATAAAGCTCTCTAATTTTGTTGTTGTTTTCCATTAAGCCTAACTAGTGAAAATAAAAACAAGAAATAAAAAGATATAATTGCATAATCTAAAGGAAATAACTTTGAGCACTCACACACCAGCAACAGTACTAGAAGATAGCTTAGTAGCCAGAGGAAGTGAGTACTTTTGACCTTACCTCCCTGGCAATGGCGCCAGAAAATAGTTTTGATGGCGCGTTGTTGACATGGGAGCTTCTTCTTGATTTAGTCCCCCGCAATGGCGCCAGAAAATAGCTTGATTTCTACGCATGCTTCTATTCTTGTAGACAGTGTTGGTTCTTGATGCGCTCGACTTTCAACGTAGAGCTCGTTGGGAACCCCAAGAGGAAGGTATGATGAGCACAACAGTAAGTTTTCCCTCAGTTATGAAACCAAGGTTTAATCGAACCAGTAGGAGAAAGGAAACACCCCAAAGGTGTTACTAGCTGAGCTTTGGCAGGGCGCACTACCGGTGCTAATAGCAACGTGGACACCTACACAACACAACCATAGAACTTTGTCCCCAAATTGCGATGCGATTGTCAATCTCACCGTGTTTTGCGGAAAACAAAGGATTAAACGTATCGAATGGAAAGAAGTAAAAGTTTGCAGAAAGTAAACACAAAGCAGTAAACAATTGTAGATTGTATGTAAAGAAAAAGGACCGGGATCCATAGTTCACTAGAGGTGGCTCTCCTTAAGATAGATGACATGCTAGGTGAACAAATTACAGCGGGGCAATTGACAACACCGAGAAAGCAATACATGCATATACTAATCATCTTGACTCCTCTAAGACTTGATTGGGCATTAAAACATAATACATAGACCGCCATCCAACTACATCTATGACTAATAATGCTCCTTCAGGATATCATCCGAACCCCCTCCAGTATTAAGTTGCAAGCAACAGATTATTGCTTTATGAACTGCGTGTAAAGTAAACAATACGATTGTTCTATGTACAAAGGATTGTTGTTTTCTCCCTAGTCGCAACAACACATCTAGTATCTTAGAGATTTCTGTCACTTCCCCATATTACCAGAGGCATGAACCCACTATCGAGCATAAATACTAACTCTTGGAGTTGCTAGCATCTACTTGGCCAAGATAGCTACTAACAACGGAAAGCATGCAAGATCTTAAATAACAAAGACATGATAGAATCAATAATCAATCTGAAATAGCATCTCAATATCCATCGGATCCTCGCAAACACAACATGTATGAATTACGAATAGATGATATTGATCATGAACGGAGCTCACAAGATCTAAACATGAAAGCACAAAGGAGGAGAAACCAGCCATCTAGCTACTACATGGATCCATAGTCCAAGGATGAACTACTCACGCGTCACACCGGAGGCTTGCATGGTGATGAAGAAGGCCTCCAGGGTGAATTGCCCTCTCCGGCAGGGTGCCGGGAAGAGCTTCAGATCCCTCTCAATCTAGGGATGGAGATGACGGTGGCTACAGACTCTTTCGTGGATTTTTGATCGGGTACTTAGGGTTTTCATCCCGAGGGCAATATATAGGCGGAAGGAGAGGCCGAGGGGGTGCCAGGAGCGGCCACACCACCCCCTGGCGCGGGCCAGGCCTGGCCGCGCGGCCAGGTGGTGTGGTGGCTCCTTGGCCCTTCTCCGTCTCGTATTCTGGCACTTGATCACTTCCGTAAAAATAGGCACTTTGGTTTTTGTCCTATCCAATTCCGAGAATATTCATTTTCTGACTTTCCTGGAACCAAAAATAGCAGAAAACGGGCAGCTGGCACTGTGGCTCTTGTTAATAGGTTAGTCCAAGAAATCATATGAAAAGTACTCCAAAGTTGGAACAAAACACAAGAAAGTGGATAAAACGAAGCATGGAACATCAAAAATTATAGATACATTTACAATGTAGCAACATCCCCAAGCTTAACTCCTGCTCGTCCTCAAGTAGGTAAGTGATAAAAAGAAAGAATAATTTTTCAGGTGACATGCACCATCAAAGACTTGATCAAAGTATTTATAAAACATTCAAAGCTGGGATCATAGTACTTCAATAATAACATGAAAGACAAAGTTCTAGCAATAAGCAAAGAAACTATGATGCAACATGAAAAGGAACAAACAAACGATTCATGAATAACAATGCTTTGCAAGACGTTTGTTTGTTTCACATAAAGAAAACATAGCATAGTAGTATTTAGCTTGTCCCTCAATAGAGTAGCAAATATAAATGCATAGGGCACCTTCAAAGTTCATAAGAGTGACTAGATACAATAGTTTCAAACAAGCAATAACAAGTTATGCATCAATCAACTAGTCTTGGGACAATGCACATAGAACTAACAATGGCCACTATGCTCTCAAAGTAGGTGCATAAAGATAGAAGGTGGAGACTCAATATAATAGTGGAAGAAAGGCCTTTTGTAAAAGGAAGTAGGGATTCAAGTCTCATAAAGAGCTTCCAAAAATTATGGTACTTGCAGCTTTCATCTCTCATTGCCCCTATCATAAGCATCTTGAAGTGATTAAGGTTAAAGTGAACAAACTATGGTGTACATGCTGGACGAAGTATAAGTCAGAAATCTCATGTCCCTTGTATATGAGGGCCGCTCCTCATGCTACTCAAGTTTAGTCACCGGTAAGTTCTTGTCATCGTAAGTACATGTGTATCATAGAGAACCACCAACGGGATACCCCTTGCCCGATGATACGGAAGAATTCCCATATCAAAATGACAAGGCAAGCAGACAACGAGCATCTCAGCATTCTTCTTATTTACCATGGGAAAATGGTGCTTTTTTCTCCTTTCCTCTTTTCATAGAATCTCTTTTTTTCTCTTTTCTCTTTTTTTTCTCAATAAAGGACTTTTTTTTGTAAGAAGAATGCTTCATAGACAGCTCATTATGGTTACGCTGCAGGTTTCCACCATGTCAGCATGGATTAGACCAGCGGCCCAGGCATTTCTCTAACACATATACATAACTCCATGGACTTACAAGCTCCCCTTTCATTTCACAACGACGACATCCATATACAAAAGAGCATGATATCAACTATGTACAAGTACCAAGTGCAATGTTGAAAGCGTTCCCCATGAAAGCATGGTTCTGCTAATTCCCGACAAATAAGTGCAAGCATATACAACATAGAAGACACACTGGTTCAAGTTTATTAAGGGCAAGTAAAGTAAAGTGCGCCAACAAGTTCGTGAGAGCTTTAATCACTAGTTTTCTCATAACAAGTGGAAGGTAAACAAAAGCATGAATATACTTGGAATATCATAAGCTAGTAGGTAGGTATGGTGGACTCTTTGGAATAACTTGGTTTAGGGAGTTGGATGCATGAGTGGAACTCATACTTTGTTGTGGAGGCTAGCAAAAGACTGGGAGCGACAAACTAAGAGAGCAATAATGGCCATAATCATGTAGAGCGACAAAACATCATTGATCAAAGCATAAAGTGATACTACAAGTTGAAAACTAAAGGATCATAAAGGCTATGGTGACTTTGGATAGTCATAACATGGTGTGAGCATGCGCCAAGTCGACCCAAATAAAGCATCAAAGGAGAATACCACTATACTACACTTTAATATGCTAAAACAACGCATGATTTATCCAAGGAACATTAAGCAATCTCAAATGTTTATAACAAGTCATGATACAGCAAATAATAGTAAGCATAAAGCTAAAACAATATCAAGCATGGCATGACAAAGCATAGGCCACAGTCAAAAACAAGCTCTTTTTACCACATAAGCATGAACTTTCCTACTCTTTTCCAAACCAAACCAAACTATTTGCAAACCAAATGATGAAAGAGGGGGTCCAACCAATTTATTCAGAAAACTAAGCAAACCAAAGCAAACGAAAAAACAAAACAACAACGAAAAAGAAGACGCTCCAAGAAAAACACAACTGTGCATGAAACAATAAAAATGAAGCGTTTTAAAGAAACCTGGGATTTTTATTGATGAAGAAGGGGGATGCCTTGGGCATCCCCAAGCTTTAACGCTTGTACTTCTTGGATATTTCTTGGGGTGACACGCGTGGCATCCCCAAGCTTGAGCTTTAGTCCATCCTTCATCTCATTACTCATTCTTCCATACACCTGAAATTTTTCCTTCATACAAAACTTCACACAATCTCATTAGCAACATTAGTGCACTTACTATAAATAAGTCTCAAGGTTCAGTTCTAACACCAAATAAACTTCCATTAGAACACTAGATACTATAGCACTTCCCTCAAAAAGCTCAATTCCCCAAAAGAACTCAAGAAGGAACCAACAAGAAGAAAATGCAGAAAATGGCAGAAATCTGTCAAAACAGACCAGCAGGTAAATACGAATTTTTTCGAAGACCTTATGTTGCTCAAATCAAAAAGTGTTGAACTAACTAAAGTTAGATAACAACCTGGGGCAGAAGCACAAAACATTACAGCTAAATATGACATACAAAGCTCTCTCACGAATGTTTACGGTGAAGCACAAAAATCTATTTCGGGACAGCAACTTTCCCAATCATTACTTCATTCTCATTAGAGGTTACTCTTGGCACAAAAAGCAAATAAAAAGGATAAGGAGAGGTTATTACAGAGGTAATAACTTCCAAGACTCATCTAAAACTTTTGGGTTATCTCCCAATAAGTACTTTTCTTTAACGCCTTTAAGTTAGGCATAAGAAGCAAAGAAAGAATCAAGTGTTCTCAAATGAAGAAGCATTAAGACCAAATTTGATTTTCATAGGAGAAGCAAAAGAAATATTTTCTCTCTTTTTAGGGAAGTGTTCTATACCTTTCTTGAGTGGGAGTTGATATTTAATGGTGCCTTCTTTCATATCAATGATGGCACCAACAGTTCTAAGAAAAGGTCTTCCCAAAGTAATAGGACAAGAAGCATTGTATTCAACATCCAAAACATAGAAATCAACGGGGACATAGGGATCGTTAACCATAATAAGAACATCATTAAGACTCCCCATGAGTTTCTTTTTAGCATTAGCATCAAGTGGGACATTCAAATAACAATCTTCAAGAGGAGGCAAATCAAGCATATCATAAATCCTTCTAGGCATAATAGAAACACTACTATCAAGATCACACAAAGCTTTGAAATCAAAGTCTTTCACTTTCATATTAATGATGGGTTCCCAACCATCTTCTTGTTTTATAGGAATAGAAGCTTTATGTTTCATCTTTTCTTCTTTAATCTTTATGAGAGCATCAGTAATGTGTTTTGTAAAAGCCATGTTCATAACACTAGCATTGGGACTTTTACCAAGCTTTTGTAGGAACTTAATAACTTCAGAGATATTGCAACCATCAAGATCAAAATCAACTTTATCATCTAAAGTAGTAGAACTATTACTAGCCTCAAAACTAGTGGTAGTGATAGTAGAAACACTAATGTTTTTAGCAATTTCATCTTCTCTTTCCCACTTACATTTAATTTAGCTAATAGTCTAACATTTTCATCAATTCTTACTTGTATAGCATTAGTAGCTGCAAATGGATTCTCATTAGTTTCAGGTTTAGCAGCCATTTTATTCAAAGTAGATTGAGCTTCAGCCAAAGATGTTATATTTCTTCCAGCATTAGAAAGTTTTTCCTCAATAGTTTTATTGAAAGCAGTTTGTTTACTAATAAACTCTTTAAGCATAACTTCAAGTTCAGAGGGAGCACTCTTATTATTGTTGTAAGAATTTGCATAAGCATTACCATTGTTGGGAGGTATATGGCTTATAATTGTTGTTACCAAAATTGTTCCTATAACATTATTACCATAAGCATTGTTGCCAAAGTTGTTATTTCTTATGAAGTTCACATCAACTTGCTCTTCTTGAGCAACTAAAGAGGCTAAAGGAACATTATTTGGATCAATATGGGCTTTCCCATTAACTAGCATAGACATAATAATATCAATTTTATCACGCAAGGAGGAGGTTTCCTCAATAGAATTTACCTTCTTACCTTGTGGAGCTCTCTCAGTATGCCATTCAGAATAATTAACCATCATATTGTCCAAAAGTTTTGTTGCAGCACCCAAAGTGATGGTCATAAAGGTACCTCCAGCAGCTGAATCCAATAGGTTCCTTGAAGAATAGTTCAATCCTGCATAAAAAGTTTGGATGATCATCCAAGCAGTCAGTCTATGAGTGGGACAATTCTTAACCAAAGATTTCATTCTTTCCCAAGCTTGAGCAACATGCTCATTATCAAGTTGTTTAAACTTCATTATTTCACTTCTCATGGATATAATCTTAGTAGGAGGATAATATTTTCCAATAAAAGCATCTTTGCATTTAGTCTAAGAATCAATACTATTCCTAGTTAAGGAATTCAACCATTCTTTAGCTTTTCCTCTCAAAGAGAAAGGAAACAATTTCAGCTTAATAATATCACCATCTATATCCCTATGATTTTGCATCTTACAAAGTTCAACAAAGTTATTTAGATGGGAAGCAGCATCTTCATTACCAATACCAGAAAATTGCTCTCTCATAACCAGATTGAGTAAAGCAGGTTTTATCTCAAAGAAAGTATTTTCAGCCACAGGTGGAGCAATAGGTGTGCTCATAAAATCATTGTTGTTCGTGCTAGTGAAGTCACACAACTTAGTGTTTTCAAGAGTAGTCATTTTTTGGGGTTTTCAAATAAGAAAGCAAACTTGTAAAACTAATTATTTTGTGTTTTTGAAGAACAAAACAAGCAAACAACGAAAAACAAAAACAACAAAGTAAAGAGATTGGTTATGAGGGACTCCGCTTGTGAAGATGCCCTTGACTCCCCGACAACGGCGCCAGAAAAGATCTTATTGCGCTCGACTTTCAACGTAGAGCTCGTTGGGAACCCCAAGAGGAAGGTATGATGAGCACAGCAGTAAGTTTGCCCTCAGTTATGAAACCAAGGTTTAATCGAACCAGTAGGAGCAAGGAAACACCCCAAAGGTGTTACTAGCTAAGCTTTGGTAGGGCGCACTATCGGTGCTAGTAGCAACGTGGAGACCTGCACAACACAACCACAGAACTTTGTCCCCAACTTGCAATGAGGTTGTCAATCTCACCGTGTTTTGCGGAAAACAAAGGATTAAACGTAACGAATGGAAAGAAGTAAAAGTTTGCAGAAAGTAAACACAAAGCAGTAAACAGTTGTAGATTGTATGTAAAGAAAAAGGACCGGGATCCATAGTTCACTAGAGGTGGCTCTTCTTAAGATAGATAACATGATGGGTGAACAAATTACAGCGGGGCAATTGACAAACACCGAGAAAGCAATACATGCATATACTAATCATCTTGACTCCTTTGAGACTTGATTGGGCATTACAACATAATACATAGACCGAAATCCAACTGCATCTATGACTAATAATCCACCTTGAGGTTATCATCCGAACCCCCTCCAGTATTAAGTTGCAAGCAACAGATTATTGCTTTACGAACTGCGTGTAAAGTAAACAATATGATTGTTCTATGAACAAAGGATTGTTGTTTTCTCCCTAGTAGCAACAGCACATCTAGTACCTTAGAGATTTCTGTCACTTCCCCAGATTACCAGAGGCATGAACCCACTATCGAGCATAAATAATAACTCTTGGAGTTGCTAGCATCTACTTGGACAAGATAGCTACTAACAACGGAAAGCATGCAAGATCTCAAATAACAAAGACATGATAGAATCAATAATCAATCTGAAATAGCATCTCAATATCCATCGGATCCCCACAAACACAACATGTATGAATTACAAATAGATGATCTTGATCATGAACGGAGCTCACAAGATCTAAACATGAAAGCACAAAGGAGGAGAAACCAGCCATCTAGCTACTACATGCATCCGTAGTCCAAAGATGAACTACTCACGCATAACACTGGAGGCTTGCATGGTGATGAAGAAGGCCTCTAGGGTGAATTCCCCTCTCCGGCAGGGTGCCGGGAAGAGCTTCAGATCCCTCCTGATCTAGGGATGGAGATGATGGCGGCTATAGACTCTTTCGTGGATTTTTGATCGGGTACTTAGGGTTTTCATCCCGAGGGCAATATATAGGCGGAAGGAGAGGCCGAGGGGGTGCCGGGAGCGGCCACACCACCCCCTGGCACGGGCCAGGCCTGGCCGCGCGGCCAGGTGGTGTGGTGGCTCCCTGGCCCTTCTCCGTCTCGTATTCTGGCACTTGATCACTTCTGGAAAAATAGGAACTTTGGATTTTGTCCCGTCCAATTCCGAGAATATTCATTTTCTGACTTTCTTGGAACCAAAAACAGCAGAAAACAGGCAGCTGGCACTATGGCTCTTGTTAATAGGTTAGTCCAAGAAATCATATGAAAAGTACTCCAAAGTTGGAACAAAACACAAGAAAGTGGATAAAACCAAGCATGGAACATCAAAAATTACAGATACATTTACATTGTATCAGTTCTCCAAGTGTAGAGGTTTGTAGAACAGCAGCAAGTTTCCCTTAAGTCGATCACCCAAGGTTTATCGAACTCAGGGAGGAAGTGGTCAAAGGTATCCCTCTCAAGCAACCCTTCAATCAAGATACAAGAAGTCTCTTGTGTCCCCAACACACCTAATACACTTGTCAGGTGTATAGGTGCACTAGTTTGGCGAAGAGATAGTGAAATACAAGTAATATGGATGATTATAAGTGGTAATTGCAATCTAAAATAACAATGGCAGCAAGCAAACATGTAACAGGACTGATTGTAAACGGTGTTTCAATGATTATAAATAACTCCTAGGGATCATACTTTCACTAGTGGACACTCTCATATAAATATCTTCTCTTCATTATGCTACCCTGAACTACTCTCCGGTTAGACGATGTAGGGTTATAACAGCACACCTTAAAGTATGCATGCCCCATCTAGATAACCCCTTACTATCACCTTGAGCGTTAGATGGTTCCAACAAACACCACAATCTCATAGAGACATCCAACTCAAATTATTCTCATGATAAGTATTTCTGTAACCTTAGCCTAAGTGCCACATGGTGTGGACACTGTCAACTTCACACATGTGGGGATAAGCAGAGATTAATTAAAGCACTTGAGTAGCAGAATAGATCTACTTATTCAACTAGATTACAAAGCTCATGATCTCAATAAGATCACGCATAGAGAGAGAGATGAACACATAACTATCGGTAGAGCCCTTAGCCTCGAGAGAGAACTACTCCCTCCTCATCATGGAAGTTAGCAACGGTGATGGAGATGGCGGTTGAGTCGATGGAGATGGCTCCGGGGGCACTTCCCCATCTCGGCAGGCTACCAAAATAGAGACTTCTGTCCCCCGAATCTCCTCTTCGGTTGTGGCGGCGCTGCGGAACATTTTGTGGAATTCTGATCTTCCCCCTAGGGTTTTCGTCTCGGGGGGTTTATATAGGCAAAGAGGCGAGGTCGGTGGTCGCCCGAGGGGCCCACACCAGGGCTTGGCGCACCCAGGGGCTGCACCACCCTATGGTGTGGTCGCCTCATGGCTCTCCTTCGTCTCTGCTTTGGACTTTTGTGTCGTGTCTAGAAAAATAGGAACTTCGGCTTTTGTTTTGTCCAATTCCGAGAATATTTCTTTACTAGATTTTCTAAAACCAAAAATAGCAAAAAATAGGCAACTGGCACTATGGCATCTAGTCAATAGGTTAGTTCCAGAAAATGTATAAAAATGCCTCAAAGTGTAGGCAAAACATAAGATAGTTGATACAAAACAAGCATGCAGCATAAAAAATTATAGATATGTTTACGATGTATCACTAGCCTGATTCCACTAACGGCAGATTTGACCATCACCCGAGGACAAACCTGAGCTACCTTTGGGAGAATATGGGAATCCATTTAGGGACCTAAGGAAAAGACCTATTCTTTGTCCTGAACTTGAAGGCCAGGAATTTGAAATATTTCCCGAGCTAATTAATATGATGAAAGAAATTGCTTTCGCAGGAAAAGAAGAGGAAGACCCTAGTGACCACTTGACAAGGGTCTATGACCTTTGTGCTACTCTTAAACCAACAATTTTACCAATAGAGTTTGTACTCCTTAAACTCTTTCACTGGTCTCTTAAAGATAATGCTCTTGCTTGGTTCGATCGTTACCTAATCATACTATAAAAAGCTAGGAAGATTGCATCCGAGAATTCATGCACAAATATTGTTCATTTACTAAAATAATGCAAATCAAGCATAGTATAACAAACCTTCTTCAAACAGTTGGAGAAAACTTTTATCGAGCATGGAATAGATTTAATGCAATGATTATGAAAGTCCCACATCACGGTTTTCACGAGGACTTAGTTATTCAATATTTTTATAATGGGCTTAATGATGAGACAAAAGAAATGATTTATCTATCTGCATGAGGAGCCATATGCAACCTAACACTGCCAGAATGTGTAAAGCTTTTCAAGGTAAGATCCTTTAATGATGAGCAATACAATCCAGTTCTGGGTATTGAACCATGAAAAGGTACAATTCACATACCACAAGATCTTATACCTGAAGTCAAAAAGTCCATGGAAGTAAAAGGTATAAACTCGGAATTTGTGAAAGAGAATAAAGTTGACATTCTTCAAACTTATGTAATATAAGATGATATAAATCGTGTAATGCAGAAGTTTAAATATCAACAGAATCAATTCCGTGAGAAAAACTATAAAATTCTTATGACACAAGAAAAGAATATAAGAGATCTAACAAAAGTCTTTGATAACTTGGGTCAAGCCACAATGGTTAAAACTCAGTGTGAGAAAATAAATGAAATTCAAACTTTGATTCTGAACCAAGGAAATTTTAATACTGTTTCTACTAACATTGTTACTAGACATGGTACAGAAACTTAGGAACCACAAGGGCCGCCTTGGTATCAAGAAGAACAAGCTCGAAAAGCAAGAGAGACTCAGGAGATGAGTCAAGAAGAAGAGGATTTGGTTGATCCCCAAGATGACATTGATTATGAGGCACAGAAAAGGGAGAATTAAGCTTCCAAAATCATAGAAGCAGGGGACAAGCATAAACCATACGACTTGGACTATGAGACTATCGGTTCAAGGGAAGAGGCCGATCTTAGAAAGGAGCAAGAAGAGCAAGTTATTATCCCGTGTGAAAAACATGTCGATAAGCAGAAATCAGTCGCAAGGAATACCAAAAACAATTTTGAACCTATTATAAAGGAAAAAGAGAAGGTAATACCTACTAAAAAGAAAAATTCTTATCCTAACCGAGTTCAATACGAACTGGATAAAGATATTTATGACTCTTTTGCTGAGGCATTAGGAATCTTCCATTTAGAACTTCCTTTAACTGATGCTATTCAATTTCCTACTTATAAAAAGTTTATGCGACATATCCTTAATAGAAAAAAGAAGGTAACTAAGACCGTAGAAGTAATGCCAAGCTTTGGTGATAAGTTGGCTGCTAATCTTGGGGACCTAGGTATACCAACCATCTCATGCATAGTTGGGAAAACTAATATATTCAATGATCTTTGTGACTTAGGAGCAGGTGTTAGTGTTATGCCTTATTCCCTATTTAAGAAATTGAATCTTGGAGAATGCTCACCTACATCAATCACTTTACAAATGCCAGATAAAACAACTAAACAACATGTTGGTATGATCGAAGATGTTTTACTTAGAATAGATCAACATGTTATACCCACTGATTTTTTTATTTTTGATGTTCCTGAGGATGATGAACTTTCTATCATCCTTGGAAGACCTTTTCTTAGCACAACTGGAGATAACGTAGATTTATCTAGCGGTAAGATTATCTTCAATATATATGATAATCAGATTGTTCGATACTTTCCAAAGAACCAGGAACACAATGGAAAATATGTTCGGCCGCCTAAGCATGTTCAAGTAGCAAGAACGGAAGATAAAGAGAAGCTTGAGGTAAACGCAAGTGATATGGAGTTTGGTTGATCAAAACTCTAAAAATAAACTACTTAATGGGAGCTAACCCAATGTCAATAAATTTAATTTAGTTTTTGTTATGTTACTATTCTATTATTTGTATGTCCTAATAAATTTATTTTCAGTTTTGAGTTGATTTAGAGAATTTACCTTAGAGAAGTTGAGAAGCAAAGGAAAAATGAAGAAAAGAAAATGGTTCAGATCGAATATCGAGTAGTGGTACAGCCGGGGTACGACCGTACTGCGCGCCCGTACTAAGTCTCGATAATTTCACCAAAGGTAACAATGCCGGTATCGAGGAGTGGTATGGTCGGGACGCGCTCGTACCTAACTTCGATGAAGCGACCGAAGTTCCTAGTACCGATAATGACCAGTGGTACGGTCGGGGTACGCTCGTACCGTGCACCTGTACTAGGTTGACCAGGTTTGGTCTCGAACCCTAACTTTGATCCAACGGTGACGACCACTGGTACAGGCGGGCTGCGCCCTGTAGGGGTTCCGCGTATGAAAACAATAATTTTTACCCTACGCCCTTGAACCCCTAATGCTGCTAGGACCTATCTATTAGTAATGCAGTAACAGGAGGGGCTTTTCGCGAACTTACCCTTGAAGACCAAAAAGCATTGTCAACGCTCAAGAGAGCGTGCTTGATGTAGACGAGTCGAAGCCGACCTCAAGGTCATGATGAAGTCCTTGCACTCCTTTGGCTCCAACAACTTGAGTGCCTCAAGTGTGACACCTCGCGAGGAGTTACACATGTTCGGTGCCTGACGATGAATCCTGCTTCCCCGATCCAGCAGTAGTTGTGGAAGTAGAGCTCCTAGATCCGAATCCCGCAGCGCGACGGCGCTCCGTGATGCAGATGTCTCTCGTTTGCATTGTCCGAACTTGGGACCACGGTCACTTGAGAGAGAGAGAGAGAGCGAGTATCAATTGGAGGTCTCCCCAAAAGTGAGGAAACCTTTATTGAATATTGTGTGTATTTATCTAGCCAAATACCCCCACTATATATAGGGGAGGGGTAGTACTACCTTCCTCAAAGTCCCGGGGTGGGACTAAAGGAGAGGAGAGGGGGAGGGGTCGCACCGTCGGCCACCCCCATGGACCCTGCGGGGGGAGGGGGCTAGCCCACTAGGGTGTCGGCCACCCCCCTGGCCCTTCTCCCTCTTGCCTTTCCCTAATGGGCCCTCTTCCCTCCGGAATTGGCCCATTAAGCCTTTTCACCTTTAAATTGATTTTCTCCTTTATTAAATAATTATGAATAAATGATTCAATTAATATTTAACAATCCTTAATATATTATTCAATCTCTGTGGCTATGGAACACCTTCCACCTCCACTCCGGACATCCTCCGGGCATACCGAAACCCTTCCGGTTTTCTCTCTACTATTCTTCGGCGATTCTACCGATCCTATAAACACTCTCTAAGCATCATCAAACCCTTAAGCGTGATACCCTATGGTTCAAGAACACTGCAGACATGGTCGGGACACTCCCGGACCAATGATCAACAGAGGGACCTGGATGGCCATGTGACCCCTGTGCGTTCCACGAAGATCTTTCGGCGTTTGAACCGGGACGGTCCTCTCTTATTCCCTTTGTCTCTCGATACTTCCATTGCCCGAGATCTGATCAATGACATCACCATGTCGTGTTTAATCTCGTTACCTAACAATGCTACTTGACTCGTTCCGACAAGTGATATCCATGTGATCAAATCACACGTTGGGTAGCTATTGGATATAACTTCTCCGAGTGGGCCCTTGAGTATCGTTCCGTCACGTCGATGGACAAATCCCGCTCTTGACATATACTGCCTCTACGGTTTCCTCCGAGTACCCGAACACACCTTTATAACCACTGTATTACCAAGTGGCGCTTGATGCTATCTAAGCACTCTCGGGAGACAGTGATTGATATAGCCTCATGGTCTAAGGAATAATCTACGAGGATCCATTTCTAATCATCATAACTTGAACTTCGTAACATGATCGGGTCACGATGTTTAGGTTGGGTATTGGTTCATCATCTCATTCTCAGCATGAGTTGACTCCATTTCCAACTGACATAAATGCCACATGATCAGGAAACTTGATCATCTGTTGACCAATGAACCAGTGACTAGAGTTTCACTAGGAACCCCTGGTTGTTTACATATAACACGTGTATTGATGTTTACTCTCAATACAGTTATAGGATGATACAAAACTTAATCATAAAATTTATGAAATATTATAATAGTCCTTATTACTATTTGTCTCTAGGGTATATTTCCAACAGTCTCCCACTTGTACTAGAGTACAAATAAACTAGCTGCATTTGTTCTTAATCGTTGGCACCATATATCCGGTACCCTGAACATGCTTTCTCATGGAAGAGGTTGAGTCTTGGGTCTGTACTTTACAGTCCCAAATCCTTTGCAACTTACTAATGTCACCTTGATTGACATTAATACTTTATCATCACATGATAACATCTGTGTGTATGCATCGTCGCTATGGCAGTAGAACGAGGCCTGATTCTCGGAGCCTACAATGACTTTAGATCAACCTCGAGGGCTTTCTCATGGGCACTGTTCCCTGGGACACATCATTCTACGTTAAAAGTGAACTAGCCCCGCCATAACATTATACAACACTTTAGATGGTACCCTTATCTATTATTATAAATGTAATCATCAAAACACGAGTGCACTCTGAGAAACTTTCGATGTTTTTGTTCACCTCACTTCCTACTTGACTCTAATCGGTATTACGGGAGTTTCCAACATATTCCCTTATAACATAACGATTTATGCTTTAAGATATGTCATCCTTTATGGATTTGTAAAATATGTCTACAGTTCTCTATTAGACACCGTGGACAAACCTAGCTCAACGTTTCGTGATTCAAACTTAATCACTCTTAAACGTTCCTTATTGGATCATATTTTATGTTAAGTTATCATCATGGTTTTCTAAGATAGAACCTATGTCTCAACATAGTGGATGATGATCATCCTTTTCTTTCTTTCAACCATTGATGTTAAACTTAATACTATTCCTAACTTGTGTTATTAAGGACCAGTTCCTTAATTAACTTATATTCTGAAATCCTTTTCAGAATCCCTTAAGGAATACTACATAATATCATAATACACTTATTATCAACTTCTACACCTTATAAATCATTATTTATTGGTACTTGCGCTTTTATTCTTAACACACTTAAGAATCACTCCTATAAGCTCCCACTCAAAATATGTTCCTAACATATTTGGGTATGAGTCACTACTCTTGCTCAAAATATGTTCCTAACATATTTGGGTATGAGTCACTACTCTTGCTCAAAATATGTTCCTACATATTTGAATTTCAGACTTATATTGCTCCCACTTAAAAAGATGTAATTCACATATTGTTTTAGGAAGACGTTTATAGCTCCCACTCAATTTTATGCAAATTGCATATCCACTCACTATATTCAACAACTTCAAAATCCTTTGATCAAATATCAAACTTGGAGATTTACTATGAGATACTAGTACTTTTAATAGTTTTAAATCCACTAGACATTTAACACACTTGAATCACATTCATTTGAATTCGTCCAATAATTGAATAATTGTGCTTTTGTCATTTACCCCCTTTTCCACCATAGCTTTTTAGTAATTTGGGAAAATTCCAAGTAGCCCCTTTTACTTGTGAGATTCAGCAACGCATTGCTTAATCTCAAGGGAATTTTGCTTCTAGGATTTCTCATAATTTTAGTTTACCATTATTTCCTTAGTAGTTCGTAGGTATGTCATATTCTAGTTATCATGACAAATGATTCACGAATGTCTCCATACAAGATATGGGCTACATTTTGAATCCTACTTTATGTAGTGACAACACCAGTGGGGAAAACACAATGATCATTATCATTGTTTCTTTCCTTCGTGAAGAGAATTGTTCAGGAAATTTCTCCGTTGCGCTTCTCAACACTCAGATGCAGGGATTTGAATCCTCGTCATGGTTTTTCACTATCTTCCATTTGCTTCATAATCAAGAAATATCACTGAATGTGAACTTTCTCAAAAATGTATCAAAATCCAAGCAATACTAATTTTGCATCTCTTTTGGTTCCAGCTATGGATTTCATATTCAAAGTTTCCAATGAATACTCTACAAGGACTTATTCACTGTTGTTTTGGTTATATCGAATAACCCCAAAACTTTCACGATGATCCATACTAGATATGGAGCCGCTTTCATGAATTCAAATGGTTCAATATATATTCTAATTGAGTGCTAACTATTTCTAACTAATAGTCTCTACATCTACACTACAACGATTTATTTGGCGCCATCTATTCACCCACTTTGATATCTAATATCATATTGTGATACTTTGCATTTTGACGTTTCAAACATATTGCATTCCACAATTTCTTTTATGCCATTCTTATAAAGTCAAATTTCATTACTATTGATCAAATCGTAGTAATTAGATTCTCATTTAACTTTAATACCCTTTGTTGATGAAACACTTTGATCATATCAAATAGTTTCATACTCATGTTTTCTTTGGTAAACTTCTTTACACATTTAAACAGTCATATAATGATAATTACCATTTTGTTACAACATAATACATCAAATATGTATTTACTTTAACAATTCATTAAAACACTTTGTATTCAAGTAATACATTGTGTTCAAGTTATTTTGCCGAACTTAGGCATGATACATATGTGACAAGAAATCGAATGACTTTCACATATTATCACATAACTTTGAATTTAAACAATGGTTTCATTCACTAATGAATATATCATTAAGTTGGGTAATTTTAAGGCATTTCAATATTTTACAAATGTTCATGTATTATCAATTAGTTTCAAAACCAGGATAATTCACACATCATCAAACAAGATATGAACATAAATAGAAATCATTCATCAAAGTGGAACAACTGTTTGTTACAAGCTCATATGAATAATCGTCTCACAAAGTGTGAAACACACTAAAGAAGTTCATAATATTTGATTACAATAATCATCCTAAACATAATCTAAATGATAAATGTTGAGGGAGAGTGTCATTGGCCATCATCATCATGCTCACCATCAACATGCAACTTCACCTCCTTTCCAGCAAGCACCTCTCATGCAGAGGGACCTATTTTCAGTAAAACAGAACAAGTATCAAATATACTTAACACTGCAAATGGGTTTGCAAGATTATAACATTTATAAAACTGTATATCAAATATATACCTTTGTCATCAATGACCTCAGCGACAACAGGTTCAACCACCACATTCCTGAGATGCGATATGAACCTGTGGAAATCTTGTGATTCCGCGTCGCCTCTCATAAAGCAAGTCCTGACTTGTGCTTGGTAGCTTGCTAGAAGTGACTGCAGCACAACGCCATTTGCAAAAGATCCCGTCATCTAGCTATCTAGGAAGTATGCAGGCCTCATGTACACATCATCCATGCACTCCAAGTGGTCGTCAAGTGATGAGTTCTCCTCCGTCTTAATGGAGAGGAAGTCTCCCATTAGCTCATGCTCCCATATGCGTGCTTATTCCACGAAATGTGTCCTAAGCTGTAGCATTACCATACGAGAGTTGACATTACCCATGACAAGCCATAGCTCGTCCACCATTCCGAAACGCATTGTAACTGAAAAGAAGGAGGCCATCTCCCAACGGTGATAGCAGTCTTCCCGCTGCTCTGGGGTCTCTAGGTCAATGGGCTGATCCAAATCCATCTCGTCGAATATGTAGTCGACCACGTCATTCTCGCTAAGGAGAACGTGGAGACGCGCAACCCATATAGAGAAGTTTGATCCGTCTAGCCTGAACTTCTCTCCTTCTAACCAATCGTAAATAGGAAAGGTAGCATCAGGGAGAACCATTTTCTACATTTATAATTGCAAAAGGAATTTAGACTAAGTTTATAACTAAATGAGTTAATATTATAACTCCACTCAGAAACACCTATCCCATGAAGGGTTCCTAGTGATAACATGACCCCTTTTCCCTACATCTCCCCCGATCGTCACGGCCATCAATGTGGGTGCCTGGGTGGACGCCTACGTGTCGGTCACATAATTCATGCGACTAGTGCTCGATCTTTCGACCATCCGTGTTTCGAGGCCATGTTTACACATGCTAGTCTCGCCAACTCAACCTTAATGTATTCGCTGCACAACATGGCTTACACCCAATGTATGTGAACGTAGATATGTCTAACACCCAATCGTCACGGCCTACCTCATACCAAAGAACTTTCTTGGTGGTGCACACTAAGGGGGAACACAATCATTGGTTATTTTAACAGGGATCATCTTATTACGCTACCGTCCAGTATATAATACTAGCACACAATAAGATATACAAACAATAACATTGAATGTAAATGCGATGTGATATCGTCCTTCATGTCGTGATCTCCATCCATCGTCACCGGATTCCAGCGCCAGAGTTCCGGCATCGTAGACACCAGGGTACCGATGTCTTTCTGGCGTGGTAGTCCATCACCTCCGTGACTATCTACTACTACGTAACATAAGGTAATCACTTTACCATTGCCACAACCATATCACAAAGCAACGCCCCCTGCAAAACAAAGTTAGACGCCTCTACTTTATCTTTGCATGTTTTACGTGGCTGAATGGGCTTTCACACAAGAACCGTTCTTACCTACGAACTTTCAGCACAACGTTGATCAAGTAGTTGTCTCTACTACACCCCTTTCAGGGCAATCTATTGCAAATGGCATACCAACTAATGCGAGAGAGACATACACCCCCCTAAGCCACTTTATACGGTACAAGCCGTATGTCAACATGGACCAGTCTCACAAATGAATGCGTAAAGTTGGTTGGGGGCCGCTTCATCAAGCATTACTACTTTATATACGAGTACACGTGGGAGGGTAACAACTAAAAGATCAACGCCCACATGCTACATCTCATGTGTTCTACCCGTACTAGCATTACTACACATAGATCTAGCTCTGATACCACTGTAGGGGTTCCGCGTATGAAAACAATAATTTTTACTCTACGCCCTTGAATCCCTGATGTTGCCAGGACCTATCTATTAGTAATGCAGTAACGGGAGGGGCTTTTTGCGAACTTACCCTTGAAGACCGAAAAGTGTTGGCAACGCTCAAGAGAGCGTGGTTGATGTAGACGAGCTGAAGCCGACCTCAAGGTCATGATGAAGTCCTTGCGCTCCTTTGGCGACAACAACTTGAGTGCCTCAAGTGTGACACCTTGCGGGGAGTTACACACGTTCGGTGCCTGACGATGACTCCCGCTTCCCTGATCTAGCAGCAGTTGCGGAAGTAGAGCTCCTGGATCCGAATCCCGCAGCGCGACAGTGCTCCATGGTGAAGATGTCTCTCGTTCGCGCAGTCCGAACTTAGGAGCACGGTCATGAGAGAGAGAGAGAGAGTATCAATTGGAGGTCTCCCCAAAAGTGAGGAAACCTTTATTGAATATTGTGTGTATTTATCTGGCCAAATACCCCCACTATATATGCGGGAGGGGAGGTACTACCTCCCTCAAAGTCCCGGGGTGGGACTAAAGGAGAGGAGAGGGGGAGGGGTGGCACGGCCGGCCACCCCCATGGGCCCCGCGTGGGAGGGGGGCAGGCCCACTAGGGCGTTGGCCACCCCCTCTAGCCCTTCTCGCTCTTGCCTTTCCCTAATGGGCCCTCTTCCCTCCGGAATTGGCCCATTAAGCCTTTTGACCTTTAAATTGATTTTCCCTTTTATTAAAAAATTATGAATAAATGATAAAATCAATATTTAACATTCATTCATATATTATTCAATCTCCATGGGTATGGAACACCTTCCACCTCCACTCCGAACATCCTCCAGACTTATCGAAACTCTTCCGGTTTTCTCTCTAATATTCTTCGGCGATTCTACCAATCCTATAAACACTCTGTAAGCATCATCAAACCCTTAGGGAAAATGGACAAAAATAACCTCTAAAAAAACAAATTCACAAAATGAACTCTGGCCGAAAGAATTTCACCCGGACTAACCCTTTTTGTAGCGCCCAACACAAAGGCACTACACTCTACAGGATAGCGCCTATGCCATAGGCGCTATGCTCCCTGCCAGCGTGGCGGCCGCCTGGCCCACCCTGGCCCCACCCGGCCGAGTAGCGCCTGGGCGTTGAGCCTGGGCCGTGCAGTGCCTAGGTGCTATGCCCCAATGTGTAGCGCCTATGTGAAAGGCGCTACACATTGAGACATACAGCCACGCGCGCGGCCCCCCTCCCCACCCCTCCCCACTCCCTCCCCAGCCGCCAGGAAGAATAGAGACACCCAGGCCGCCCCTCTCTCCTCCCCCCCTCAAATCCACCACTAAAAATCAACAGATCTGAAGATTTTCTCCGTGGATTTGCTACCCGATCTTCCCCTCATGGTATTCTCCTTCGATCCCCTCTTTTTCATCCAAAAAATCTTGCACATTTTACGCTTATTTGGTTGGAACCCTAGGTTTAGATGGAAACATGAGCATAGGCCGATTTGTTCATGTATTTTGATATTTGGTAGTTGTATGTTAGTTATATTTGTTGGGGAATGATAATGTGTTGTTGATTTGATTTGTATATGATGGTTGTATATGGATTTGTATAAATGTTTCAATAATATGCTGCCATATCCTTTGTAGCTACTTGTAGAAACTAAAACAATGGCAACCGATGATGGTTGTATATGGATTTGTATAAATGTATGAATAATATGCTCCCATATCATTTGTAGTTTCTTGTAGAAATTGAAACAATGGTCACATATAATGAACCACTTACATATTTATTGATATTTGGAATATATTTGTAGGATGGTGTGGCTACTTGATGATTACTATGATACAAAACACCGTGCATACTTGATTGCGGAGAAGCATATGGTAATAAAACCATATTGGACTTGTTTGTCTTAATTTTTCTATTGATTCAATTGTGTTGGACCCGTAAAGAAGCATAATATTTTGACTAGTATGTATGCAGAAGCTAGGTCCCCTGAAGATTCGCTCTCATGGCGCGTCCTCGAGTGACATACCGTACGACGAGCGGTACACTCCGTACATCCAGCAGCTAGGCCTCCTCCCTTTTATCACGCTTGTGACCCGGTCGACACCGAACCTCAACGCGGCTGCCCTCATCGCACTTGTCGACCGGTGGAGGCCCGAGACGCACACTTTCCAACTCCGGACTGGTGAGATCACCCCCACCCTTCAGGATGTTTCCATGATCTTTGGGCTATCTATTGCTGGGAACCCTTTGTGTATGAACACAGATTCTGACGGGTGGCGCAATGAGATGCAGCTACTTATTGGGAGGGCTCCTGTAGAACTTGAAGACAAGAGTAAAGATAGAGTCCCAGTAGGCGCGACATACGCGTGGATTGTGGCAAACTTTGCGCACTGCCCGGAGCTAGCCGAGGTTGAGGTGATCGAGACACATGCTCGTGTGTATGTGTGGTATGTCCTTTCCAGAACTTTGTTTGCTGACAGCGGAGGTAGGACCGCTCAGTGGATGTGGCTGAAGGCTCTAACGCACTTTCATAGCAACATTAGCTGGGGTTCGGTGGCTCTTGCCTACTTGTACCAGCAGGTAATCGCTTGTTCATGGTGCCGCCTTTTATACACTTCCAATCCACACGTATCATATGCTGACATTTTTACTTTACTTGTAGTTGGATGATGCTTGTTGTAGGTCAAGCGCCAATGCCGGAATAGGTGGTGCTATGGTTCTCCTCTCGGTATGGAGCTGGGAACGTTTACCAGTAGGTCGCCCGAAAGATGTGCGTTACCTTCCTTGGCCAGAGTTTGGGAGACACCCTCTACGCTCAGCCACTTGGGCTTACAAGTGGGACGCCGTGTCGGAGATGACTAGCGATGTTGATGCCATGTACATGAACTACACGAACGAGTTCGATGCGCTTACGCCCGAGCAGGTAAATTTGTGTCTTTACATCACTTCCTAGAGTGTTTTACCCACTAGTAGAAATCTACAAGAAACATGTTCTTGTGATATGTTGCAGGTGGAGTGGGAGCCTTATGGTTACGGGGACGATTTTGGTATTGCTCCCGGGTTTGATCTTAACCCGAAATGATTGGAGGAAAAGAATCTTTGGCTCATGTGTTGTCAATTAATTTGCAATTGGGCGGTTGAGCACCATCTTCCACACCGTGTGATGAGGCAGTTCGGGTTGTTCTAGGCTCACCCTCTCGCATATAAGGACATCGACAAGGAGCTTCATAGGTAAGTTAGCATCAGAACCCTTTTCCTCAATTGCATCGTCGTCTTCTATTTGGTTGTAGTAACAAATTTCTTTGTTGTCCTGCAGGTTGGACAGGAAAAAGCAGAGAAAGATCAAGAAGTGGGATCACCATCATAGGAAGTATGTCATGGAGTTCTTGCTATCTGTGGAGCAGGCTCAGCAAACAGAATGGAATAGTGGAAGAGCTCATTGCCCAATTTCATGGGACAACTACCTTCGTTGGTTTCTTGAAAATACTCGTGTCTCCATTTGCCCGCTGTCTTACGAGGAGGAAATATTAGAAGAACCGTGCGTATTCGATGAGATTGCCTACAATGAATACAACAAGCTTGTCAGGGAGAGGCACGAAATCCCGATATCTTCCTCGCTCAACTTTGCGGTAAAGTTCTCCTAGCCCTTCCATTACTTTACTCGCCCTTCCATTGCTTTATTTGCTAACATGTTTGCATTCTTTACTCCGTAGCGAAAGGAGATAAAGAAACATGCTGACGAAACCAAGGACATTCTCCATGATTGGCCGAAGGGAAAAAGGCAGAAGGCATACTTAAAAACTTCCTCAAGGTATGGTTGAAAATGAAAGGAGTAATTACCTTACATGTTGTGCTACACGCTTTAACTTCTCGTTTACTTTATTACAGCGGATGGCTAAAAAGATGCGTCGGATATCTAACCTATTAGGTTGTCGCGACCCCGAGTACACAACACCGTCAAATTCTAGGTCCAAGTCGATTTCGGACCCAACGGCTAATCTTGAGGATGACGAAGACGAAGAGGCCACCTCGGCGGCTCGTATGGAAGATGAGGTATGGGACGACCTTACATTTCTTAACTGCATTAAGTGCCTTTGGTTTGTTTGCCGTACATTTCCTTAGGCATACTTTCGTACATGTAGATGCCTCGTATGGAGAATGAGACGGAAGAAGATTACCGGATTCGTTCCGCTTACCTATTGAAGCCAAGGAGGGAGTTCACTCGCTGGACATCAGAGGACTTTCGTAACAAAAGGAAGGCTAATGTTGTCGAACACGAGCCGCCACGTAGGTCAAGAGCTAGTAGGAGGATGAGGGGTCTAGACTATGATGATGATGAAGAGGAAGAAGAAGAAGCAGAAGAAGCGGTGGTGACACAGAAGATGGCTCCGAGGAGGGGTCGACGCCCAAGAACGCCCAAGATGGCTCCTCTTCCTCTCCTCGTCTTCCTTCTCCTTTTTCTTCTTCATCTCTTCCTATTCCTTCTCTTTTTTCCTCTTCCTCTCTTCCTCTTCCTTCTTCCTCTTCTTCTCTTCCGCTTCGTCCTCCTTTTTTCTCAAGTCGCGATCAAGTTGAACCACCGAATCGAATTCACGAGCAAATGTCTCCTGCCGCTTCCTCTCTTTCTCTTCCTCAACTTCCTTCCTCTTCCTCTCCTCCTCTTCCTCTTTCTCCTTCCTCTCTCTCACCACCGCCAAAGCGTCCGTCCACAACTTCAAGTAGTTCACACCATCCCCATCATTGTTCTTGTTGGCCATACCTATAATAAGAAAAAAGGTAAAAGTTAGTTAAGTAAGCATGAATGTGAACAATAGTGGTTTGAAAAATATTAATATGAAAGCTAGTAAAATAAGCATGGAAGGTAGTAAAGTAAGCATAAAAGTGTGATCATTATTTCGCCATACCTATGCGCATACGGATTTGGTCCTGCCAAATAACCTATCATACTAGCCGGATTTGGTCCATGCCCTCTTCCTCTACTAAGCCCAAGTGATCGACCTCTTCCTCTACTAAGCCCAAGGGATCGACCTCTTCCTCTACTAAACCCAAGTGATCGACTGCTTTGTTGCCTAGGAGCTTGTTGCCTAGGAGCATGTTGGCTACTTCTCCCTTGGCTTGGCACGTGTTGGCTACTTTGCCTTTGGCTTGGCACGTGTTGGCTACTTTGCCCTTGGCTTGGCACGTGTTGGCTACTTCTCCCTTGGCTTGCCACTTGTTGGCTACTTCTCCCTTGGTTTGGCACTTGTTGGCTACTTTGCCCTTGGCTTGTGCTTGCTTCATTTCCTTTTGCTCTCTTCCTTTGGGTACACGTTCGTGCATTATGCCCTTCAACATTGCATGTTCCACACCGCGCTCTCTCACGAGGCTCTTGGAATTGGTCGTTGCCCGTTTCTCAACCACCACTACGGCCCCATCCATCCATGTCACTCCTAAAGCGTTTTGTAGTGCGTCTTCCACGTTTAATCACCTTCCATTTAGGATCGGGCCATAGTTGAATTCCATGGTACTCCAGCCATTGTGATTGGTCCAGGTATGGGTGAAATCGAGGGGACCATGTCTGCTTAGTAGTCTCGATAGAGAACTCGGACACTCTCACCATGAGCGGATTATTATAGTCCAAATGTCGTCTGCAAGCCGCCGTTAGCAAGTGCGAGCACGGAAGATGAAGCAACAATGGCCTTCCGCATGTGCACTCACAAGTAGTAAGAGAGACCTTGAACGCATGGCCTCCGTGTTGGACACCATCAGTCGTGGTTCCTCTCGGCTCCATAACTTGGTATATAAGCTCATCATTATCAAATTCCCTGACAACTTGGGAGTCCTCTTTCCTTGACTGAAATTCTATCCAATCGTCAACCTTTGGTGGAAACTTGTATATATGATTGTTCTTGTAGTCTCCTGCAATCTGCCTATCTGTTTCAGCTGAGTATTGTAGGAAACACTCATTCAACATGTCAAATGTATATTGCACTATTGCCGTGACGGGCAATGCACGGACACCTTTGAGCAACTTGTTGAAGCATTCTGCCATGTTGCTTGTCATTTGACCGTACCTTCGGCCACCGTCATCATAAGCTCGTGCCCACTTTCCCATATCTCCAATGTTTCTAAGGAGAAACTCTTTGCCCCCCCGCATTGAGTTCTCTGTTACGGAACAATTTGTTGTACAAGTTTGAGAAACGGCGCTCCGTGAAAGCGAGACAACAATCTTGTAGATCATCGGACAAGTCCTTACTTTTGCATGCTCTATAGAAGTTTGAAACAAAATGTCTCATGCACCATCGATGGTGCAATGGGACATGTCCGGGAATGTCAAGCATCACCGCATTGAGAATTCCTTGATGACGATCCGAGATGACACATAATTCCCTTTGAGCGGGTAACACCTTGGTTCTCAAAATATGGAAGAAGCACTCCCAATTGTCATTGTTTTCCACCTCAACCAAAGCAAACGCCAAAGGAACCAACCGGTTGTTGGCATCGCTAGCTATTGCAATCAACATAGTGCCCTTGTATTATCCGGTCAAGAAGGTGCCATCAATGGATATAACAGGCCTACAATGTTCAAAAGCCCGAACACATTGCTCGAAACCCCAAAATGCACGTCCAAATACTCGAACGGTTTTTCTGTTCATCAGCCTTGTCTTGTTACCATAAGGTTCAATGATATGAATCATGCCCGGGTTAGCATTGGCCATCGCTAACAACAACCTAGGGATCCGGTTATATGATTCCTCCCAATCACCGTACAACATCTTGAATGCGGCTTGATTCGCCTTCCATGCCTTCCCGTACTTCACCTCGTAGTGAAAGACGGCTTTCACAAGCTCCATGACCATCTTGATGCTCATTATTGGAAATGACTTGACGTCATTGGAAATCATATAAGCAATGAACTCGGAGGTGAGTTTTCAGTGCCCGTGCTTCACATCCTTGCCATCCACCTTTGGGCCTCGGCAAATGTGAGTTGATACACAACTAGATATGTGCCAATCTGGACCTCCCTTGAATGGTCTTGCACGCACAATCCAAGGACATCTATCCTGCTCACATTTAACCGTGTAGCGCTTCTTCAAATCCGAGTGCACCACCGTGTAAGGACGATGATGCTTAACCGAGAAGTCCTTTATCCATTGCTTAAATTCTAGCAAGGTTTTGAATCTCGTTCTGCGAGTAATCCCATTATTCTCTTCATTACCATCTCGGTTAGAACTTAACCTTGGTCCAAGCACTATGCCCTTCCCGCCATCAACCCTGGCTTCATCCGCGAGACTAACATCACGGAACAAAGATACCATGTGGTCCCGCCCCAATATGTTCTCGTGGATTTCGGCCTCTCTAGCCGTGAACCCCTCCTCGTCAAGTTCTTCTTCGGGA
This sequence comes from Avena eriantha, assembly GCA_910589775.1. Classification (NCBI taxonomy): domain Eukaryota; kingdom Viridiplantae; phylum Streptophyta; class Magnoliopsida; order Poales; family Poaceae; genus Avena; species Avena eriantha. The sequence continues at coordinate 109,476,349 of OU342746.1, read as the reverse complement.
CCATCATCATCCGAGTCCGATGCATACCCTCGAGCATAGGGGATGTCACGGTCCATGTTCTCTTGCATAATATATGTGTCCAAATCTCCAACATTGTTGTCATGAAGCTCAACCTCATTCTCATATTTCCCATAATCATCATTGTTCTCTTCCCATACTTCATCTTGGTACTTCGAAATTGGGCTCAATGTTTGGGTTAAAGGAGGGTCACTCAATACCTCTTGGTTGAAGGGTGGGGGACTCCTAGAATCCAATGGGGAGGCACAACGGTTCAAGTCCAAAGGCAACGAACTATCAACCTTCTCGGTGGCAAATAGTTCAAGACCCTTGTCTAGTGATTCCGCAACAACCTCCTTGTATGCAACCCAACGGGCCTCGGAAGAGATACGCATGGTCTTCCAACGGGCATGCATTCCCAAACTCACATCATGTCTTCCCTCTAACTCAACAATATCACTTGGGTCCATCCATTTCAATTCTATCCTAACTTGCTTCAAGACCTCGGTGTAGGTTGGACTATGTTCAAACACCATGTCTAGCTCATTCGGGTCTGGTTCTATATTGCCTTTCAAAAATGCATCCTTGTCCACACGATGAACATGAACAATTCTTGTCATACCTAACATATAAGAGAATATGATCATTAACTACCCATGGCAAGATGAATAAAAATATAGTAGTCACATTATGAAACAATTTATCTAACAAGAACACCATCCCTTACATGAGCAAACCCTAACCCTAACCCTAACCATAGACATAACATAAAAAATAAACCAAACTCTAACAATCCAAGAACCCTAAACCTAACTAAATGCTTCTTACACACAATTCTACCCAACATTGGCCAATAAACCCAACAAATTTCTAAACATTTCCTCACAAATCAAATTTCTAGGGTTTCAACTCAAATCCCACCAAAATGAAAGATTTCAGTCAGTAAAAATGGAGGGAATAGAGGGAGGGTACCTCTAGCAGCCGGGGAGGATCGAAATCCACCAAGTGAAGCCTCCAATCTAAGGGATTTGAGGGGGGAGGAGAGAGGGCCGCCGCTGGGTGTTCTTCTCTGTTCCTAGCGGCTAGGGAGGGAGTGGGTCGGGGTAGGGAGGGGGGCCGCGCGCGTGGCTGTATGTCTCAATGTGTAGCGCCTTTCACATAGGAGCTACACATTGGGGCATAGCGCCTAGGAGCTGCACGGCCCAGGCTCAACGCCCAGGCGCTACTCGGCCGGGTGGGGCCAGGGTGGGCCAGGCGGCCGCCACGCTGGCAGGGAGCATAGCGCCTATGCCATAGGCGCTATCATGTAGAGTGTAGCGCCTTTGTGTTGGGCGCTACAAAAAGGGTTAGTCCGGGTGAAATTCTTTCGGCCAGAGTTCATTTTGTGAAATTTTTTTTTAGAAGTTATTTTTGTCCATTTTCCCAAACCCTTAAGCTTGATACCCTATGGTTCAGGAACACTCCAGACATGGTCGGGACACTCCTGGACCAATGATCAACAGAGGGACCTAGATGGCCATGTGACCCATGTGCGTTCCACGAAGATATTTCGTCGTTTGAACCGGGACGGTTGTGTATTATTCCCTTTGTGTCTCCATACTTGCATTGCCCGAGATTTGATCAATGACATCACCATGTCATGTTCAATCTCGTTACCGAACAATGTTATTTCACTCGTTCCAACAAGTGATATCCCTGTGATCAAATCACACGTTGCGTAGCTAGGGGATATAACTTCTCCGAGTGGGCCCTTGAGTATCTTTCCGTCACATGGACGGACAAATCCCGCTTTTGACATATATTGCCTCTACAGTTTCCTCCGAGTACCTGAACACACCTTTATAACCACTGTATTACCAAGTGGCACTTGATGCTATCTAAGCACTCTCGAGAGACAGTGATTGATATAGCCTCATGGTCTAAGGAATAGTCTACAAGGATCCATTTCTAATCATCTTAACTTGAACTTCGTGACATGATCGGCTCATGATGTTTAGGTTGGGTATTGGTTCATCATCTCATTCTCAAAATGAGTTGACTCCATTTCCGACTGGCATAAATGTGCCACATGATCAGGAAACTTGATCATCTGTTGACCAATGAACCAGTGACTATAGTTTCACTTTGAACCCCTGGTTATTTATATATCACATGTGTATTGATGTTTCCTCTCAATACAATTATAGCACGATACAAAACTTAATCATAAACTTTATGAAATATGATAATTGTCCTTATTACTATTTGTCTCTAGGGCATATTTCCAACATACCCGTACCGCCCGCTTGTACCGATCGCGTCACCAGGTAAAGGCCGACGACAGCTGGCTCCTAGCCAGCATTCTTCTTCTTCTTCCTTTGTGTTCCTTGTTCTTTCTCTCTCCACCTCAAACCCTAGCCTCCTAGAACCTTTGATTCTTCATTGATTTCGTGATTTTGAGTTGAGGAATCTTCGCATCAGTAATTTTCTCACCTAATGCATGCTTTATTTTCTGAAATCCATGGTTGAATTCATCACATTGGCTATTGAGATGAGTTCATCATATTTGAGATTATTGTTGATTTCTCACACTAGGATTTGTAACTCCTATATGTAATCGTTTGTTCATGTGATAGAAACTTGATGCCTATATTTTTCTTTAAAAATTGCGCAACACAATGCATAACATTGATAGAGCACCTGGGCCTTCGCCTTCGCCTCGCTGATAGCTTGGGCCTCGTCTTCCGCTGGCGCCACGTCGTTCGCCTTCTTGGCCAGCGCCCTCCTCCGCCAGCCTTCCGTCTTGGTGTTCCTTCTTGTTTAGTCCTTTTGCCATTCGGCGTTCGTCATACCCTCTCTTGGCGGCGCCAGCGGTCTGAGGGACAATGAACTTTTTTGGCAGCATTGGGGGAGATCTGGGGCGACAAATGATAGGAGCTCTGGGGAGAAGGGGGAAGAAAGCGAGAAATGGAGGGAATGGGAAAGCGGTTCAGCAGGAAATCGTCTTCTCTCACCGACAATTCTGGTCCACCCGCTTTTTCCCTTCATCTGGCGCCCCTAGGCGAACCTCGGCGCACCGAGGTTGGCGTGTGTTCGTTGTTAAAATATATAGCCTAGCCCTTTTCATCAGTTCGGACTTTTGGTCTAGTTGGATAGTGCTTCAATTCAATATGGTATCAAAGTCAGGAGGTCTCAAGTTCAAACCCTCGCTAAAGCACTATTTAATCTACTCCAAATAGTTGTGGCCCCGATTACCCACGTCTAGTGTCTTCCCATTTATCCAGCCTAGACGTGAGAGGGGGTGTTAAAATATATAGCCTAGCCCTTTCCATCAGTTTGGACTTTTGGTCCAATTGTCTAGTGCTTCAATTCAATATTCGCTAGACGAATGTTGGGCTGAATCCGGCGAAAGTGGTCTCCTACGGCTTGACTGGCGAATTTCTTCCATCTCAATCCGAAAATAGGGTTGTTTTTAATGTACCTTTTACTACTGCCAAAGAGAAGAGTAGTATAATTTAATATAACCGTTCATTAGATAGGGCATTTTAGACTTTCCCCGTTTACTTTCAATCCACATTGTGGAGGGATGAAGCCCAGCGGCCCACTAAGCATCTATACGCCATCTGAAAAAAATCTGGTTGTTGATTTGGCTGCCTATTAAGTGCGGTCACCATTGTCCTCGCTGCTCCTCGACCTCCCTCTACAGTGGCCGACGAACCCCATGATGATACATCCGACTAAAGGGCACGCTTCTCTATTCTACTAACATATATCATCACGGTACAAGTAATTGCGAAAGTATCAAACACATCGACATCCACATGGGCACGTGGATCCACCAAAAATAGCGGAGCAACCCTAGGGCGATTGGGGGGTGATCGTAGTCTAGCTAGGGTTTTTGTTTGAGGGTGGATGTGTCTCGACAGCAGGTTGGATCTTGGCAGAGAGATTTTACCTGTGCGATGGAGGGTTTCTGCTCGTCGATCTGGTTCTCGTGGAGGACTGGATCTTGGAGGCATGGCGTCTCACTCTCGTTCTCTAGAAAGGACAGGCGCGCGTCCAGGATGCCGTCCTGATCTCCGATGAAGGGAGGACTGGAGGAGTTGGCGGCTGGGCTGTCAGTGAACATGGGAGATTTGCTCCTGATGTACAAGGAAGACACGGGTTTAGTGATCAAGAATATCGGGTCTTCCCAGGTCCCTCGCCCTAGATGGGCAGTGGTGGGTAAAGTCTACTCGCCGAGGAAGCTTATCCTCGGGGGTTTCGAGAGGGCGATGCAACGTGCATGGGGGCTCCATGGCCACGCACACTTCAAGGATATTGGGGAGAACAGATTCTTCGTGAGATTCACATCGGAAGGAGATTGGCGGCACGTGTTGGAGAATGGCCCGTGGCAATTTCATTTCAGTGTGGTGCTGATCAAGGAGTTCGACGGATCTACACGGCCCTCTGATATTGTCTTTGATAGAGTTGACATATGGGTTCGAGTGTTGGATCTCCCTATGGATTATATGAACAGGGTGTATGGTGAACTCATCGGTGGATGGGTTGGGACATACATCTCTACGGATGTGGATGAGGAAGGAATGGCTTGGGGAAAGGATCTGAGGATTAGGGCTGCAGTAAGGGTGGATGAACCACTTATGCAGGGCATTAGTCTGAAGGATTCTAAAGACGAGGTGGAAGGTAGCTGGTTTGACATTAAATATGAAAAAGTCCCCCACTTCTGCTTAGACTGTGGTCGTCTCGTTCATTTGGATGGTGTTTGTTCTGGAATGAAAGAGGATGGACAAAAATGGGGCGAGTGGTTGCATGCATCCCCTAAGCGTGCTACCGCCATCACGCCCTTCTGTTTCATCGGGCAGCTACAACTATAGCTCTCAGTCTCGCTCGTTCAAGGCAAATACCAGTCACTGGCCGTGCCCGATAGTGAGAGACATCCCTCCACGGAGGAACCTTGATCGTGACTATGAGTTTTCTACCTCCTACACTGGTAGGATGGAGCAAACTAGAGAGGGGGATGATTTCACAAGCCCGAATAAAGGACAAAAGACACGAGATGCAGGGAAACAAGCAGTTCATGAAGATGGGAAGAAGGAGAGCGCAAGACCAAAGCAACCGGGTACCTATGTGAGAAAGCAGCGCAAAGACATGGATGCTGCTAGGGCTGCTAGGAATGGGGCACCACCGGGTGCACTCAGCAGGAAAAGGGGTACCAAGCAAGTTTGGCAGCCCATTACTGTTCAAGTGGTTGGTGAAGAAAGCTCGGAGTCGGCAGAGAAAAGGCAAAGGACTAACTCTGTTTTTGATAGACTACAAAACCTAGCGGTGGACCCTGCAGAGTAGGGCCACCGAGATCAATGAATATTCTTAGCCTAAACTGTCGCGCACTGGGGTTGGATGCGGTAGTGGGCGAGCTCCGTGATCTGATTAGATACTACAACCCAAGGGTGGTGTTTCTTTCTGAGACAAAGAAAAAATGCAAGGCAATGGATAGACTGGTGTGGAGTCTGGGGTTCAGGAATGGGGTGGCTATCGACTGCGATGGCCGAAGTGGTGGTCTGGCTCTATGGTGGCGGCAGGAGGTGGAAGTAATTGTGCGTCCGTGGTGCCAATTCTTTATAGACGCTTCAATCAAGTTTGAAGGAAGAGAATGACGCTTCACCGGCATTTATGGCGAGCCTAGGACGGACATGAGGCATAAGACGTGGGAAATCATGAGATTTTTGTGCTCACTGGATAATCTACCTTGGCTCTGTGCAGGAGATTTCAACGAGATTCTTGTGCCAGAGGAGCAGCTTGGGGGAAACCCGAGGAATGAAGCCAATATGTTGGCGTTCAGAGAGTACTTAGATGATTGTGGTTTGACTGATCTGGGGTACAAAGGCTATCCGTTCACATGGAATAATAAGAGAGAGAGAGGCCAACATCCAAGTTTGTCTTGACAGGGGGACGGCGACTGCGTCGTTCCTTCACCTCTTTCCCTTCACCCAAGTCGAGCATATTTCTACAGAAGAGTCGGACCACATGGCTATCTTGGTTCGTGTTGGTTCAGAGCAGATGGCACCAAGAACCAGTTTGATGAGGAGCTTTAGGTATGAGGATATGTGGGCTAAACACGAGCTTTATGATGATATGATCAAGGACTCGTGGGAAAAGGAAGTTCTAATGTGCAGAGCATTGACGAGCTATGGAGACGGCTCCGTGAGCTATTGCGTGACATGCAAAAATGGAGTTTTACTACCTTCTGGTATGTTAGGGATGAACTAAAGAATCTGAAGCGCCAATTAGAGGACGCCCGAGTCAGAGAACTAGTGACGGGTTCGGCGGCTGAGGTTCGGGAGATTGAGAAGAAACTCCATGACATGTACGAAAGAGAGGAGATTATGTTTAGGAAAAGGTCCCGTCAGGAGTGGCTCAAAGCAGGGGATCGTAATACGGCCTTCTTCCAGAACCGGGCATCGCACAGGCGACGGAAGAACACGGTTAGGTTTCTGCGCAAGGCCGATGGTTCGGTGTGCAGCACAGATGTCAGTATGAGGGAGATGGCTTTTGATTTCTATCAAAATCTTTATACTTCGGAGGGCTCGGGTCGGGCAGATGATGTGCTGAGTCTCATCGCCTCTTCAATTGACGATTCTATGAATAGGACACTCAATGGAGTGGTTTCTGATGGAGAAATTGAAACGGCTCTATTCCAAATGGGGCCCACAAAGGCACGTGGGCCTGATGGGCCGCCTGCTATCTTTTTTCAAAGGCACTGGTCTTTGCTTAAATCTGCGGTTTATTTGGCGGTAAGATATTTTCTTGAAGGGAAGGCCTTCCCAATTGATTTCAATGACACTACCTTGGTTTTGATTCCGAAAGTAAACTCACCGGAGTGGCTCTCGGAATTCAGACCTATTAGTCTTTGCAATGTGTTGTACACGATCGTCTCTAAAGTGCTTGCAAATAGGCTCAAGCGTCTGCTACCCATTCTGATTTCTGAGGAACATAGTGCCTTCGTGCAAGGGCGGTTAATCACGGATAATGTTCTGATTGCTTATGAATGTGTTGATGCTATCAGGAAATGGAGGAGAAAGAAACCCCTATGTGCGATGAAGCTCGATATGATGAAGGCGTATGATAGGGTAGTGTGGAGCTTTTTGGAGAAGATGATGATCAAGATGGATTTCTCGACGAGATGGATTGATATGATCATCAGATGTGTGAGGTCAGCCCGCTTTGCCGTCAAGCTGAATGGAGGAATTTCTGAGGTCTTCAAGTCATCTAGAGGGCTTCGCCAAGGAGATCCTCTATCGCCCTACATCTTCCTCTTCTATGTTGAAGGGTTCTCTGCCCTCCTTCGGCAGGCGCAGGAAAACCGTGAAGAGGCGGGTGTTTTGTTTGGGGTGAGAGGTCCGACAATTACTCATCTGCTGTTTGCCGACGATAGCGTCGTTTTCCTCGAGGCTAGCGAGGACAGCCTTGCTGCTCTAAAGCGAATTCTGCAGTCCAATGAGAGCTCTTCGGGTTAGAGAGTTAACCTTCATAAATCTAGTATCTTATTTGGGAAGGGATGCACGGCTGATTCTCGCAGCAAGCTCAAGAAGGTTTTGGGTGTTTCCGCTGAGGCGTTGTCTGGAAAATATCTTGGGCTACCGACAGTTGTGGGAAGATCTAAAGGGGCTTTCAAACACTTGCCCGATAGGGCCTGGTGCAAAACCAAGGGCTGGAAGGGGCAAGGTCTCTCGATGGAGGGTAAGGAGACCCTTGTAAAATCGGTTCTGCAGGCAGTACCAACTTACCCGATGGGATGCTTCAAGCTTTCAAGGAAAACATGCTCAAAACTCACGTCGATCGATTCCAATTTCTGGTGGGGAGCGGTGGAAGGTCAGCGGAAAGTACATTGGATTAGTTGGGAGAGGATGTGTGTGCCGAAACGCCATGGTGGTATGGGTTTCAGGAATTTTGAGGCGTTCAATCAGGCTATGCTTGCTAAACAAGCTTGGAGGGTGTTAACAACCCCTGAATCCTTAATGGCACGTGTCCTCCGGGCTAGATACTTTGAGAAGGAAGATTTTTTGTAGCAAAATGCCCACGAAACGCTTCTTTTACTTGGAGGAGCGTTGTGCATGGAAGATAACTGTTAAAGGGAGGACTAATTTGGAGAGTGGGGGATGGAAAGAGTATAAGCGTTTGGGACCATAATTGGATACCAAGATCGGGGCTTAAGAGACCACTGGGTATTCTTCCCGAAAAGGAAGTTAACCGTGTACAGGAGTTGTTGCTGGGCGATGGTAGAGGATGGAATGAAGCAAAATTGATTGATCTTTTCTTTGAGGGGGATGTTGCAGATATCATGAAGATTCCCGTAGGTTCCGCTGGATCCGAAGACTACATAGAATGGAATTACACCAAAAACGGGATTTTCAATGTACGGTTGGCATACCACCTAAAGATGAAGCTTAGGGAGCATCAAGATAATAGGGCGAGCTCGTCCATGTCCTTTAATGATCATAAAGGCTGGTTGGCACTATGAGCGACGGAGGTTCCACGGAAGGCGGAAATCCACACGTGGCGTCTAATCCAAAATGGCTTGGCAGTGGGAGCCGAGTTGCAACGGAGAAACGTCAAGTAGGGAGTCAGATGCATAGTGTGTGACAGGGAGGCATCGGGCGTGGCTCTGCCCACATACAATATCGGCCTGGGAGTTGATGGGTGTGCAGACTGACGTAAAGTTTGAATACCAAGGAGTCATGATCACAGGCCACGCGAGCTGAAAGGTTGGATTCTCGACTGGATGGGGAAATTGAGTGACAAGGATCGTGCATTAACGGTGATTCTTATTTATCATTTGTGGCTTGCTCGGAATGATGACAGGGAGGAGAGGCGCATTGAGAACCCTCTGGATATTGTTCATCGCACCATCTTCTTGGTCTAGGAGTGGGCAAATCGTATGGGGCCACCTGTGCCAGTCTAGACTAAGGCTACGGAGCACTGGCTCCTTCCCCCGGAGGGGTGGCGCAAGATAAATGCTGATGGTGCCTTTTGTTCGGATTCTGGTACTGGGGGAGTGGGTGTGGTTATTCGTAATCACCATGGAGGCTTCGTTGCTGGAGCTTGTCATTTTTTAACCTCGGTGGCTGACCCTGAACAGACGGAACTACTGGCGTGTAAGAGGGGCCTCCAGCTGGCTAATGAAAGCGGCGCTAAGAAGAACATCTTGGAAATGGATTGTATGGGAGCAGTCACAAAACTCGAAGGCGTGGAAAAGGATAGGTCAATTCAGGGACCCTTGGTGGAGGAAATAAAAGTGCTTCTTCGGAGCTTCGCTGATCATCGGATCAAGCATCTGCATCGTTCTTGTAATAGTGTGGCACATAAATTAGCTAAAGTTGGCTGTGAGAATAACTTGTGTAATACTTGGTGGGTTTTGTTGAGAAATAGAGCAATTTTCCAAGAGATTTAACAAAAATAAAAGGCAGATAAAGCATAGGCAGAAAAATAGAAAAAGACCAAAAGATGATATACATCACGGTAGAGGAACCGCCGGTGTTCCCGTTAGCGTTGGCACTATCGTCAGCCATGTTGTCGAGGAAAAGGTTGTTGATGTCGGGGAAGAAGTCGTCGTTGGGGAAGACGTCGCTGCAGTCGCTATCCGTGAAGGAGTCCGTGATGAAGCCAGTAGTCGTGCTGGTAGCGCTCCCCAAAAACCTTATCGCCCTTCTCTCGTATAGGACTCGAAGCAGCAGGGTCTCGGAGGCCTACTGTCCCAGCTCGCGGTGCACGCCGCGAGACGGGATGGGGAAGATCTAAGCAGCGCAATGCTCTAAAACTGGAGGCGCAGGGTGTGTGCGTTGGTGTGTCTGAGGAGAGGAGCGACCTCTCACTCTTATAGGCACGGGTAGGCAGGCGAACAGTCGGCGTCGGGAGAGGAAACGAACAGGCATCGACCGAAGCCGAACAGCCTCCACTAGCTCGAATTAAATCTCCACTGAGTTCGTGCGTATTAAAAATACACTCACGCAGACTGTTCAAATTATTATCCATTTATGCGTGGCAAAAAGAAAGAGAAGCTCTCGGCAACCCGCGGCGCGCGCGCGTCGTATCGAGGCGAGGCGAGGTGGACGGAGGAGGAGGAGCGCGCGTGTATATATCTTTTCTTCTCAAGCTCGTACAAGTGGTGGAAGAGCTCTCCTTATAAGCTGGTCCAACTTCCACTCAACTAGCAATGTGGGACTAAACTCTTGTCCCACCTCTTTGCCTTGCATGAATGGACCAAGTGGGGCTCTGGGATTTCAGGAATTGTTGAATAATATAAATGGGTTGTGCCTTTATTAGGCAAAATTCCAACAGGTTTCACCACCAGATTTCCTTGTGGACGCTGATAGCGCCAGAGAGTAATATATTGCAGCTTTAATCTAAAAAAACATATATCATCACCACAATTTAATTAATACTAGTATACTACGTTCTATAATATATATCCATGAATATTCTTGGGCTACGTTTGAATCATGAATCGGTAAAAGCAGCCACAACGGATGACATCGTTGCCGCGCGCGGCGACATGAAGTCAATGGATTCCAGCAGGGACGCTCAGGGGCGCGGCCGCTTGGAGTCAGCCGAAGCGGATGCTACCGGCTGTGCTATGCCCAACAGCGCGGATGCAGCCAAGGCGGGCGAGCGAGGAGCATGTTGTTGGGGAGGACAACGTGATCGTGCCTGCAGTGACGCCCACCCATTTAACCTCATGATCAAGATCAAGGAGGAGCAATCGTTGGCGATAGACATATTTTCCCCACGAAATTAGGCCCGCGATGTACAGGATGAGAGTCGGCCTGTGTTGGGCCGCTTGTTTGTTTTATCTTTGATTCTTCCAATTTTGCCCATCAAGCAGTACTAGTACGAATTATATTAGTCAAGGTTTTAACACTAGTATGAATTGATATGGCCATTCGGATCTATCAGAATGGACATCTATCAGAATGGACGTCTCTTATATTCTATTGAGAGTACCATAAAAGACCTCGAAAATAGGCCGGGGGGTGTCTGTGGCTGGCTCTGAGTAGCTAACTAAGGCCCTCCATAATGTAGCCGGTGCCAAATATATGAAAAGTCTGCCATCTCATCGCCGATGCCAAAACCTATTTCTAGGCATCGATCACACAACATAGGGTTTCGATGGGCAAAAAGATTCTGGGCCCATATAATAAACAATTTGGCAATCTGATGTGTAAAGAGGAAGGAGAGAGAAGACGTTTGCTGTTAAAAGTTGAGAGTAAGCAACCGGCCATTGGAGCTAGAAACCAATTTGGCATCGCTGTTTTGCAACGCTGTGGAAGGCCTAACGATGCCGTGTTAAAGATTTGACATTGGATGGCTGATCCTCCATCATAGCTCTAGCGTTCTTATAATTTTTATGTGGTACGTAATTCATCTATTTATTTTTGTATGGATCTTTCGACTTTTATTGATTGTGTGAATCTTGTCTATGTAGAGGCCAGTATAATACTTAAATTTTTAAATAATAAAGCACTCCTTATAAAAAATCAAAGATTACGCAATCTCGATCTGTAACTGTCTACCTCAAATTCATGAGTTGTCCTTTACTCCGTAGCAGCTTGATCACAGTTTCAAAGCCTCGCTTGATCAGGCGGCAGCATATGTCTTTGTCCCGATGAAACAGTTCCACTCGCACGGCACAAATTTGACTATTCTACCTGAAAACTATCTCCAACCATCTGCCACCCATACGTACACAAGTACTCCTATATAGCTAGTACACGACGTATACTCGCATACCTCAACAGAGCGCTCTCGTTCTCATCGAAAATGCAACAATCTCTCGCATTTCTCCTCCAAGTTTGCCTCTTGTTGTCATTCCATGGAAACACTTGCTCCGGTGCTGGTGCAGGAGCCGGCATCAACTTCTCTATAGCTGATTCACCACCACTAGCAGCGGGAAGCAACTTCTCCTCTTGCCTCGTCTCCAACGGCGTTAGCAACTTCTCCCTGCCCGCGTTCCCGAGCTACGCCGCGCTCCTCAACTCCTCCATCTTCAACCTCCGGCTCACGCTCCCGAACGTGACCCGGCCCGCCGCGATCGTCTTCCCGGGGTCGAGGGATGATCTCCGGCAGGCCGTTCTGTGCGCGCGTGTAAGCTCGCTGGCGATCCGCACGCGCAGCGGCGGGCACAGCTACGAGGGGCTCTCCTACACCACGGAGAACCACGTACCCTTCGTGGTGGTCGACCTCGCGAGCCTGAACCGCGTTCGGGTAGATTCGGGCTCGGCCACGGCCTGGGCCGAGTCGGGCGCGACGGTGGGCGAGCTGTACTACGCCGTGGGGCGGTCGAGCGGGTCCTTGGCTTTCCCAGCCGGGTCAGAGTCGACCGCCGGTCTAGGGGGGTTGGTCTCCGGCGGCGGGTTCGGGCTTCTGTCCAGGAAGTTCACGCTCGCAGCCGACAACGTGTTGGACGCGGTGGTAGTCGATCCGAGGGGCCAGGTCCTTGACCGGAGTTCGATGGGCGACGATCTCTTTTGGGCGATCCGAGGCGGAGGAGGCGGGAGCTGGGGCGTGGTGTACGCTTGGAAGCTCCGGCTCGTTCCGGTTCCTCTCAACGTTACCGTGCTCCAGGTCGGCCTAACCGGTCCGATCGAACTCGTTGCCGGGCTGGTTCACAGGTGGCAGTATGTTGGGCCCGATCTGCCAGACGAGTTTTATCTTTCTGCCTATCTACCCACCGGATCAACCGACGACGGTAACGTCTCCGTGACATTCCAAGGCCAAGTGCTAGCAGCAAAAGAGCGTGCCTTGTCGGTGCTTAACCAAATCTTTCCTGAGCTGGGTCTCGCCGAGGTAGACCTATTGGAGATGAGTTGGATCGAGTCGGCGGCGTACTTTGCCGGTTTGAGCACGGCGGACGACCTGCCGAACCGTGGTATGCAAGCGAAGCAGTACTCCAAGGCCAAGTCGGACTACGTGCAGGCACCGATCTCCATGCGCGACGTGGTCGAGATCGTCCGGTACCTGTCGACCGGGCCGACCGGGTCCATCCAGCTAGACCCCTACGGCGGGGCCATGGCACGGGTCGGCAGGAGCGAAACACCGTTCCCGCACCGTGCTGGAAACCTATACAGCATCCAGTACGGCGTGAACTGGGACCGGTCACAAGAAGCTCTCGCAGAAGAGTACATCGGGTGGCTGAGGTCGTTCTACATGTACATGGCCCCCTATGTGTCCAAGGACCCACGCGCCGCGTACGTGAACTATCTGGACCTTGATCTGGGCATGAACAATTGGACGCGTACTGCCGGTGGGTCGTCGGTGGGAGCGGTGGCTCACGCGAGGTCGTCGTTTGGGGCGGCGTACTTCGGGAACAACTTCGATCGCCTGGTCCGGGTCAAGACCAAGAATGATCCTGGCAACGTGTTCAACAACGCACAGAGCATCCCTCCCCTTGCGGTCATAGGACTCGACAACTCCATGTGAAGCTTCTCATGTTGCAATTTTAGTTGTGACACGATATGTCTAATGTACGTATATTGAATAAAACAAGATGGACGTTGCTGTTGTGCTGCATTCGTTGTTGTTTCTGTTGTATGCCCGGCTCACCGCCGGTGGGTAGCCCAGCGGCACAAGCACCATGTCAGCTTTAGTCGTCATCGATGTTAGAATTATAACTGGACCCTAATCTCATCTTTCATGTAACGCGTATACGTACATAACTTGTACATATCATCATTATATAAGTGGAATACGTGCGGGGTTTAGAACCACGCATAAAACCCTAAAACTATTTTTTTCTTGGTATTAGAGCCGCGTCGCCGCCGCTCGACACTCGGCCGAGCCGCCGCCGCCGCTCGAGTTCTTCCGAGCCGCCGCCACGATGGGCTCCTCCGCGCTTTAGCTATCTAGCGCGATAAACACCCTTGCCGCCTCGTCGTCCTCCTCGGTTCCCGTGGTCTCTTCCTCTGGGATCTCCGTCCAACTCGACAAGGGCAACTTTCCCCTGTGGAAGGGGATCATGCTTCCACACCTCTCCGGCAACTACCTCCACGGGCACCTCGACGCTGACGTCACTGCCCCGTAGAAGACTCTCACCGAGGGGACCGGTGACAAGGCCGTAACCGTCGAAAACCCCAAGTACCTCCGATGGTGGGTCCAGGACCAGAAGGTCTTGAGCATCCTTCTTGGCTCGATGGACGGCGACATCGCCAGTCAGCTGATCGGCTGCAAGACGGCCGCCGCCGTGTGGAAGGCGGTCCACACCATGCACGGTGCTCAAAGCCATGCCAATGTGCGTCACATCCGCCGTCTCCTGCAGAGCACCAGGAAGGAGGAGATGTCGACGACATCCTACATGCACAAGATGAAGGGCTTTGTCGACGCTATGGCAGCCGTCGGTGCCCTCGTCACTGACGACGAACTCGTCGACCACATCCTCACCGGACTTGGAACCGCGTTCAACTCCATCGCCGCCAACTACACGGTTGAAGACAAGTCCGTCACGTACTCTGAGTTTTACTCTCATCTCTTGTCCTTTGCAGTGCTCCAGGTACAGGAGGCGCATCCCGAGGGGTCGTCGTCTTCGGTGAACGCTGTGATATGCCCTAACCCCGCCTAACAAGGCGGTGGCACCCCGTAACGTCCATACAGCAATGATGGCCAGCACAGGCAGGCCACAACGGTGGTGGCAATGGCGGCTACGGCCGCAACGACGGCGGCTATAGTCGCCAGGATGGGGGGCACAACAGCGGCAACGATGGCTATGGCCGCTATGATGGAGGCCGTAATGGCGGCGGGAACAACGATCACAATGACGGCGGTCACAATGATGGTGGCCGCAATGGAGGTGGCAACGGCGGTCAGCACCGCTAGAGAACCCGCTGCCAGCTCTGCGGCATCTGGGGGCATGAGGCCGCAAACTACTGCAATCGTTTCGACTCCAACTACTAGCCTCCACAGCAACAGCGGGGCGGAACTCTACAACGACACACTCCAACAACTACAACCCCTGGATCATGGATTCAGGAGCGACCGATCACCTGACGAGCGAACCGGTACGTCTCCACACCCACGAGCGCTATGATGGGAAGGATCAAGTTCAGGTGGCCAATGGTGTAGGTCTGTCAATTTCGCATATTGGTCATTCACTTTTAGCTGGTTCATCTCTTCATCTTAAAAATATCATCCATGTGCGAGATGCTCATTTAAATCTTATATCAGTCTATCGTCTAGTTTGTGATAATGCCTTGTTTGTTGAATTTCACCATCATTTCTTTTGTGTTAAGGACAAGGCCACGGGAAGGGTCCTTCTTCTCGGTAAGAGTCATGGTGGATTGTACCCCATCCCGTTCGTCAGAGCGTCGTCTTCATCGCATCATGCGTCGGCCAGTGTCACTTCCCAGCATTGGCATCATCGTCGAGGTCATCCATTCAACAATATAGTTCAAAATATTGTTAGAACAAATAAGCTTTCGTGTTCTCTCTCAGACAATAATTCTTTAGTGTGTGATGCTTGTCAGCGTGCTAAAAGTCATCAGTTGCCTTATTCATTGTCTTCTTGTGTTTCCACTAAGCCTCTTGAATTGGTTCAGTCCGATGTTTGGGGCCCGGCTAGTGTATTTTATGGGGGTATAAGTACTATGTCAGTTTTGTGGATGACTACTCTCGTTTTTGCTGGATATATCTTCTTAAACATAAGTCTGATGTTGAACATGTTTTCTATGTGTTCCAGGCTCATGTTGAGCGTCTCTTGAACACCAAGATCAAGACAGTTCAGTCTGATTGGGGTGGGGAGTACCATCACCTTCATCGTTATTTTGAGCGTACAGGCATAGTCCATCGTGTCTCATGCCTGCACACCTCCTAGCAAAACTGGATTGCCGAGCGCAAACACCATCACTCGGTTGAAACAGGTATTGGTCTCCTTGCACAGTCATACCTTCCCTTGTGTTATTGGGATGCGGCATTTCTTATGGCATGTTATATCATTAACCATATGCCCACTCCCATCATCAACAAGGAAACACCCATTTTCTGTCTTATGCATGTTCAGCCTAACTATGATTTCCTTCGCATATTTGAGTGTGCTTGTTGGCCTAGTCTTCACAAATACAATTATCACAAATTGGAGTTTTGTTCTAAGATGTGTGTGTTTCTAGAGTATAGCCCCATGCATAAGGGGTATAAGTTCTTGGATAGATCCATGGGACGTGTGTACATATCTCGTGACATTGTCTTTGATGAGACCGTGTTTCCCTTTGCCACTCTCGGCGTGTCGGTCGATGTTTTCACTCTTGAACAAGTTATTCATTTTCCTTCGGATGAACCAGTTACTAGTGAACCTATGCGTAATCATGACTTGTCTACTGAACCACATGTGCAAGGTGATACTATTCCCTTGCAGGTGCCCACGACCCCTCACCCATAGGAGCAGGCGATCAATGTCGTGTCGATCGACGTGCATGGGGCAACCATGCACAGGACATCCTCGGGCGCTAGGCCCGAGCCACTGGCTATGCCACCCTTCGTTGGCCTGCCTCCTCTCGCGTGTCACACCCTGTGTCGCTTCCCGGCCATCCTGCGTCACCCGCTGCCACTCCTCGGCCACGATGCCTTTGATCGGTCCTCCTATTGAGACACAACATGCGATGGTTACACGTCACTATGACCAGACTCGACAAGATAAGACGTACACTGACGGTACTGTCCGGTATGATCCACATTGTTGCGCCTTCTTTGCCGCTCCTATGTCACATCGGGAGGCACTTCTTGAGATGGCATAGCATACTGCCATGTCAGATGAGTTTGCTGCGTTGCAATAGGCCGGCACCTGGACTCTCATCCCTTGACCACCTGACGTCAATATTATTGGCAGCAAGGGGATTTTTAAAACCAAGCATTGGATCCATTGACAAGCATAAAGTACGCTTGGTAGCTCGTAGTTTTTGTCACATCCCAATTTCTAGAATTTGTACTGCATACCATGGCATTGCATCATGATCATCATTGCAAAAAAATTGTGTTTTAAAAGCCTTTGTCAAAACACCACTAGAATTGCATGTTCTTCATACATATAAGACTAGTATGGTTTTATCTTGAATTTGTTTTTAAGGCACTAAATAACCAATCCAGGTGCATATACACATAGGATATACAATTACAAAATTGTAGAAACTTGTTTCGCTCAATTTGGAGTTGCAGGTCAAAAGTTAGGGTAGTTTTAGTTTTGACTGAATTTCAGTTCAGAAATTCAGACACTTCAGAGAAAATAATAAAACAAGAACAGAAAAAGGAAACGGCACAGCCACCGCGAATGGGCGAGCCGGCCATCCCACGTCGGCCCACCCGGGGTCCAACCGCGGCGGGGCGTTATTTGCCGACTGCCTTCCAGTGCGCAGTGCGCAACACAGCATAGGCCGGCCCGCTTGGCCTAGCTACCACCGCAGCCATTCCACCCCCTAATGCAGACATGTGGGACCCACCTGTCCGCCCCCTAGTGCGTGTAGAGCACAAACTCCTCGAACCGTCACCGCGATCCACTCCGATTTCCATGCGAGTTTTCGGCCACCCCTCACGACCCACTGCCTCCTTCTATATAGTCCTCGTCGCTGCCCTTTTTGCCCCCTCTTAGCCCTAGCTCTCGTGCCCCCGACGCAGCCGAATTTCTGGTAGGAGGTCTCCACCGCCGTCGTCGTCCGAAGCTAGGTATGAGCTTGAGCTCGCCCTCTTCCCTAGTTTCCTTGCTGGTTTAGTTCATAGTGCAGACCGCACCCATCTGACCCTTCTCCTTCGCTGCAAAGAACCCGAGCAACCTCCCGTCACCATCGGAGTCCGCCAGAAGCGAGCTCCAGCCGCCACGAGGAGGAGCAGAAGGACCTCTCCGAGACCACACCCAAGATTTACGGGTCCAAAAATAACAAATAAGATATGATGGAAAGCTAATTTCATGCAGATTATTATTGTGCAATTGGTTCAGGCAATATCTATAAGGTCTTTCTATATTTATTTAAATAGATTAATGTCCTTTTAGAGTAATAAATTCATAAAAAAATAACTATTGTTCAGAAAATTGCAAATAATATGTCTCTAAAATCACAAGAATGAGTATAATCTGGTTCTGCATTAAAATTGCAGGTTTACAGTACAAAATATTTTAAGTGTATTAAAATGCATTATGTAATATTTTAATTATTTAAAAAGATCTGTAAGACCTTTTGGCGTGATTCTTTTTGCCCCTGGCTCTAAATTGGACTATCTACACACTAGTATTTTTGCCCAGATTTTACAACACTGACTACAATAGAGGCTTAATATTTTGAATAAAGCCCTATTAATTGGATCCACAAATTGCATATTTTAGTTTTGATGCATTAAAAGTTTTCCATGAATGCATTCAGTATGTAAAAACATCAGAGAACATAAAAGTGCTACTGAAACTTTTATTAAACCATCATGTATGCATTTGTGCATTTGTCTATGATTGTGTATGATTGTTTATGTGTTGCAATTGTATTGTGTAGATTGTGATGAGTGCAACACTTGTTTCTGTGAGGATTGTACTCTTGACTCCGACCGCTAAAGCAAGTAGATGCTATTTGTAGGGGTTCCGCATATGAAAACAATAAAATTTACTCTACGCCCCTGAACCCCTGAAGCTGCCAGGACCTATCTATTAGTAATACAGTAACGAGAGGGGATTTTCGCGAACTTACCCTTGAAGACCGAAAAGCGTTGTCAACGCTCAGGAAAGCGTGGTTCATGTAGACGAGCTGAAGCCGACCTCAAGGTCGTGATGAAGTCATGGAGCTCCTTCTGGCTCCAACGACTTGAGTGCCTCAAGTGCGACACCTCGCGGGGAGTTACACACGTCCCGTGCCTGACAATGACTCCTGCTTCCTCGATCCAGCAGCAGTTGCGGAAGTAGAGCTCCCAGATCCGAATCCTGCAGCGCGACGGCGCTCCGCGGTGAAGATGTCTCTCGTTCGCGCAGTCCAGACTTGGGACCACGGTCACGAGAGAGGGAGGGGGAGAGAGAAAATATCAATTAGAGGTCCTCCCAAAAGTAGGGAGAACTTTATTGATTATTGGTGTATTTATCTTGGCCAAATATCCCACTATATATAGGGGGAGGGGAGGTACTACCTCCCCTAAAGTCCCGAGACGGGACTAAAGGAGAGGAGGGGTGAGGAGGAGGTGGCCGCCGGCCACCTAGTGGACCCCGCGCAGGGGTGTAGGCCCAGCCGGCCTCCCCCTTGCCCCTTCTCCCTCTCTCCTTTCCCCTAATGGGCCCTTCTCCGTCCAGAATTGGCCCATTAAGTCTTTTTGACCTTTAATTGATTTTCTCTTTATTAAATAATTATGAATAAATGATTAAATCCATATTTAACATTCATTCACACATTATCTAATCTCTGTGGCCATGGAACACCTGCCACCTCCACTCCGGACATCCTCCGGACTTACTGAAACCCTTCCGGTTTTCTCCCTTCTTTTCTTCGGCGATCTATCGATCCTATAAACACTCTCTAAGCATCATCAAGCCCTTAAGCGTGATACCCCACGGTTTGGGAACACTCCAAACATGGTCAGGACACTCCCGCACCAATGATCGACAGAGGGACCTGGATGGCCATGTGACCCCTGTGCGTTCCACGAAGATCTTTCGTCGTTTGAACCGGGACACTCGTGTCTTATTCGCTTTGTAACTCGATACTTGCATTGCCCGAGATCTGATAAATTACATCACCATGTCGTGTTCAATATCGTTACTAAACAATGCTACTTGACTCGTTCCGACAAGTGATATCGCCGTGATCAAATCGCACGCTGCGCAACTATTGGATATAACCTCTCCGAGTGGGCCATTGAGTATCTTCCCGTCACATGGATGGACAAATCCCGCTCTTGACATATATTGCCTCTACGGGTTCCTCCGAATACCTGAACACACCTTTATAACCACCGTTTTACCAGATGGCGTTTGATGCTATCTAAGCACTCTCGGGAGACAGTGATTGATATAGCCTGACGGTCTAAGGAATAGTCTACGAGGATCCATTTCTAATCATCATAACTTGAACTCCGTGACATGATTGGGTCACAATGTTGAGGTTGGGTATTGGTTCATCATCTCATTCTCAGAATGAGATGACCTCATTTCCAACTGGCATAAATGCCACATGATCAGGAAACATGATCATCTGTTGACCAATGAACCAGTGACTAGAGTTTCACTGGGAACCCCTGGTTGTTTGTATATCACACGTGTATTGATGTTTCCACTCAATATAGTTATAGCATGATATAAAACTTAATCATAAACTATACGAAATATGATAATAGTCCTTACTACTATTTGTCTCTAGGGCATATTTCCAACAGTCTCCCATTTGCACTAGAGTACAAATACACTAGCTACATTTGTCCTTAATCATTGGCACCATATACCCGGTACCCTGAACATGCTTGCTCATGGAAGAGGTTGAGTCTTGGGTCTGTACTTTACAGTCCCAAATCCTTTGCAACTTACTAATGTCACCTTGATTGACATTAATACTTTATCATCACATGATAGCATCTGTGTGTATGCATCGTTGCCATGGCAGCAGAACGAGGCCTGATTCCAGGAGCCTACAGTGATGTTAGATCACCCTCGAGGGCTTTCTCATGGGCACTGTGCCCTGGGACACATCACTCTACATTAAAAGCGAACTAGCCCCGCCATAACATTATACAACACTTTAGATGGTACCCTTATCTATTATTATAAATGTATTCATTGAAACACTAGTGCACTCTGTGCAACTTTCGATGTTTTGGTCACCTCGCTTCCTACTTGACATTGATTGGTATCTACATGAGTTTCCAACATATTCCCTTATAACATAACTCTTTATGCTTTATGATATGTTTATCCTTTTATGGATTTGGGAAATATGTCCACAGTTCTCTACTAGACACTGCGGACAAACTTGGCTCAAACATTATGTGATTCGAACTTAATCACTTTTAAACGTTCCTTATTTGGATCTTATATTATGCTAAGCTATCATCACGGTTTTTAAGATAGAACCTATGTCTCAGCATAGTGGATGATGATCATCCTTTCTATCTTTCAACCATTGATGTTTAAACTTAATACTATTCCTAATTCGAGTTGTTAAGGACCAGTTCCTTAATTAACTTCTATTCCAAAACCCCTTTTAGAATCCCTTAAGGAATACTACATAATATCATAATACACCTATTATCAACTTCTACATCTTATAAATCATTATTTATAAGTATTTGCGCTTTCATTCTTAACATACTTAAGAATTACTCCTATAAGCTCCCACTCAAAATATGTTCCTACATATTTGAATTTGAGACTTACATTGCTCCCACTTAAAATATGTCAATCACATATTGTTTCAGGAAGGCTTTCATAGCTCCCACTCAAATTTATGCAGATTGTATATCTCCTTACTATTTTGAACAACTTCAAAAAATCTTTGATCAAATGTCAAACTTGGAGATTTTACTATGAGATACTAGTACTTTACTAGTTTTAAATCCACTAGACATTTAGCACACATGAATCAAATTCATTTGAATTTGTCCAATACCAGACAAATTATGCGTTTGTCATTCACCCCTTTTTCCACTATGGATTTGCAGTCATTTGGGAAAATTCCAAATAAACCCTTTTACTTGTGGGATTCAGCAATGAATTGTTTTCTAATCTCAAGGGAATTTTACTTCTAGGATTTCTCATAATTTAGTTTACCATTATTTCCTCTGTAGTTTGTAGGTATGTCATATTCCAAAAATCATGACAAGTGATTCACAAATGTCTCCATACAAGATATGGATTTACATTTTGAATCCTACTTCATGTAGTGAAAAACAATAGTGGAGGGAAAAACACAATGATCAAAATCATTGATTCTTTCCTTCTTTGAAGAGAATCGTTCAGGAACATTGTCCGTTGCCCTTCTCAACACTCTGATGCAGGGTTTTGAATCCTCATCGTGTTTTACACTAATTTCCATTTGCTTCATAATTGAGAAACATCACTAGAAGTGAGCTTTCTCAAGAATGTACCAAAATCCAAGCAATACAAGTTTTTCTTTCCTTTTGGTTTCACCTATGGATTGCGTATTCAAAGTTTCCAATGAATACACTACAAGGACTTATTCTCTATCGTTTTGGTTATATCGAATAGCCCCAAAACTTTCACGAATTCAAATGGTTTACGACATTCTAATTGAGTGCTAACTATTTCTAAGCTAATGGTCTCTACATATACACTACAACGATTTATTTGGTGCCTTCTATTCAACCCATTTGATATCTAATATCACATTGTGATGCTTTGTATTTTGAAGTTTCAAAACACTTTGCATTTCACAATTTCTTTTATGACATTCTTATAAGTTCGAATTTCATTACTATTGATCAAATCATAGCAATTGGATTCTCTTTTATGTTTATACCCTTTTATTGATGAAACACTTTGATCAAGTAAAATAGTTTCATATACATGTTTCCTTTGGTAAACTACTTTACACATTTAAACAATCATTTAATGATAATTACCATTTTTGTTAAAACACAATACATCGAATATGTATTTACTTTTAACAATTCGTTAAACACTTTGTATTCAAATAATACACGGTGTTCAAGTTATTTTGCTAAACTTAGGCATGATTTATATGTGACAAGAAATCGAATGACTTTCTCATATTATCACATAACTTTGAATTTAAACAATGGTTTCATTCATTAATGAATATATCATTAAGTTGGGTATTTTAAACAAGGCATTTTAATGTTTTACAAATGTTCATACATTATCAATTAGTTTCAAAAAATAAGGATAATTCACAAGTAATCAAACAAGATATGAACACGAATAGAAATCATTCATAAAAGTAGAACAACTATTTGTTACAAACTCATATGAATAAATGTTTCACGAAGTGTGAGACACACTAAAGAAGTTCACAATCTCTTGATTACAAAAATCATCCTAAAACACAAATTAAGTGATAAATGTCGAGGGAGAGTGTCGTTGGCCGTCATCATCATGCTCGCCATCAACACGCAATGTCACCTCCTCTCTAGCAAGCACCTCTCATGCAGAAGGACCTGTTTTCAGCAAAACAGAACAAGTATCAGATATACTCAACACTGCAATGTGTTTGCAAGATTATAACATTTATAAAACTATATATCAAATATATACCTTTGTCGTTGATGACCTGAGCGACATCTGGTTCAACCAACACATTCCTGAGATGTGTCATGAACTGGTGGAACTCCATTTCCGTGTCGCCCCTCATTACGCAAGTCCTGACTTGTGCTTGGTAGCTTGGTGGTAGCGACCGCAACACAACAGCATTTGCAAAAGAGCCTGTAATCCAGACGTCCAGGAAGTATGCTGGCCTCATGTACACATCATGCATGTGCTACAAGTGGCTGTCCAGTGACGAGTTCTCCTCCATCTTAATAGAGAGGAAGTCTCCCATCAACTCATGCTCCCAAATGTGTGTCTGATCCATGAAATGTGTCCTAAGCTGTAGCATCACCGAACGAGGGTTGACATCACCCACGAAAGGACACAGCCCGTCCACCATTCCGAAACGCATCACAACTGAAATATAGGAGGCCATCTCCCGACGGAGATAGCGGTCTTTCGGCTCCTCTAGGGTCTCAAGGGCTGTGGACGGATCCAAATCCATCCCGTCGAGTATGTAGTGGACCATGTCGTTCTTGCTAAGGAGAACATGGAGACTGCCAACCCAAATGGAGAAGTTTGATCCATCTAATCTGAGCTTCTCTCCTTCTAACCATTCAATTGTCAACACGAAAGAGCCCATCTACATTTATAATTGCAAAAGGAATTTAGACTAAGTTTATAATTAAATGAGTTAATAATAACTCCACTCAGAAACACCTATCCCCAAAAGGGTTCCTAGTGATAACACGACCCCTATCAGCCACATCTCCCCCGATCATCACGGCCATAAATGTGGGTTCAAGGGTGGACGCTAAACGTCGGTCACATCATTCATGCGACTCGTGCTCGATCTTTCGACCATCCGCGTTTCGAGGCCATGTCTGTACATGCTAGGCTTGCCAACTCAACCTTAGTGTTTTCGCTGTGCAACATGACTTGCACCCACTGTATGTGAACGTAGATATGTCTAACACCCGATCATCACGGCCTGCCTCATACTTAAGAACTTTCTTGGTGGTGCACACTAAGGGGGAACACAATCGTTGGTTATTTTAACAGGGATGATCTTATTAGGCTATCGTCGAGTATCTAATACTAGCACACAGTAAGACATACAAACGATAACATTGAATGTAAATGCTATGTGATATGGTCCTTCACATTGTGATCTCCATCCGTCGTCACCGGGTTCCGGCGCCAGGGTTCTGGCGCCGTAGACACCAGGGTATCGGTGTCATTCCGGCGTGGTAGTTCGTCACCTTCCTGACTATCTACTACTATGTAACAAAAGGTAATTACTTTACCTTTGCCACAACCATATCACAAAGCAACGCCCCCCTACAAAACAAAGTTAGACGCGTCTACTTTATCTTTGCATGTTTTACGTGGCTGAATGGGCTTTCGTACAAGAACCGTTCTTACCTACGAACTTTCAGCACAACACTGATCAAGTAGTTGTCTCTACTACACCCCTTTCGGGGCCCTCCGTTGCAAATGGCATACCAACTAATGCGAGACAGACAGACACCCCCTAAGCCACTTTATACGGTACAAGCCATATGTCAAGCGTGGACCAGTCTCGCGAATGAACGCGTAAAGTCGGTTGGGGGCCGCTTCATCAAGCATTACTACGGTATGCATAGGTACACGTGGGAGGGTAACAACTAAAAGATCAACGCCCACACGCTACATCTCGTGTGTTCTACCTGGACTAGCATTACTATGCATAGATCTAGCTCTGATACCACTATAGGGGTTCCGCGTATGAAAACAATAAATTTACTCTATGCTTCTGAACCCCTGAAGCTGCCAGGACCTATCTATTAGTAATACAGTAATAGGAGGGGCTTTTCGCGAACTTACCCTTGAAGACCGAAAAGCGTTGTCAACGCTCAGGAGAGCATGGTTGATGTAGACGAGCCGAAGCCGACCTCAAGGTCGTGATGAAGTCCTTGCGCTCCTTCTGGCTCCAACGACTTGAGTGCCTCAAGTGCGACACCTCGCGGGGAGTTACACACGTCCGGTGCCTGACGATGACTCCTGCTTCCCCGATCCAGCAGCAGTTGCGGAAGTAGAGCTCCCAGATCTGAATCCCACAGCGCGACGGCGCTCCACGGTGAAGATGTCTCTCGTTCGCACAGTCCAGACTTGGGACCACGGTCACGAGAGAGAGGGGGAGAGAGAAAATATCAATTAGAGGTCCTCCCAAAAGTGGGGAGACCTTTATTGATTATTGGTGTATTTATCTTGGCCAAATACCCCACTATACATAGGGGGAGGGGAGGTACTACCTTCCCTAAAGCCCTGGGGTGGGACTAAAGGAGAGGAGGGGGGAGGAGGTGGCTGCCGACCACCTAGTGGGCCCCGCGCGGGGGGCCTAGGCCGAGCCGGCCTCCCTCTTGCCCCTTCTCCCTCTCTCCTTTCCCCAAATGGGCCCTTCTCCCACCGGAATTGGCCCATTAAGGCTTTTTGACCTTTAATTGATTTTCTCTTTATTAAATAATTATGAATAAATGATTAAATCAATATTTAACATTCATTCACACATTATCTAATCTCTGTGGTGATGGAACACCTTCCACCTCCACTCCGGACATCCTCCGGACTTACCGAAACCCTTCCGGTTTTCTCCCTTCTTTTCTTCGGCGATTCTACTGATCCTATAAACACTCTCTAAGCATCACCAAGCCCTTAAGCGTGATACCCCACGGTTTGGGAACACTCCAGACATGGTTGGGACACTCCCGCACCAATGATCGACAGAGGGACCTGGATAGCCATGTGACCCCTGTGCGTTCCACGAAGATCTTTCGTCGTTTGAACCGGGACAATCTTGTGTTATTCCCTTTGTCACTCGATACTTGCATTGCCCGAGATCTGATCAATGGCATCACCATGTCGTGTTCAATCTCTTTACTGAACAATGCTACTTGACTCGTTCTGACAAGTGATATCCCTGTGATCAAATCACACGCTGTGCAGCTATTGGATATAACCTCTCCGAGTGGGCTCTTGAGTATCTTCCCGTCACATGGATGAACAAATCCCGCTCTTGACATATATTGCCTCTACGGTTTCCTCCGAATACCTGAACACACCTTTATAACCACCGTATTACCGGATGGCGTTTGATGCTATCTAAGCACTCTCGGGAGACAATGATTGATATAGCCTCACGGTCTAAGGAATAGTCTACGAGGATCCATTTCTAATCATCGTAACTTGAACTTCATGACATTATCTGGTCACGATGTTTAGGTTGGGTATTGGGTCATCATCTCATTCTTAGAATGAGATGACCTCATTTCCAACTAGCATAAATGCCACATGAGCAGGAAACATGATCATCTGTTGACCAATGAACCAGTGACTAGAGTTTCACTGGGAACCCCTGGTTGTTTGTATATCACACGTGTATTGATGTTTCCACTCAATACATTTATAGCATGATATAAAACTTAATCATAAACTATATGAAATATGATAATAGTCCTTACTACTATTTGTCTCTAGGGCATATTTCCAACACTATTTTGTTCATACTTGTCCTACTATTTTCTCTTATGCATGTGTAGTGTATTTCTATAGATGCATGTGTAGAAATTACTATGCTATGCTATATCCTATATATAATGTGTTAGGAATCCCTTCTAGTTGAGCTTCCATAAGGTAGATGTCCTTAGATATGCTGTATAGACAGGGAAGGGATCACATATGGTGAAATATATGTTTGTTCAAATTAAAACAACATAATATCAATGAACTACCTATGCGGATTGGTCAGATTCTTAAAGGAGTGTGAATAATGGCGGGGAATGCCGCCCAGGACATTGAGAAGGATTAGTTTTCTTTATTATAGTAGCTTACGTGTGCAACCATGTGCCAGTAAGAAATGGGCAGCTGGTTGGACTTAGTAGGTCATGGTGACCCGGACCTAGCGTAGCCAGAGATGTAGTGGATGGTTAGGTTGGACCAGTGCGCAGTGGGTTTTGGGGAACTACTTATCGAATGGTCTCTTCTTGGACTTCTCCCTATCATGACACAATATGAGTGTGATGGTACGAGGTGGGTTAGCCAGGTCACATAGGTAAAGTGTACAAATCCCTGTAGGGTATAAAACTAAGTTCTTAGCCGTGTCCCCGATTACGGATGACTGAGTTGCTTTATATCGAGGCTATGACATATTCTCGCTCATCCATATTTCTTGATTACTAAAAGTTGATGGATGAACTTAATGGGTTGCTGTGAATCAGATTGGTTTATGAAAGTAGGATAAAGGTATTTGAAAAGTGCAAGCTAGCCAAAACTCCACTAGTCAGATAAGCATGTAGATGCTGGGTATATTGTCTCCTTACTTAGTTCTACTTGTCATACATTACATGTATTGACCCTTCAGGGCTGCTACGTTTCATGTTGCAGGTTATTCCGATTCCGAGTGATCGAATAGGTCGTGATACTCGACTTGACAATTGTTCACTTGTGGGCAATTTGAAGATTGGAGTAGTTACTTATTTATGTTGCTACTTGAATAACTGTGAGCTAGCCTTCGAGCTAAGTGAATATTGTAATAATTGAATACTCTGGATCTTTCTTTATTTATGATACATAGATTATTACTTTGTTATTTTATCTATGTTCTATGTAAGTCAATGAACCGATCCAGGGATTGGAATGTTTAATAGAAGCTACAGTCATTTCACTACTGTAGTGTTATAGTTTTACACAGCAGCACGGGATTGATTATGGAGACACGTTTAGTCCTGTTGTGAAGCCCGCCAAGGTTCGTCTCATACTGTCTCTCGTCATTTCACGTGGCTGGAGCCTTCGGCAGGTCAATGTCAGCAATGCCTTCTTGCATGGTTTCTTGGCCAAAGATGTATATATGCAGCAACCTCCTGGTTTTGAGGATGCCCGGTATCCCTCTCATGTCTGCAAGCTTCAGCGGTCTATCTATAGACCGAAACAGTCGCCACAAGCATGGTATGCTCGCTTGAGTTAGCTCCTTCATCAACTTGGGTTTGTTTCGTCTAAGGTTGATACGTCACTGTTAGTCTACTCGCATGATGGAGTGCAAATTTTCATGCTCTATGTGGATGACATAGTTATTGCTGCTCTACTCTGGAGGTTGTGGATCGTCTTGTTCATTCACTGTCTGACAGTTTTCCTATCAAGGACTTGGGGCGGCTGGAGTACTTTCTTGGATTAGAGGCAACATACAATTCAGGGGGGTGACATTGACCCAACGAAAATATGCCCTTGATCTTCTCCATCGAGTCAACATGGAGAATTATAATTATGCCGCCACTCCACTTCCTTCCGAGACTTTGGCTAGAGACTCATGCACACAACTCAGTTCACATGATGCATACATGTATCACAGTATTCTTGGAGGACTAGAATACTTGACACTCACCCATCCAGATATTTCATTTGCGGTAAACAAGGTTTGCCAGTTCCTGTCACAACCCACTTATGTACACTGGGAGTCAGTTAAGTGAATTCTGCGATATGTCAAAGGGACATTGGAGACTGGCTTGTGCATTCACAAGTCACCATCAGTTATCATCAATTTCTTTACCGACGTCGATTAGGCCGGGTGTGTGAACGATGGACGATCCACCAGTGGGTTTGCTATTTTTGTCGATCCCAATCTGATTCCATGGAGTTCGAAGAAGAAACTCATAGTCTCGAGATCGAGTACCGAGGTAGACTATAAAGCATTGGTGAATGGAGCTGCTGAAGCTATATGGATAGACTCTATACTCAAGGATCTTGGTGTGACTCGGCTGTGTACCCCCATATTATGGTGTGATAATCTTGGGGTTACTTGTTTAGCGGCGAATCTAGTCTTGCATGCTCGAACTAAGCACATTGAGATCGATTTCCATTTTGTGTGAGAACGAGTAGCTGCCGGTGCACTGGATGTCAGGTTCATCTCCACTCATGACCAACTTGGTGATGTATTTACTAAGCCAGTCACACGACATATGTTAGATAGATTTAAGTCCAATCTCAACCTTGTATGTAGCGGTTTAGATTGAGGGGAGTGTTAGAATTGTAACTAGACTCTAACCCCATCTATCATGTAACACGTATACGTATGTAACTTGTACATGTCATGATTATATAAGTGTATGTGCGGGGCTTTAGACCCACACACAAAACCCTAAACCTATTTTCTTTCTATCGACTCCAACAATGACTAGATCTAGGGTTTAATTGCTTAGCTTTATTTCGAATGTTTTAGTAGGTCCTTTATTGTAACTAGGAAAGATGACGCGGCGTGTCGCCGTGCCCGTGTCACTATTTTTTCTGGTGGATGTTCGAGTAAAAGTCGTAATTTTGTTTGTTAGTGCAAGGAGATGGTATCATGTTTGTTTGCAAAGGTGATTCAGAACATATTTGAAAACATTGTGTTAGATACTGCCTATCTGTATTTACACTGGACTGAGCCAAACGGTGGAGGTGCAGGTATTTATAGAACATAGCAAGTAGTACTTGTTTTACAAAGTTCAGACACATAACTCTAGGTTCAGTACCTATTCGAGTAGGTACAGTACAAAATATTGGTACACTACTGTGAATAAAAATAGAATTGGTTATATACAGTAACTTGTAGAAGCCACTACCAAATTACATGGAGTAGTCATCCTAAAGTAGTTTATTTACAGTACCCCTCTACTAATTAGCTTTCGATCAATTAGCATACAAAGTCGTAACATAAACATGTATGATAGAAAAAATAATATTCTTTCAATCTGCTCATTTATTTTGTCATGAAGATACAAAATTTGAGGCTCACGTAGAAAAAGCACGAAACAAACGTCACCTTTTTATAGAAAAAACCCATGGTCATGGGCTGATTAAACAAAAAATCACTACATAATATCTGCAACCAAAGGAAAGTGTAACCAAAGAAGTTGGTTCTTCCCAACATAAAATTTGAAGAAGAGTCGCTAACATCATGGATGTGGTAGAGCATCTCGTGGCCCGATTCCAAAAACCCGAATACCGCACAGCCTGACACGACTTGTATGCCCGGCTTCCAGAGGACCGCTCACCGCTGGTGGGTAGCCCAGCGTCACAAACACCACACCAGCGTCACAAATACTCCAATGACGACTAAGTCTGGGGTTAGTTGCTTAGCTTTATTTCAAATGTTTTGGTCGCTCCTTTATTGTAATGTTCAAGTTTAGTTGTATTATGTATTCCTATCATTCGAATTTTGCACAATTTAAATTTTACATGTGCTTACATGGGCTTGTCCGTTTAGGGGACACCATTGGGTGTAGCAGACGAACAGTGCGCTGACACATGCCCGCTAACCTCTCCTACCATTAACCCTCGGTGGTCAGACGAAGTCAATTTTGGTGGGTGTTGGAGATGCTCTTAGGTTGTGTTTGCTAGGCCAGATCCCCGTTTATCGTATGGGGCTGGAAGAAATAAGGGTGTTTGCTTACATACGGAAAAATGAATCTATACACCACATGTGTTTTAAAGCATCCCTCGGTCTGGCCCTGGATGGACGCTGAAATAGGGCATTTCTAAAGAGCCAAATTCTTCTCGTGCTCGCGGGAGAAGAAGATGCACGTGCGTGTGCAAGGGAGGATGGCGGGAGCTCGTCTGTGTACGGTAAATTCCAGCGGGAGAAATTGGGCCACCTCCTGCCAATTCATACCACCTATTTAGACCGTTCCGCCTCACATCCAAATTTTGCACCACCATTTCTCCCCATTTCGAGCTCTCCATCAAAATCCTCTTCTTCACTGATGTAACACCCTCGGATCGGGCCTATGCGGATTTTAGCATTTCCTACCAAACCCGTATAGAAACGATTCAAGGATGCCGACCAAGCACTTGCGTTCAGGTGGAAATGAAGTAATACTGACATGGGTATACCCTATAGGTACTCGAGTTTGGTATATACGGCCTAGATACAGTAGAAGCCCACGGCGTTGCCAAGGCCCAATGCAGAATTCGGGTGACCCACGGAATCTTCGATTGCTTGCGAGACAAGAAGAAGTTTAAGATAGAAAGTTCAAACGGCGAACCCTAATATGTAACCGACTCGAACTGCTACCCGAGACCTGGCCTATCTATATAAAGGCTAGGAGGGGGCGGCGAGGAGGACAATCACAACCCTAGTTTCCACAACTCTCGCCAGATTGCATCTGCGCACCCCTGTAATCTTCGATTCCTTCGTTAATTCCAAGAGAAGACAAGCAGTAGTAGGGGTTTCTATGAGGCCCAAACCTGGGTAAATCTTGTGTCCCCGTGTGCTTGTTTGCTAGCCGATTGATGCCTCCAGCACTCCCTCCTTCTCCAAAACCCAAGTCCATAACAATGGACATTGAGGAGTTGAACCATCATCAATTGGCGCCGTCTGTGGGAATTGAGAGTGCTCATGTCATGGCTTCTTCGGCCCCATCAACCGCAATCTACAACTCTGCAATAGCAGAGATTTGCTATCGTCAGATTGATGACAAGTACGCCATGAGGGGGTCCTCGAGGCGTGTGGAAGAGAGGGGTGTGAGACGTACGGTATTCCGGGACGGTGAGCACACAAGTTTACCCAGGTTCGAATCCGCCGGCTTTGGACGGATCCTACTCCTGCTAGCAATCCAGTAATATGGCAGACCCAGAATATGGGTTACAAGGGTTTTACCTATGCGAGTTGAGGTTGTAGACTATTGTGAGGGTAGGTGCCCTAAAGTCTCTCCCTAGGACGGCTTATATAAATATCCGGCCTAGGGTTTATTGGAGAGATCTATCCGGCTACGACTAAGAGTCGGTTATAGAGTACATCTTGAACTACAAGTAATACTATGGGCCTATGTCGGTAAGTCTTCTGGGCCTTCCCGTAGCCGGACTGGACTCCGTATCTTCTCCCTGACTGGGCCGCCCGTGAAGCAAAGCTCTAACCCGAATGGGCCATCCTGGTCAGTGAGGAACTGTGAGGATACCCGGAAAGTATATCCCCAACAGTATCCCCCGGAAGTCTCCAAGATCCAAAGTCGGATTCATCATCATCTAGCTTGATCTTCGGCTTGCAAAATCTTGAAGGGTTCCTGAAACATCAAAACAAAAGATACGATCTGGGTCTTAAAAATAAGTCAGACCTATTAAGTATGTTCATCCAGATTTCCAGCTCAAAATTCAAACTAAGCCGGATCTTGGTCTCTGACGTAGTCTGACACTATCCATGGTCAAGTCACATCACTGATAGACATTTCCTGTCAACACGACCGTTGGTGGGTCTGCCTTTCGCGAAACCAAGGCGTTGTTTCAATGCGTGCGTGGAGATCGAGGCGGCGTAATCATCGCACGGAGGTTTCCCCGTCCTTTCTACGACGCGTGGCACATTCACTGTAGCGTTTACACGAATCTTGACGCGCCTGGCGGATATAAGTGGTGTGGATTCTTCTCCCTAACTTCTCACCAGTTCTCAGTGTCGTTTCCTTCTCTTCTACGCCTCCCACACACTTAGCGCTCCTCTGCCTCCAGAAAAAACCTCCAGCGCCACCCATCCAAGGTCACCGGCTTACTGGGAGAATGGCTTCCTCATCATCCTCCGGTTTGCCAGCGGCGGTAGAGAAAAAGAGCCACCGTGGAGTTTGGATCTCCTGCGTCCTGGACGATTCCAAACTCTAGGTCGTTGAAGATGAAGGTCTCCTCCACGCCAGCGACTGGCGGAGCGGCTTTGACGAAACCATCCCCAAACCCCGCGACGACGAGCGAGTGCATTTTGGCACTCACCTTAACATAGGTCTTTCCTTTCCTCCCTCAGATTTCTTTTCCGAGGTTATTGATCATCATGGTGTTCATCTCCACCACCTTCCCCCGAACTCCATCTTAGAGATGAATGCGTATGCCTCTTTGTGCGAGGGGTATCTCGGCATTAGGCCGAGCCTTACCCTTTTCGGATACTATTTTCATGTCCGGAGAAATTCCATCACTGCCGGTAATCCTTACTATCATCGGATTGAGGACAAGTACGCCATGAGGGGGTCCTCGAGGCGTGCGTAAGAGAGGGTTGTGAGACGTACGGTATTCCGGGACGGTGAGCACACAAGTTTACCCAGGTTCGAATCCGCTGGCTTTGGATGGATCCTACTCCTGCTAGCAATCTAGTAATACGGCAGAGCCGGAATATTGGTTACAAAGGTTTTGCCTGTGCGAGTTGAGGGTCTAAAGTATTGGGTGCCGTAAAGGCTCTCCCTAGGACGGCTTATATAGACATCTGGCCTAGGGTTTGCATGAGAGATCTATCTGGCTATGAATAAGAGTCGGTTACAGAGTACATCTTGAACTACAAGTAACACTACGGGCCTAAGTCGGTAAGTCTTCTGGGCCTTCTCGTAGCCGGATTGGACTCCGTCTTTCTCCCTGACTGGGCCGCCCGTGAAGCAAAGCTCTAACCCGAAGTGGGCCACCCTGGTTAGTGAGGAACTATGAGGATACCTGGAAAGTATATCCCCAACAGCAGCCCCCGGAGGCTTCCAAGATCCAAAGTCGGATTCATCATCATCTAGCTTGATCTTCGGCTTGCAGAATCTTGAAGGGTTCCTGAAACTTCACAACAAAAAATACGATCCGGGTCTTAAAAGTAAGTCAGACCTATCAACAGGTTACTCAGATTTTCCAGCTTGATTTCAAACTAAGCCGGAATTTGGTCTCTAACGCCACCTGACACAAGTCATGGTCAAGTCACGTCATCTGACAGGCATTCCGTCAGCATGACCGTTGGTGGATCCGCGGTTCGCGGAATCAAGGCGCCGTTTCAATGAGTGCGCGGAGATCGAGGTGACGTAATCATCACGTGGGGTCCTTCCTCGTTCCTTCCACGACGCGTGGCGGTTACACTGTAGCATTTGCATGAATCTTGGCACAGTTAGGTGAATATAAGGGGTTAGGATTTTCTCCTTCTCCTTTCACTAGTCCTTTGCCTTTTCCTCTCCTTCCAATCTCCCTGCGCGCACAGAGCTCCCACGTTCCTCCCCCACAGAACTCCCAGCACCGCCCATTCTAGGTCAACTGCTTGCCGGAGAAATGGCTTCATCTTCCTCCTCCGGATTGGCGGCCGCGGCGGCGGCGATGGCGGAAGCGGTGGCGGAGAAAGAGAGCTTTTGCGGGCTCTGGATTCCCTGCATGCTCAACAAAGAGGGCCTCAAGAACGTGGAGAAAGAAGGGCTCCTCCACGCCGGCGACTGGCGGAGCGGCTTCGAGGAAACCGTCCCCAACCCGCGTGACGGCGAGCGGGTCCACTTTGGCACCCACCTCGACAGAGGTTTGTCGTTTCCTCGCTCGGAGTTCTTCTCCGAGGTGATTGATCATTACGGAGTTCAACTCCATCATCTTCCTCCCAACTCTCTTTTAGAGATGAGTGCGTACGCTTCGCTGTGCAAGGGCTTTCTCGGCATTAGGCCGAGTTTGACTCTTTTCCGGTACTATTTTCATGTCCGGAGAAACTCCATTACCGCCGGTGTTCCTTACATCACCGGCACCATTAGTTTTTCGCTTAGACGTGAGCGCGCATATCCCAAAATTTTAGCTAGTGACTCGGTCAAACAATGGCCATCCACATTTTTCTATCATAGGGATATTCCGGCTCCCAGAAAAGCCACTGCTTTCCCGGCTTTCATCGACAGAGATGCCACGGCCCAACCGTCTTGGGACGAGGCCGCTCTGGCTCTCACCGACGATCTGATCCTCGCTAAGAGGCGGATCGAATACTTGATCAAACACAACGGACTGAAGGGATCTAACTTGGTCCAATGTTGGGTCTCATGCCGGATCCAGCCCCTTCAGTACCACGGGGATCGACTGATGCACTCCATCACGTCATCCAAGAAAGATTCCCTCCACATCAGCCCCAAAGCCTACACCACGTAGGGCCATATAAGCCAGATTAAGTGGGTGATCAGGGAGCGGATCGAGAGGAGAATCCCGGAGGTTTCTCTGGATATGCACACGACGGATAACCCCGTAGTGCCAGTAAGCTTCTGACAGTACACCTTTTATGTGTTTCAATCTTTTAGTTATATTGCAATACTGATATGTTTTCTTCTTTTCAGCTTGCTGACCTCCCCGAGTCGGAACTTGCTCCGCTCGAAGGATATCCTCTGGAGTTCTATCAGGAGGTAGAGGTGGTCCCATTGCCGGACGTTGCGCTCAAGAAGCGCAACGCTCCGACAGTGGCTGTTGGCACAAAGGAGGTGCCCGTCGTGAAGAGGTAACTTTCAATCACAACTTCCGCCTTTGTACTTTACCCGAATTTCTTTCCGAGATGTAATGTTTCCGACTTTACTACATTCTCAGAGACAAACCTCTCATCAAGGGCAAGGGGAAGGGAACTTCTTTGAAGCCTCTGCGACAGACGAAGCTCACCATAGCTTCTCCTGCCGTGGCTCCTCCAACTCCTGCCCCTCAATCTTCTGTAACGCCGGTGACCATTCCTTCTCCGGTCGTCGCAGAAAATCCGGCTCCTTCGACGGAGCTTGCGATCCTTGAGTCGCGAATTGACGTCACTATGGGTGAGTCAGATCTAGATAAGGGTGAACCCTCTTTTGGTAATGATCCCTCGGCAGGAACCTTCGCCGAAAACCTTATCAGCAATCCGGAACTTGCCAAGTTTGGCCTGTCTCGGAAATCCGCTGAAGAAACCCAGCGGCTCGCCAAGCAATGCTTGGAGAAAAGTACTTTATCCGCCGAAGAAGAAGCGCAAGAAGCAGAGGACGTCAAGTTCTCCGACCTTCTCGCCCAGGTGCGCCTTCGCAACGAGAGGATTAGGACTAGTGAGCTTCCAACAACCCCAGTAATTCCTCTGACTCTCGCCGAGAAGGTTGCCGTTGAAGTGAACGCGAGTTTGGATGAACTCACTCGCGAACAATATGTAAGTCAGAATTCCAACTTCTGTTTTTCCTTATTTCATATCATATCCTCTAGCCCCCAAGCATGAAGTAGGATATACAATCTGGGTTTATGCTTCATTAGGATGCCAAAGAACGAACTAGTGTAGCCCCCAAGGCTCGTGCTGATATTAGCAAAAATATTAGCCCGAGTCTTAAGTAGCTTTCTGACTTTGGGTATTCTGACTTACAAAAAGTATGTTCCTATAACCAGGATTTATTGAAGAATGTCTGTGATAAGCGGAGAGAGATCAAAGCTCTCCGGCTTAAAAATTCTGAACTCAAAGTTTCCAAGGATGAGGCCGAAGGTAAACTTTCTGAGACTCAAACCTTGTCTTCGTTATTTTCAATGTCAATTTTTTCCTGAACTGTTGTTCTTTTTGACTTACAGCGCTGGTGAAACAATCATGCGCCATGATTGAAGAGGCCGAGAACCTCAAGACCTTGGTGGTGGAGAACAAGGAGCTTTGCCAAGAGCTGGACCAGCTCAAGGCAAATCATGAAAAGAGCCTAGCTCAAGTCCTTGAATCCTCCTCCTTGGATACTGAAGAGCGTGATCGCAAGATCGTTGCTCAAGATAAAATAATCTCGGACCTCAAGAATGAGCTTAGCATAAAGAGGGATCTTTCCCAGGTGCTCCGGGCTGAACTCCAGAGTCTCCGGGAGGAGAAGACCAAAATTGACGACGTCATTTTCGGTACGTTCCATCTGTCTGACTTGTCTTTTTTCTTCGACTTCTATCAATGTCGGATTTTCTTAACTTGTTTTGTTTATAGGTCCTCTGAACTTGACGGACTCTTCCTCCACCGAGCCCCGCATCCACCGGCTTACCCAAGTCGGTGACCTGCTTTATGACTTCCGCCAATCCCTTGAGGACATCGGCGAAGCCCTCAAGATTCCGGACATGCACAACATGTCGGATTTTCAGGTGCGGGACAAGGCAAAGGAGATGCCGCAGCTTGTTCAGGATTGGAACATGTCCTACGCGCGGACTACGGCGCAGAACGCTCTCACCATGGTCATGAGCCACCATGGAAACATGGAAATATGGCAAGTGACCAGAGGGTACTGCAAAGTAGATGAAGACGGCCAGGAGCAGGACCTTCAAGCCATCATGCACTCCTGCGCCGGATATGGGTGTCACGTGGCTGATCTAACCAGCTACGAGACCCCTTTCTTCACCCGCGTGGATACTCCGCCTCCTCCTCCAGAAGAATCCGCAGAAGTTTCCGACGATGAACGCACCACCTCGGATGCGGACATCTCAGAACGATACCAAGGCGGCGTAACCAGCGAGCCGACAACTCCTTCATCTCCTCCTTCATCATAGATCAGAAATTTTTGTATTATTCCGGAAAAACATGATGCGTCTATAAATATGCAGTACTTTAATTTTGCTAGTGCTAAGCTTTTGATCTATTCAGCACTTTTGGCTTTAAAGTTTTTGCGTGCCTGAAATGTTTACATAAGCACTTGTATTTTTTCGTCTCTACTTATCATTTATCTGGCTTTCCGCCTCATCCCTTTCGTGAGCCGGCTAAACCTTCTGTCGGAAACTTTGCCGAGCAACGGAGCTCAATTACTAAACCAGTTTAAACTCGGAAACAAAGCCAGCTTCTAGTACCAATAATTCACTACTCGGAAAATGCCCACATCCAGCAATTCGACAAATAACCAAAGTAAAGACTAGAAATTTTAGAGTTATACCCAAAGGTAGCAATTTTAGAATCGGAAATCTAGACCGGAACGACCATGAGCATAAAGTACTTTCAAGCATTCTGGGATTTTCGACTATGACATGATCATTTGGAAATAAGATGGTAAAAACTTCTCACAAAAACTTGAGGCAACGAAAACTTTTATTTCTCATAGAACATGTACATACATATGATTACAAAGAAGGATAAACTAAGAATAAAAGGGACGTAGCTGAGGAATATTCCATAGTCTGTCTAACTCATCCGGATTTGTACTGCCTCCAGCTCTCTTTCTCTTCTTAGTAGCAAGTCTTTCTTTGACTGGCCTCATGTCAATTAAGTAGTACGATCCATTGTGCAATACTCGACTAACTAAAAAGGGCCCTTCCCATACTGGGGAAAGTTTGTGCTTTCTTTGTTGCACAAGCCGGAGAACCAAATCACCTTTATTGAAAGATCTATTTCAGACTCTCTGGCTATGATACTTGCGTAACTTCTGCTGATAGGCTGTAGATCTCATTTCAGCAACGACACGAACTTCCTCGACTAAGTCGAGATCATTTTGTCGAGAAATCTCGGCATCCTCTTCGATATACGCGGCCACTCTAGGAGAAGTATGAATCAAATCACTAGAAAGAACTGCTTTTGCGCCATAGACCAAGAAGAAAGGTGTGTATCCTGTTGACCTATTTGGAGTTGTTCGTAAACTCCAAATTACAGAGGGTAATTCCTCTGCTCAAGCCCCCACAGCACGTCGTAGTGGTGCTTCGAGTCTCGGTTTTAGGCCTTGTAGGATTAAACCATTTGCTCTATCGACTTGTCCGTTAGCCTGTGGATGTGCGACTGACACAATGTCAAGCCGGATATTTTGCTCGTTGCAGAATTCAGCCAATTCTCCCATAGAGAAGTTACTCCCGTTGTCCGTGATAATGCTATGCAGATAACCATCCCGGATTATAACATCCTCGATAAATCTTTTGGCTGTTGCTCCATCACAACTAGTGACAGGTTTAACCTTAATCCATTTGGTGAATTTATACACCATCACTAAGAGGTGAGTAAATCCACTTGGAGCTCGTTTAAATGGTCCTACCATATAAAGCCCCCAGACCGCAAAGGGCCATGTTATAGGTATTGTTCGCAACTGATCAGCCGGAACATGACCTTGCT
This sequence comes from Avena eriantha, assembly GCA_910589775.1. Taxonomy (NCBI): domain Eukaryota; kingdom Viridiplantae; phylum Streptophyta; class Magnoliopsida; order Poales; family Poaceae; genus Avena; species Avena eriantha. The sequence goes on along the minus strand of OU342746.1, from coordinate 109,437,380 downwards.
TGGCGTAATTTTGGTAGCCTTTGCACATCTTGACTAATCGTTCGGCATCTGCCTGAGCTGTAAGCCAGAAAAATCCGTGTCTAAAATCTTTTGCCACTAAAGATTTGGCTGCAGCGTGGTGACCACACTCGCCTTCGTGGATTTCTCTTAAGATTTCCACTCCTTGTTCTGAAGATACACAGCGCTGAAAAACCCCAGAAACACTCTGTTTATGGAGCTCACCTTTAACAATAGTATAGGGTTTTGCTCGTCGGATAATCTGCCGGCTTAGCACCTTGTCTTTGGGTAATTTGCCATCTACCAAATAATCAAGGTAGGGTTGAGTCCAGCTGGGAATTACAGCCAGAACTACTAACAAAGGTGAGTCGGATTTGGTCGCATATTCCTCATCTACTCCCTTTATTGAGGGAACTCTGAGGTGCTCTAAAAAAGCGTCATCCGGGACCTCTTTCCATGCAGAACCTATCCGAGATAGTGCGTCTGCTTCCTCATTTTCTGCTCGAGGGATGTGTTGATCTTCAAACCCTTCGAACGATTTAGATAGATCATCCACGACAGCTTTATATGCTGCCATGTGCTTATTGGCGTTACAAATATCCGATACTTGTTGAGCAACAAGATCCGAATCTCCATAACACATCAAACATCGGATGCCAATATCCTTAGCAATCCGGATTCCATGTAGCAGTGCTTCATACTCGGCAATATTGTTTGTCGCTGTGAAGTGGATCTGCAACACATATAAAAGTTTATCTCCTTGGGGTGATTTGAGCACCACGCCAGCCCCCGAGCCCCCTCAAGCCTTAGACCCATCGAAAAAGAGGGTCCAATATTTTGACTCGGGGAGGATCATGTTTTTCTTCGTCTCTGTCCAATCAGCGACAAAGTCTGCAAGGATCTGGGATTTGATTGCTGTCTGAGGTTTATACTCAATATCGAAAGCCGAAAGCTCTATGCCCCATTTGGCGACGCGTCCTGTGGCGTCACTATTGTTGATTATATCTCTCATGGGAGCTTTGCTCACCACGGTAATTGGATGCTCCTGAAAATAGTGTTGTAGCTTACGAGATGCTAGAGAAGCACCATAAGCCAACTTTTGATAATGTGGATACCGCTGTTTTGACTCTTTTAGGACTTCACTAACAAAGTAAGTCGGACGCTGCACCAGGTGCTCTGATTTTCCTCGGGTCTCTCCACCACCATGACGATACTGACGACCTTATTTGTCGTAGCAATGTAAAGCAACATCGGTTCCTGAGGTTCCGGCGCTGCAAGGATAGGAGCAGATGGGAGTACTTTCTTCAGGTCTTATAGTGCAGCTTCAGCTTCATCAGTCCAAACAAAATCTTTGGTCTTTTTCAGGAGTTTGTATAATGGTGCGGCTCGTTCCCCAAGCCGGCTTACAAACCAACTGACTGCAGCAATGCAACCAGTTAGTCTTTGTATGTCCTTCAGGCGAGTTGGCCTGGAAATATTGAGTATAGCCTTGATTTTGTCTCAGTACAACTCTATGCCTCTCTAAGACACGATGAAACCTAATAATTTTCCGGCTGGTAGTCCAAAGATGCATTTCTTTGGGTTAAGCATGATGTTGTATTTTTGTAGATTAGCAAATGTTTCCTCCAAGTCGGAAATCAGCGTTTCCTTCTTTTTGGACATTACCGCGATGTCATCCACGTATGCATGTACATTGCGTCCGAGCTGGTCATGGAGGCAACGCTGCATCGTGCGCTGGTACGTAGCTCCTGCGTTCTTCAGCCCAAAGGGCACCGTAACAAAATAGAAGGTTCCGAAGGGGGTTATGAATGAAGTTTTGACTTTGTCAGATTCCTTCATCCGGAATTGGTGATAGCCGGAATAGGCGTCGAGAAAACAGAGGAGTTCCAAGCCTGCCGTAGAATCGATAACTTGATCAATTCTAGGCAGAGCAAATGGATCTATTGGACAAGCCTTGTTCAAGGCACTATAATCAACACACATCCTTAAATCAGTGGTGTCCTTTTTAGGGACCATTATAGGATTGGCCGACCACTCAGTGTGGATGACCTCTTCTATGAATCCAGCTAACTCGAGCCGTGCTAGTTCCTTAGCTATTACCTTACGCTTTTCATCGCCAAATTGTCGTAGGGACTGTTTGACGGGTTTAGCATTCAGGTTTACATTTAGAGAGTGCTCGGCAAGTTCCCTAGGTACTCCGGTCATGTCAGATGGCTGCCATGCGAAGATATCTTGATTTTCTTGGAGGAACTTGACGAGCGCGCTTTCCTATGCGCTACCTAGGCCTACGCCTATCTGGGTCACCTTGGAGGGGTCATCATCCTTCAATGGCATCTTCTTCGTCTGTTCTGATGCCTTGAACTCCGGATTTGGCTTTGTCACCTCCTTTTCGTTGCGGGCATCTCGGACGGATCTATGCTCTTCTTGATCTCCTGGTACTCCTGGGCGTGCAGCACGGCTTCGGCAAAGGCGACATTTCCATCCTCGCACTCTCGTGCTTTCTTCGGGTCTCCCCTGATGGTGATCACGCCGTTGGGACCTAGAATTTTCATCATATTGTAAATGTAACACCGACGAGCCATAAAAGCCCAGTAAGCCGGACGTCCGAATATAGCATGGTACGCGCTCTTGTTAGGGGCCACTTCGAAGAAAAGTTCCTCTGTCCGATAGTTCTTTGGAGTTCCAAAGGTAACATCCAAAGTAATCTCTCCCAGGGAATTAGCTTGTCTTCCTGGGACAACTCCATGAAAGATCACAGAGCTATGGTTCAGCTGGGTTTCCGAGATCTTCATCCACCGTAGCATTTTGACATAGAGGATATTGATGCTGCTACCACCGTCCATGAGGGTCTTGGAGAAACCATAACCGTCAATAAGTGGATTGACGATTAAGGCGTATTTTCCTCGCCTGTGCAATTTAGGCGGATGATCAGCGCAGTCAAATGTGATTGCCACTTCCGACCATTCCAGATATTGAGGGACAGCCGGAACTGTTGCATTGAGCTCGTGTAGAACTGCTTTCTTGACCTTTGCTGGTTGAGATCCGAGGAAAGTGATGTAAGTGTCCTTCTTGGTGGGAAAAGTCTTCTTCCCTTCCGGCTTGGGATTTGAAGCATCAGCTTCCTCCATGTCGGAATCTTCCTTGGTCTCTTTGTCCTTTTTGGGATTTTTCTTTCCCTTCTTCCGCTTAGCTTTGTATCTCGCAGTATCATCTCTTTTGATGTCGTCATTGAAACGACATTCAGCGTTGGTGTGGGACGAGCCCCCATTAGCGTCTAGGTGATGCACACATGGGTCATTGGCAATGTCGGCCCAAGAGTAGGTTTTCTCTGGTTGCTGCTCTCCTCTACCTTGGACCCTTGAAGTCCCACGGCCACGCCAGCGGCCTCCGCCGCGTCCTCCTCATCCTCCAGACCCGGAAACAGTAGTGACCACTTCTGTTTCCGCGCTGGGTTTCTCTTCCGAGGTATTTTTGCGCTTCTGAGCTTGTTGCTTTGGTTGTCTTGCCGACTGAGGAATAGCTAGGACATTGAGTAATCCCTCTGCATCATCGTCAGCATCTGCATACTTGCTCGCTGTTTCTATCATCTCTCCCAAGTCAGTGACCTTGTCAGACTTCAAGCGGTGACGTAGTAGACCAATTGGGAGTCCTGCGATGAAAGCTTCAATCGTGGTTCGATCGTTTACTCCTTCACAGGAGTTCTTGGTGTCGATCCATCGTCCGAGGTAATCTCGGCAAGTTTCTCCGGCTTTCTGGGTGCAACGTTGTAGGTCTCCAACCGTACAGGGCCTCCGATATGTGCCTTCGAAATTTCGAAAGAATGCACTTTGCATGTCATACCAGTTATGGATGGTGTTCTCCGGAATTTCATTGAGCCATGATCGCGCCGTCTTCCGCAACATAAGTGGGAGATATCAGGTTGCGACCAGGCTGTTTCCGCCTTTGGCGATGCAGCAAGCTTGGAAAAAATCCTGTAGCCAGGTATCTGGCCAAGCAATGCCGTCGTAGGCTTGGATATGCCTTGAGATAGCAAATCCTTCCGGGAATCTTGTAGCTCTGATGCGTGGTCCGAAGCACTTTGGGCCCACGTAGATATCATCGTTTTCGTAGCGTCGTGCCTCTATATTGGAGTTGATCATGTGCCTTGTGTCGTTCAGGGATAGAGATCGTCCCGAATGCCGGCTATGGCTGTGGTGCCTTGGAGCCGGACTTCGGCTTCTGCCGCCACCTCCTCCGCCATGTCGTCCTCCTTGTCCCCCTTGGGAGCCGTTGTGATGACTACTTGGTGGAGAGGGTGGGGCAGCTAAATTGTTTCCGGCTGATCGCCGGCCTTCGTCCGGAACATCATTATTCCAATTCTGGGGAGGGTCTTGACTACGACGAGTCCCATGTCGGCTTGTCCTAGCATGATTTCCGTCGTTCCCACCGTGGTGAGGCTCAACCGGACGGCTTGTATGTCTAGGAGGTGGCATTTTTTGACGATCCTCCTCCCGACGTTTCTCTTTATCTTCTCCCCTTCGATCGTTCGACTCTCGTCGGGGAGGGTTCCTCGGATACAGTGCAGCAATGGCCTCTTGCTCGGCCGCTGGAGCGACGTTGCTCCAGTCACGTGCGGTTCTGTGATGCTGTCCTAACGATCCGGTTCTAGAGTGGTTATCTTCCCATCGGTTGGAACGGTGACGCTGTTCCGGAACACGCTGGGGCCTTATATCATTCCAGGCTGAGTCCGTGTGACATTGGTCGGATTTCGAGACCAGTTTTCCACTGCCGGATTTCGCAGCCATCTGTTGCTCCGGACCCTTGGTGAGTAGCTTGATGCCCAACCGAACCTGTTCTGGGCTTGGGTTATTTGACAGGATGTCTCGTGCTGCGACAGTGTTCTGTACCGGCATTGGGTACACCAGGTCTCCTTTGCTGTCGAGACGAGGCATCCCTGGATCTCCTTCAAAGAGGACCCTGTTCACTTCCGGAAACTTACCGTCACATGTGTAACGTTTCCGGGTCTTCTGATGCAACCGAGACATGTAATCCTTAGTTGCCATGCGTTTTTTCTCCCCCTCGATGTTTTTGGCTTCATCTAGGAGTTGTTGACGACGCGCTTCTAGCGCTTCAGCCCTTTCGTCTAGCTCTTGAGTAGTAAGTTCTGCAGCTGTAGGGATAGGTGTGGTTAATGCAGCATCGATGAGTTTACCCGCATCTTCGGTGATCACGTGTCCACCCACCGATTCTTCTTTTTTCGGATCTTCTAGGATAAGTGCTCCATCCGAGTCTTCTTTGTATTTCTCTGCAATCACCTCCTCTGGCAGAGGGTCTTTTGCCGGGGTCTTGTTCTTCTTGTTCCTCTTCTTTGCCTTCTTGGCAGCACTAGTAGCAAAGATGGCTTTGGGTCCGTTTCCCGGAGTCAAGCTCTGATCGGTACTTTCGGACATCTGGACTTCGGGATCTCCGACGTCCATGTCATCCTGCGCTTTGGGAGACTGTTCCCTGGATCCTTCATCCATGGCTTCTCCTTCTTCTGCAACTTTGGAGTTATACTCCTTTTCATATTCCGCGGAGAACTTTCGGAAATCCATTGGCGTCATCGATTCATCCAAGGATGCAGGTACGTCGGCATCTATTCCAATTGCCTCCAGCACAGAGTCGGTGTTTTCTCCAGCATCGGCAGAGCCGGATCCGGATCCCACATATCCGACGAAGTGCGACGCGTGCTTCCTGAGGTACCTACGGCTTTCGTGATCAGCCATGTCGAAACTTTTGATGGTCTCGAGGATTGCATCTGCGTTTTCGCCTTGCAGTACCATACGTCGTAGTGTGTACCTTAGGAAAGGCCTGTTTGTCCTGGCGTCATCAGAGCCGGAATCAGTGTCATTGACTAGCTCCTCCTGAATTTCGACTTCCACGGGTGGGTCGATCTGGGATCTGGCTTCTCCAGGGAGATCCACTCCAGATTCGACTTGGACCGCTAGGTATTTTTTAGGCTCGATTTTCTCCACTATCTCCACAACTAGTGCGGGTTAGGTGAGATTAGGGTTTTCTGAGAGCCAGAACTCTGCCACCTCCGCGGACAAAGGGGACCCAGAAGATTCTTCTACCTCTATCATCACCGTTGGGGTGGGTGGGCCAAGTTCAGCGAAACCGATGTAAACATCGATCTCGCCAAAAGACATGATTGCGTAGGTAGTCATGGCCTCCCTAGCCAGAATCCAAGTCTCGTCGAGAATGATCAGAGGGACGTCGCTGGCGTAGAGGATTCAACCGACGGTGATAGTCTCGCCGATTCCGATTCTTGTAGATTCCGCTCGGAACGTAGATCCGAAGCTCACTTTCCCCATGGTGGGCGCCAACTGTCATCGGATTGAGGACAAGTACACCATGAGTGGGTCCTCGAGGCGTGCAGAAGAGAGGGGTGTGAGACGTACGGTATTCCGGGACGGTGAGCACACAAGTTTACCCAGGTTCAAATCCGCCGGCTTTGGACAGATCCTACTCCTGCTAGCAATCCAGTAATACGGCAGAGCCGGAATATTGGTTACAAGGGTTTCGCATGTGCGAGTTGAGGGTCTAAAGTATTGGGTGCCCTAAAGGCTCTCCCTAGGATGACTTATATAGACATCCGGCCTAGGGTTTACAGGAGAGATCTATCCGGCTACGACTAAGAGTCGGTTACAAAGTACATCTTGAACTACAAGTAACACTATGGGCCTATGTCGGTAAGTCTTCTGGGCCTTCCCGTAGCCGGATTGGACTCCATCTTTCTCCCTGACTGGGCCGCCCGTGAAGCAAAGCTCTAACCCGAAGTGGGCCACCCTAGTCAGTGAGGAACTGTGAGGATACCCGGAAAGTATATCCCCAACACTTACATTACCGGTATTATTAGTTTTTCGGTTAGGCGTGAGCGCGTTTATCCCTGGATCATGGCAAGTGAGTCGGTCAAACAATGTTCGTCCACTTTTTTCTACCACAAGGATATCCCCGCTCCCGGCAAAGATCATGCTTTGCCAGCTTTCGTCGATGGAGCCGCCATGCCCCAAGAGTCCTGGGACGAGGTCGCTCCGACTCTCAGTGACGATCTATTTCTCGCCAAGAGACGGATCGAATATCTGATGAAGCACAAGGGCCTGAAAGGGTCCAACTTGGTTCAATGCTGGGTGTCGCGCCGGATCCAACATCTTCAACATCATGGAGATCGACTGATGCATTCCATCACGTCATCGAAGAAGGATTCCCTCCGCATCAGCTCCAAGACCTTAAAGCCGAAGGATTATATATGCCAAGTCAAATGGTTGATAAGGGAGCGGATCGAAAGGAAAATTCCGGAGGTGTCCCTAGACATGGATACAGCGGAAGATCCTGTTGTGCCGGTAATCTTTAGCAGTAACTATTTTTATATGCTCATCTTTATATTATTTTTGCAATACTAAGATACTTTTCCTTTTCAGCTTGCTGACCTCCCTGAGTCGGAGTTTGCTCCTATCGAGGGATATCCTCCTGAGTTTTCTCCAGACGAGGGTGAATTGGTCCCAATGCTGAATGTCGTTCCTCGGAAACGCAAAGCTCTGACATTGTCCATCGGCACCAAAGAAGTGCCGGTTGTGAAGAGGTAATATTTCCTCACAGGTTCTTTGTATTTTACTCGTAATACCTTCTGAGATGTAATGTTCTTTATTCTATTATCTTCTCAGAGCTAGATAGCTCATCAAGGGCAAAGGGAAGGAAACTTCCGCGAAGCCCCTGCACCAGTCGAAGCTCAAACTAGCTTCTCCTGCCATGGCTCCTCCGACTCCTAGCCCTCAGCCTTCTGCAACGCCAGAGATTATTCCATCTCCGACTGTTGTAGAAGATCCGGCTCAACCATCAGAGCCAGCGATCCTTGAGTCGCAAACTGATGTCACCATGAGTGACTCAGGTGTTGATAAGGGTGAACCCTCTTCGGGTAATGATACCTCAGCAGAGACGTTTGCTAATAATCTCTTGGAAAATCCGGGACTTGCCAAGCTTGGACTATCTCAGAAGTCTATGGAGGAGATCCAGCGGTTGGCTCGAGACTGCCTGGAGAGGCTGGCTCTCTCTGCCAAAGAAGAAGCACAAGAAGCAGAGGATATCAAACACTCTGATCTTCTTGAACAACTTCGTCTTTGCGACAAGAAGATAACGTCCGACGCGCTTCCAACTGCACCGGTGATCCCCCTTACTTTCGTTGAGAAGGTTGCCACCGAGGTGAATTCGAGTTTAGACAAACTCATTCGCGAACAATATGTAAGTCGAAATTCCAACTCCCATTTTCTTTATTTCATATCATATCATATCCTCTAGCCCCCAAGCATGAAGCTAGAAAATTAAATCCGGTTTTATGCTTCCTTAGGATGCCAAAGAATGAACTAGTGTAGCCCCCAAGGCTCGTGCTGATATTATTATAAATATTAGCCCGAGTCTTTAGTAGACTTCTGACTTTGGTTATTTTGACTTACAGAAAGTATATTCCTATAACTAGGATTTGTTAAATAATATTTGCAACAAGCGGAAAGAGATCAAAGCTCTCCGGCTTGAAAATGCACAGCTAAAGGTTTCCAAGGATGAGGCCGAAGGTAAACATTCTGAAACTCAAACCTTTTCTTTTATTTCATAGTCGAATTTTTGTTGAACTGTCTATTCTTTTGACTTACAGCACTGGTAAAACAGTCCCACGCTATGATCGAAGAGGCCAAGAATCTTAAGACCTTGGTGGTGGAAAACAAAGAACTTCGCCAAGAGCTGGATAAGCTCAAGGCAGATCATGATAAGAGCATTGCTCAAATTCTCGAATCCACCTCCATGGCCACTGACGAGCGTGATCACAATATTACGCTTCAAGATAAGAAAATCTTGGATCTTAGCAATGAGTTATTCAGAGAAAAGGACATTTCCGAGGCACTCCGGGCTGAACTCCAGAGTCTTCGTGAATAGAAGGACAAAGTCGATGATGTCATCTTTGGTATGTTTCCCTTTTTTTAAATTATCTGCATCTTCTGACTCTTTTAGAGTCCAGGTTTATTTGACTTACCCTTTGCATTATATGCGCAGGTCCTCTGAACTTGACGGACTCCGCCTCTGCTGAGACTCGCACCCACCGGCTTACCCAACTCCGTGATTTTCTTCGTGACTTCCGCCAATCCCTCGAAGATATTGGCGAAGTTCTCAAGGTTCCAGATATGCATAGCATGTCCGGTTTTGAGGTGCGAGACAAGGCCAAGGATATGCCGCAGCTTGTTCAGGACTGGAACATGTCCTACGCGCAAACCAAAACGCAAAACGCTCTCACCATGGTTATGAGCCACCATGGAAGTATGGAGATCTGGCAAGTAACCAGAGGGTACTGCAAACTGGATGAAGACGGACAGGAGCACGACAACAAGGCCATCATGGACTCCTGCGCTGGATATGGGTGCCATGTAGCTGATTTGACCAGCTACGACACTCCCTTCTTCACCCGCGTGGACACGCCGCCTCCGCCTTCCGAAGAAATAGCTGAAGTTTCCGACGATGATCAAACCATATTGGATTTGAACATCTCGGAACGTTATCAAGCCAAGGCTGATGTATCCAGCGAGCCGGCAGCTCCTATCTCTCCTCCTGCATCATAGAGTATCAGAAGAACAATGTGTTATTCTGAACAACAATTTGGGTTTGTAAATAAGTAGTACAATACTTTTGCTAGTGCTAAGATTTAATTTATCTATTCAGCACTTTTGGCTTTGATATTATGTGCTTGAAATGTTTGCATAAGCACTTGTACTTTTTGTCTATACTTATCGTTTATCTGGCTTTCCGCCTCATCCCTTTCGTGAGCCGGCCAACTTTCAGCACGGAAACTTTGTCGAGCAACAGAGCTCAATTGCTAAACCAGTTTAAACTCGGAAAACAAAGACGACTTCCAATACCAACAATTCACTACTCGGAAAATGCCAGCATCCAGCAATTAGACAAATAACCAAAGTATAAACTAGAAAATTTAGATTTATACCCAAAGGTATGAATTTTAGAATCGAAAATCTAAACCAGAACAAACATGAGCATAAAGTACTTTCAAGTATTCTGGGATTTTCGACTTTGACATGATCATTTGGAAATAAGATGGTAAAAACTTCTCGGAAAGATTTTGAGGGAACCAATACTTTATTTCTCATTGAACATGTACACATATATGATTACAAAAAGAAAAGTAAACTAAGAATAAAAGGGACGTAGCTGAGAAATATTCCATGGTCTGTCTAACTCATCCGGATTTGAATTGCGTCCAGCTCTCTTTCTCTTCTTAGTAGCAGGTCTTTCTTTGACTGGATGCATATCAGTTAGGTAGTATGAACCATTGTGCAATACTCGACTAACTAAAAATGGCCTTTCCCATATTGGGGAAAGTTTGTGCTTTCTTTGCTGCACAAACCAGAGAACCACATCGCCCTTATTGAAAGACCGGTTTATGACTCTCTGGCTATGATACTTGCGTAACTTCTGCTGATAGGCTATTGATCTCATTTCAGCAACAATGCGAACTTCTTCGACTAAGTCGAGATCATTTTGTCGAGAAATTTCGGCATCCTCTTCAATATACGCGGCCACTCTAGAAGTGTGAATCAAATCACTAGGAAGAACTTCTTCTGCACCATAGACCAAGAAGAAATGTGTGTATCCGGTTGACCTATTTGGAGTTGTTCGCAAACTCCATATTACAGAAGGTAATTCCTCTGCCCAAGCCCCCGTAGCACGTCGTAGTGGTGCTTCGAGTCTCGGTTTTAGGCCTTGTAAGATTAAACCATTTTCTCTTTCGACTTGTCCATTAGCTTGTGGATGTGCGACTGACGCAATGTCAAGCCGGATATTTTGTTCATTCCATAATTCGACAAGCTCTCCCATAGAAAAGTTACTCCCATTGTCCGTGATAATGCTATGCGGATAACCGTATCAGATTATAACATCCTCAACAAATCTTCTAGTTGTTGCTCCATCACAACTATTGACGGGTTTAGCCTCAATCCATTTGGTGAATTTATCTACCATCACTAAGAGGTGTGTAAATCCACTTGGAGCCCGTTTAAACGGTGCTACCATGTCAAGCCCCTAGATGCACTCCATTTATAGAGCTCACCACTAATTATAGTATAGGCTTTTGCTCGTCGGACGATCTACCGGCTTAGAACTTCGTCTTCGGGTTATTTTCCGTCTATCAAGAAATTAAGATAGGGTTGAGTCCAGCTAGGAATCACAGCCAGAACTGCTACTAAAGGTGAGTCGGATTTGGTCTGATATTCCTCATCTACTCCTTTTATAGAGGGAAGTTTGAGGTTCTCTAAAAAAGCGCCATCCGGAACCTTTTTCCGGGCAGAGCCTATTCGAGATAATGCATCTGTTTTCCTCATTTTTTGTTCGAGGGATGTGTTGAACTTCAAACCCTTCAAACGATTTAGATAATTCATGCACGACAACTCTATATGTCGCCATGTGCTTGTTTGCCTTACAGATATTCGACACTTGTTGACCAACAAGATCCGAATCTCCATAACACATTAATCGTCGGATGCCGATGTCCTTAGCAATCCGGATTCCATGCAGTAGTGCTTCATATTCAGCAATGTTGTTCGTCACCGTGAAGTGTATCTGCAATACATAGAAAAGTTTATCACCTTGGGGTGACTTGAGCACCACGCTAGCCCTCGAGCCCCCGAGCGCTTTAGACCCGTAAAAATGCAAGGTCCAATATTCTGACTCTTGTAGGGTCATACTCTCTATTGTCTCTGTCCAATCAGCGACAAAGTCAGCGAGGATTTGGGATTTGATTGTTGTACGAGGTTTGTACTCAATATCGAAAGCTGAAAGCTCTATGCCCCATTTGGCGATGCGTCCTGTGGCGTCACTATTGTTGATTATATCTCTCATGGGAGCTGTGCTCACCACGGTAATTGGATGTTCCTAAAAATAATTCCGTAACTTACGAGATGCTAAGAACACGCCCTAAGCCAGCTTTTGATAATGCGGATATCGCTGTTTTGATTCCGTTAAGGCCTCGCTGAGATAGTAAGTCGGATGCTACACCAGGTGTTCCTGATTTTCCTCCGGTCTCTCCACCACCATGACGATACTAACGACTTTGTTTGTCGCAGCAAGATAGAGCAACATCGGTTCATGTGGTTCCGGCGCTGCAAGGATGGGAGCAGATGAGAGTAGTGCTTTCAGGTCTAGTAGTGTAGCTTCAGCTTCGTCGGTCCAAACAAAATGCTTGGTCTTTTTTTAGAAGCTTGTATAGTGGTGCGGCTCTTTCACCGAGCTGGCTTACAAACCGACTGACTGCGGCAATGCAACCAGTTAGTCTTTGTACGTCCTTCAGGCGAGTTGGCCTGGAAATATTGAGAATAGCCTTGATTTTGTCTCGGTTTAACTCTATGCCTCTTTGAGACACGATAAAACCTAACAACTTTCTGGCTGGGATTCCAAAGAAACATTTCTTTGGGTTAAGCATTATGTGTATTTTCGTAGATTGGTGAACGTTTCCTCCAAGTCGGAAATTAAGGTTTCCTTCTTTTTGGACATCACCGCAATATCATCCACATATGCATGTACATTGCGTCCGATTTGATCATGGAGGCAACGCTGCATTGTGCGCTGGTACGTAGCTCTTGCGTTCTTCAGCCCAAAAGGCATCGTAACGAAACAGAAGGTTCCGAGGGGGGTTATGAATGAAGTTTTGACTTTGTCAGATTCCTTCATCTGGATTTCGTGGTAACCGGAATATGCGTCGAGAAAACATAGGAGTTTCGAGCCTGGCATAGAATCGACAACTTGATCAATCCTAGGCAGAGTGAACGGATCTTTGGGACAAGCCTTGTTCAAGGCAATATAATCAACACACATCCTTAAATCAGTGTACTTTTTAGGGACCATTACAGGATTGCCGACCACTCAGTCTTGGTGACCTCTTCTATGAATCCAACTAACCCGAGCCGTGCTAGTTCCTTAGCTGTTGCCTTACGCTTTTCGTCGCCAAAATGTCGTAGGGATTGTTTGATAGGTTTAACGTTCAGGTGTACATTTAAAGAGTGCTCGGCAAGTTCCCTAGGTACTCCAGTCATGTTAGATGGTTGCCATGCGAAGATATCTTGATTTGCTTGGAGGAACTTGATGAGCACGCTTTCCTATGCGCTATCTAGGCCTACACCTATCTAGGTCACCTTGGAGGGGTCATCATCCTTCAATGGCGTCTTCTTTGTCTCTTCTGATGCCTTGAACTCTGGATTCGGCTTTGTCACCTCCTTCTTTTTCGCGGGCATCTCGGACGGATCTATGGTCTTCTTGATCTCCTGGTACTCCTGGGCGTGCAACACGGCTTCAGCAAAGGCGGCATTTCCATCCTTGCACTCTTGCGCTTTCTTCGGGTCTCCCCTGATGGTGATCACGCCGTTGGCACATGGAATTTTCATCCTATTATACATGTAACATGGACGAGCCATAAAAGCCCAGTAAGCCGGCCATCCGAATATAGCGTGGTAAGCGCTCTTGAACGGGACCACTTTGAAGGAAAGTGCTTCCGTCCGATAGTTCTTTGGAGTCCCAAAGGTAACATCCAAAGTGATTTCTCCCAGTGAATTTGCTTGTCTTCCGGGGACAACTCCGTGAAAGATCATAGAGCTGTAGTTCAGCTGGGTCTCCGAGATCTTCATCCGGCATAGTGTTTCGACATACAGAATGTTAATGCTGCTGCCGCCGTCCATGAGAGTCTTGGAGAAAACATAGCCGTCAATAAGTGGATTGACGACTAAGGAATATTTTCCTCGCCTGTGCAACTTAGGAGGATGATCAGCACGGCAAAAGGTGATTGCCACTTCGGACCAGTCCAGGAACTGAGGGACAGCCGGAACTGTTGCATTGAGCTCATGTAGAACTGCTTTCTTGACCTTTGCTGGTTGAGATTCGAGGAAGGTGATGTAAGTGTCTTTCTTTGTCGGGAAATTCTTTTTCCCTTTCGGCTTGGGATTTGAAGCATCGGCTTCCTCCATGTTGGAATCATCCTTGGTCACATTATCCTTTTCGGGATTCTTTTTTCCCTTCTCCCGCTTAGCCCTGTAGCCAGCGGTATCGGCTTTCTTGATGTCATCATTAAAACGACACTCGACGTTTGTGTGGGATAAGCCCCCATTGGCATCTAAGTGATGCACACATGGGTTATTGGCAATGTCGGCCCTAGAGTAGGTTTTGCCGGGTATGTCTTTCTTGATGTCGTCATTGAAACGACACTCGGTGTTTGTGTGGGATGAGCCCCCATTGGCATCTAGGTGATGCACACATGGGTTATTGGCAATGTCGGCCTAGGAGTAGGTTTTGCGAGGTTGTTGGTCTCCTCTACCCTGGACTCTTGATGTCTCGCTACCCGCGTCCACGGCCACCGCCGCGCCCTCCTCATCCTCCAGACCCGAAAGTAGCAGTGACCACTACTGTTTCCGCATTGGGCTTTTCTTCCGAGGTGTTCTTGCGCTTCTGAGCTTGCTGCTTTGGTTGTTTTTCCGACTGTCGCACATCTAGGGCGTTAAGTAATCCCTCTGCATCGTCGTCAGCATCTGCATACTTGCTTGCTGTTTCTATCATTTCTCCCAAATCAATGACCTTGTCACACTTCAAGCGATGACGTAGTAAACTAATTGGGAGTCCTGCAATGAAAGCTTCAATCGCAGTTTGGTCATTTACTCCTTCATAGGAGTTCTTGGTGTCGATCCATCGCCCGAGATAATCCCGACAAGTTTCTCAGGCTTTCTGGGTGCAACGTTGTAGGTCTCCTACTGTACAGGGCCTCCGATATGTGCCTTCGAAATTCCAAAAGAACGCACTTTGCATATCATACCAGTTGTGGATGGTGTTCTCCGGAAGTTCATTGAGCCATGATCGCGCTGTCTTCCACAACATAACTGGGTGATATCGGGTCGCGACTAGGCCGTTTCCGCCTTTGGCGATACAGCAAGCCTGGAAAAAATCCTAGAGCCAAGTATCTGGCCGAGCTATGCCTCCGTAGGCTTGAATATGTCTTGAGCTAGCAAATCCTTCCGGGAATTTTGTAGCTCTTATGCGTGGTCCAAAGCACTTTGGGCCCACATATATCTCGTCGTTTCGTAGCGCCTCGGCTCTATGTTGGAGTTAATCCTGTGCCTTGCATCACTTGGGGATAAAGATCGTCCCGAATGATGGCTATGGCTACGGTGCCTTGGAGCCGGACTTTGGCTTCTACCACCACCTCCTCCACCCTGACGCCCTCCTTGGCCTCCTTGGGAGCCGTTGTGATGGCTACTTGGTGGAGAGGGTGGAGCAGCTGGATGGTTTCTGGCTGATTGCCAGCCTCCGTCCGGAGCATCGTTATTCTGGTTCTGGGGAGGATCTTCATTACAACAAGCCCCCTGCCGGCTTGACTCAGCATGGTGTCCGTTGTTTCTTCGTCCATCAACCGGACGGCTTGTGTGTCTAGGAGGTGGCATTCTTTGTCAGTCCTCCTCCCGACGTTTCTCCTTATCTTCTTTCGTGCGATCATTCGACTCTTGCCAGGGAGGATTCTTCGGATTTAGTGCAGCAATTGCCTCTTGCTCTGCAGCTGGGGCAACGTTGCGCCAGTCACGTGCAGCTTTGTGGTGCTGTCCTGAAGATCCGGTTCTTGAGTAGTTGTCTTCCCGATGGTCGGAACGGTGATGCTGCTCCGGAACATGTTGGGGTCTTACGTCATTCCATGCTGGATCCGTGCGGCATTGGTCAGATTGGGAGACCAGTTTTCCGCCTCCAGACAGGGCGACCTTCTGCTGCTCCAAACCCTTGTTGAGTAGTTTAATGCCCAATCGAATCTTCTCTGGGCCTGGATTACTTGATAGGATTTCTCGAGTCGCTACGGTGTTTTGCACTAGTGTTGGATACACCCAATCCCCGTTGCTGTCGTGTCGAGGCATCCCATGGTCTCCTCCAAAGAGGACTTTGTGAATCAACGGGAATCGGTCCTCATGATTATGACGCTTCCTGGTCTTCTGATGCTGTCGAGAGTTGTAATTCTCCGCAGTTGCCATGCGTTTCTTTTCTTCCTCAAGGTTTTTGTCTTCATCGAGGAGTACTTGGCGACGCGCTTCTAGGGCCTGGGCCCTTTCGTCTAGCTCTTTGGCGATCACGTGTCCATCCACCGATTCTTCTTTGGGATCTTCTAGGATCAATGTTCCATCCGAGTCTTCTTCATATTCCTCGGCAATCACTTCCTCCGTCGGAGGATCTTTTTCCGGGGTCTTGTTCTTCTTGTTCTTCTTCTTTGCCTTCTTGGCAGCGCAAGTATCAAAGACGGCTTTGGGTCCGTTTCTTGGAGTTAAGCTCTGATCGGTACTTTCGGACTTCTGGACCTCGGGGTTATCCCTGATATCCATGTCATCCTGCGCTTTGGGAGAGTTTTCTCCAGATCCGTCATCCATGGCTTCTCCTTCCTCTACAGATCTGGAGTTATATCCTCTTCGTACTCCACGGAAAACTTTCAGAAATCTGCCGACGTCATCGAGTCAACCGAGGATGCGGGTAAGTCGGTGTTTGTTCGGATCGCCTCTAGCACTGATTCGGTGTTTTCTCTAGCATCGGTATAGCCGGATCCGGATCCAACGTATCCGACGAAGTGTGACATGTGGGTCCTGAGGTAGTTGCGGCTTTCCTCGGGGGCTTCCTCGAAGATCCTAATAGTCTCGACAACTTCATCCATGCTTGCGTCTTGCATCATCATACGCCTCAACGTGTGCCTCAGGAACGGTTGATCTGTTCCGGCGCTGGTAGGGCCGGAACCAAGGTTGTTGTTGTGATCCTCCTAGATTTCGACCTCAGCAGATGAATCGATGTGGGCTTCGGCCTCACCAGGGAGATCCACTCCAGATTCGACTTGGACCACCAGGTCTGCTTCAGGCTCAGATTTCTCCACTATCTCCGCAACTGGTGTGGGCTGGGTGGGATTAGGGATTTCTGAGATCCGGAACTCTGCCGCCTCTACGGACAAAGGGGACCAAGAAATTTCTTATGCCTCTATCATCACCGCAGGGGTGGGTGGGGCAGGTTTAGCGAATCCGATGTATACATCGATCTCACCAAAAGACATGATGGTGTGGGCAGTCACGGCCTCCCTAGCCAGAATCTAGGTCTAATCGAGAACGATGAGAGGGACGTCACTGGTGTAGAGGATGCGTCCGACGACGATAGTCTCGCCGATTCCGATTCTTGCAGATTCCGCCCGGAACGCAGATCCGAAGCTCACTTGCCTCACGGTGGGCGCCAAGTATCATCGGATTGATGACAAGTACACCATGAGGGGGTCCTCGAGGCGTGTGGAAGAGAGGGGTGTGAGACGTACGGTATTCTGGGACGTTGAGCACACAAGTTTACCCAGGTTCGAAACCTCTGGCTTTGGACGGATCCTTCTCCTGCTAGCAATCCAGTAATATGGCATAGCCGGAATATGGGTTACAAGGGTTTCACCTGTGCGAGTTGAGGTTGTAGACTATTGTGAGGGTAGGTGCCCTAAAGGCTCTCCCTAGGACGGCTTATATAGATATTCGGCCTAGGGTTTACAGGAGAGATCTATCCGGCTACGACTAAGAGTCGATTACAAAGTACATCTTGAACTACAAGTAATACTATGGGCCTATGTCGGTAAGTCTTCTGGGCCTTCCCATAGTCGGACTGGACTCCGTATCTTCTCCCTGACTGGGCCGCCCGTGAAGAAAAGCTCTAACCCGAAGTGGGCCACCTTGGTCAGTGAGGAACTGTCAGGATACCCGGAAAGTATATCCCCAATATTCGCCAACTCTTCAGTGCGTTCAACTTCACTGTCCACACGCCGGCCACTTGCCCGGCTTTCGAGTCCGTGGGCCATGGAATCAGTCTAATGATTGGGAGCTTCTGCTTCAAGGTTGGTCAACTAGGCACGCTTCGCATGCCTGACCAGCCAACGGCACCCGCAATTGCTCCAGCGTCGTGGTTCCCGCCACCAATCAGCACCCTCAGCGAGCTCAACACCTCAACAACAGCTGGGAGTACAGACAGTGACAACAATCGCGGATCCGATCTGGGTGACCTAGCCACAGAAGATGGAGCCTACGGCTCCGGATCTGAAAGTTGCAGGAGCAACAGCTTCCCCAACCACTTCATGTGCGCCGTGATCAACGCGGGTGACACCGCCGCCAATCGCGAAAACACTGGCACCGGATCTGGCACCGGACCGCACAATGGCAGTACGCCCAATGGTGGCATACCAGCCGCAAACGGCGGCCCCACCAACAGTGGTAATGGCGTGCCCATTAGCAACGGGACGAGGGCAGAACCGGCACTCACGGCGAATGAGAACACCGGCCAACGCATGCAGATCCACCACAATGAAAACGAGTGGGCCCGCTACCGTGAAGCTCTGCGGGGTAATCCTCTACCCCCCAACACACCGCAAGACATGCTGATGGGCTACCATTGGCTACTGAAAGAGGAATTCAAGCGCCAGCAACAGGTGATCGCGCAACTCGAAGCGCGCAGAAAGGCGGCGGATGAGTCGAGTCTTCGACGAGCTGGGCTCGCCTCCCACGGAGGATCCTCCTCCAAAGGCAACGAGTACGTGCCAACAAGAGGCGATCTCGACTAGCCCACCTCACCGAGCAAGAACGCCAAGAGGCTGCGAAAGTCCTCGACTTCAGCTCTATGACGGTGGATACGGGGGGAAACGTGCTCCCAAAAACGCCGCAAGCCGCGGTGACGGCGACTACCATGTACCTCCTCAACAACCAGCCACCGGCTGGAGATCCGCGAGATGCCATGCACCGATCTACGATCATGGGCCTGGAGTTAATCGTGGCCGCCTTCGACAAAGAACCGACATCAGAGCGGAAGAAAATCAAGGCTCTGGAAAAGTACTACTCGTACTTCTCCAGTGACGACAACCACGATCTGTCACGGCGACATCGCTCAAGGCGGCATGAACGTGACTACAACATGCGCGATGGCCCCACGCAGCGCAAAGTCGACAAGATGAAGGCAAGACATGCTCATTCGACTGACTCGGAAGAAGACGAAACTGAGCTCTGTGGCGCTAGATGCTTCAGCAGGGCCATGCTACACTGCAAATATATCTATAATTTTTCAAGCTCCATGCTTGGTTTTATCCACTTTCTTGTGTTTTTTCCACACTTTGGAGTACTTTTCATATGATTTCTTGGACTAACCTATTAACAAGAGCCACAGTGCCAGCTGCCTGTTTTTTGCTATTTTTGGTTCTAGGAAAGTCAGAAAATGAATATTCTCGGAATTCGACAGGACAAAAGCCAAAGTGCATATTTTTCCAGAAGACTCACGGAGCCAGAATATGATACGGAGGAGGGCCAGGGGATGGCTACACCACTCCCAGGCACGGGCTTGGCCTGGCCGCGCTAGGGCATGGTGTGGTGGCCCCAGGCACCCCCTCGGTCGCCCTCTTCGCCTATAAGAAGCCTTCTGACCTAAAAACTCTAGGGGGTTCGACGTTTTTCCACGAAATGTTCCACTGCGCCGCCGCCACCAAAGGGGAGATTTGCGGGACAGGAAGTCTCTGTTCCGGCACCCTGCCGGGACGGGGAAGTGCCCCCGGAGCCATCTCCATCAATCTTCACCATCATCTCCATCGACCATCAATGTTTCCCCCATCTATGAGTGAGTAATCCCCCGCTGTAGGCTATGGGGATGGTAGGGATTGGATGAGATCGTTCATGTACTGGCATCAGATTGTTAGGGCATGGTGCCTAGTATATTTTATTAGTGCTTTATGACTTTGTTGCGACTTGTTGTGCTTAATGCTTGTCACTAGGGCCAGAGTGCCATGATTTCAGATCTGAACATGTTATTGATTCATTATGATAGTATTGTTTCTGGTCTTATCTACAAGTTGTATACACACGTCGTTGTCCGGAACCCATGGCCTCAAAGTGACAGAAATCAGGATAACCGGAAGGGAAAGGCTTTGATGTGAGGATCACATTTGTTCACGTAGTGTTAATGCTTTGCTCCGGTGCTCTATTAAAAGGAGCACCTTAATTGCCAGTAGTTCCCTAGTGGCCCCGCTGCAAACGGGCTGGCAGGACAAAAGATGTTGTGCAAGTTCTCATTGCGAGCACGTATGACTATATATGGAACACATTCCTAGGATTGTCTAGTACTTGGATGCTTTATCTTATTTATCTGCAATTGCCCTATGTTCTGATTGCTATGTGAATTGTCTTGTCCATGCAACGCCCGTCCATCCATCCCTATGCCTACCGCACTCGAATCCCATTGTTTACTGCTTTTGTTACTACTGTCTTTGCTTTACTACTGCTGTTACTTTACTATTCCTACTACAAAACTATTGCTACTAATAAACTGCTGTGAGCAAGATTGTTTCGAGGTGCAGCTGAATTGACAACTCAGTTGTTAAGGCTGATAAATATTCTTTGGCTCCCCTAGTGTCGAATCAATAAATTGGGTTTCACTTCCCTCGAAAATACTGCGATACACCCCCTATACTTGTGGGTCATCAAGACTATTTTCTGGCACCGTTGCCGAGGAGCATAGCTTTATTTATCAAGTCCACTTGGAATCACTATTGTTCAAGCTAAGTTTATTTTCTTCTTGTTTGCTTGTTTCTTTATCAAAATTACAAAAAAAAGTAGTTCCTACTCTAGTTGTTATTTTCGTTGGTCTGTTATTGTCTTGCTATATCATGTTTGTTGTCAATGGTTGGTTTCTTTGAAACTGAAGCTTATTGGCAAGGTGGGTTCATGGAAGATCAAAAATATTATTATAAGGAACACCGCTTGTCACAAAAAGGGAAACACTTATGGGAACAAATTGATAGATTGTATACCATTCCTAGAAACGTGTGCTCTACTTATAATGTTACTTATTGCTGTGATGAGTCTTGTTGCAGAAAGAGGTATAAACACCTCCCTTTTCAATGTGAGTACAGTGATAATGATACCATATCTTCCTATGCTAAAGGAATTTATGACTTTTATGATGCAGAACAAATTGAAGAATTTATTGCCTGGAAGGGTGCTTTTGAACTTGCTAGTTTGCTTGAAAATATTGATGGTTCACCTTACAAATATGAGGTTTATGGTATATTTAAATTTTGCTTTGATAATTAGAAGGATGAAAATGGCTATGTTCTTGAATATTTTAATAGATGCTTCCCACAAATGGAAGAGACTAATGCCTTGCAGGATCCTATGGAAGAAGAAATTGATGAACCTGAAATCTCATTAGATGAAAAAGAGGAGGAGAGTGATGAAAAAAAGGAGGAAGAATGGATTAGCTACCCATGCCTACCTTCTAATGAGAGTAACTCTTTATCCCTTACATTATTTGATTGTCCTCCATGCTTACTAAAGGAGGATGAATGTTATGTTCCTGAGGATTCTTTTGAAGATGTTTATGATAAAGCTCTAGTGCTTGTAGATCATGAAAAGCATGCTTTATGTGATAGTTATATTGTTGAGTTTATTCATGAGGCTACTGAAAATTATTATGAGAGAGGAAAATATGGTTGTAGAAGTTTTCATGGTATTGAAACACCTCTCTATGTGCCGAAGTTACTCTTTTTTATCTTCCTATGCTTGTCTCTTTGTTCTTTGTGAATTTATTTGCATACACGATTCCTATGCATAGGAAGTGGGTTAGACTTAAATGTGTTTTGGATTTGCTTCTTGATGCTCTTTTTTACTTCACTTCATATTTCTTATGAGAGCATCCTCTCAAACTTTTATGCCTGAAGATGATAATATGTCTATTATTCTTGGGAGACCTTTTCTTAAATACCGCATGAGCTGTTATTAATTGTAATCAAGGGAAGGTGACCTTCAATGAACACATTGTCTATTTCCTCAAGAATATTGAAAGGACTTATGGTTTGAATTCAACTGAACATGTTCAGGGCATTCAAGTTGGAGAAATATATTGTCCCATATGAAGAGAAAAAAATGAAACTATTATGATTGGGACCATTGCTATCAAGGTTGAGGTAACATAATCATTAGTGGGATACAAAGTTTTGTCTGATATGGAATTGTTTTGGTAACAAGACCTGATCAACCTTGTTAACAAAATGATTTCATTGAACAAAACAATGTTTTGACCATGATTATCTCCGCTTACTTCTATTCTATCCATTTTAGTTTTTGCTTATGCCTAACTTAAAGGCGTTAAAGAAAAGTACTTATTGGGAGATAACCCAAAAGTTTTATATGAGCCTTAGAAGTTCTTACTTCAGTAATAACCGCTCCTTATCCTTTTTATTTGCTTTTTATGCCAAGAGTAACCTCTAATGAGAGAGAAGTAATGATTGGGAAAGTTGCTGTCCCGAAACAGATTTTCATGCTTCACCGTTAAAATTCGTGAGAGAGCTTTGTATGTTGGATTGAGCTGTCGTTGTTTGTGCTTCTGCCCCAGGTTTTTATCTAACTTTCGTTAGTTCAACACTTTTTGATTTGAGCAACAGAAGGTCTTCGAAAAAATTCGTATTTACCTGCTGATCTGTTTTGACAGATTTCTGCCATTTTCTGCATTTGCTTCTTGTAGGTTCCTTCTTGAGTTCTTTTGGGGAGTTCAGATTTTTGAGGGAAGTGCTACAGTAGATAGTGTTCTAATAGAAGTTTATTTGGTGTTAGAACTAAACCTTAAGACTTATTTATCTTAAGTGCACTAATGTTGCTAATGAAGATTGTGTGAAATTTTGTATGAAGGAAAAATTTCAGGTGTATGGAAGGAATGAGTAATGAGATGAAGGATGGACTAAAGCTCAAGCTTGGGGATGCCACGCGTGTCACCCCAAGAATTATCCAAGAAGTACAAGCATCAAATCTTGGGGATGCCTTGGGCATCCCCTTCTTCATCAATAAAAATCTCAGGTTTCTTCCAACCACTTCATTTTTATTGTTTCATGCACAGGTGTGTTGTTCTTGGAGCATCTTCTTTTTCATTTTCGTTTTGGTTTTTTGTTTTCGTTTTGGTTTTTCGTTCTTTATTTTCTTAGTTTGCTGAATAAATTGGTTGGACCTCCTCTTTCATGCATTGGTGTTCAAATAGTTTGGTTTGGTTTGGTTTGGAAAAAGAGTAGGAAAGCTCATGCTTAAGTGGTAAAGAGAGCTTGTTTTTGACTGTGGCCTATGCTTTTTCATGCCATGCTTGATATTGTTTTGGCTTTATGCTTAGTATTCTTTGTTGTAGCATGACTTGTTATAAACAATTGAGATTGCTGAATGTGCCTTGGATGAACCATGCGTTGTTTTAGCATATTAAAGCATAGTATAGTGGTATCCTCCTTTGATGCTTTATTTGGGGTGACTTGGCACATGCTCACACCATGTTATGACTATATCAAGTCACCATAAGCCTTTATGATCCTTTAGTTTTCAACTTGTAGTATCACTTTATGCTTTGATTAATGATGTTTTGTCGCTCTGCATGATTATGGCCATTATTGCTCTCTTGTTTGTCGCTCCCTTACTATTGCTAGCCTTCACTTTCACTGAGTATGTTTTACTCAAGTTTTGAACTCCCTAAACCAAATATTGCCAAAGTGTCTACCATACCTACCTATTAGCATCATTTTCTACTTCCGTGCATATTCAATATGCCTTGTTTTCTTCCGAATAAAATGTTTGCTTGTTATGAGAAAATTAGTTAGTAAAGCTCTCGAGAACTTGATGTCACACTTTATTTCCTGCACTTAATAAACCTGAACAATTGTGAACTCTCCATGAAAGTTACATGCTTGCAAATTATAGGCTGGGGATTAGCAGAACCGTGCTGTCACGGGGAACGCTTTCAACACTTGTAAATATATACCCAGTTGATACCTTGCTTTTTTGTTTGCGGATGTCGTCGGTGTGAAATAAAAGGTGAGATTGTAAGTCCATGGAGTTATGTATGTGTGTTAGAGAAACGCCTGGGCCGCTGGTCTAATCCATGCTGACATGGTGGAAACCTGCAGCGTAACCATAATGATATCTATGAAGCATTCTTCTTATAAAAAAAGAGAGAGATAACTATTGAGAAAACGAAAAAAAGAGTTTTATGAAAAGAGGAAAGAGAGAAAAAAGCACCATTTTCCCATGGTAAATAGGAAGATTGCTGAGATACTCATTGTCTGCTTGCCTTGTCATTTTGATATGGGGATTCTTCCGTATCATCGGGCAAGGGGTACCCCGTTGGGGAAAAAAGTTCTTAGTGATACGCACATACTTACGATGACAAGAACTTACCGGTAACTAAAGTTGAGTAGCATGAGGAGCGGCCCTCGTACTCAAGGGACTTGGGATTTTCAGTTTATAGTCTGTCAAGCATATAACTCAGATTGGACCTCACTTTCACCTTAACCACATTAAAGATGCTTATGATAGGGTCAATGAGAGCTCAAAGCTAATGAGTACCATACTTTCATCATTTGGAAGCCTTTCAAACTTTTCAAAACATGTTCATTTCCTTGTTGAGTCTCCACACATTCTATGAGCACTTTCTTGAGAGCATAGTGGCCATTCTTAGTTCTATGTCCATTGTCCCAAGACTTGTTGATTGATGCATACCTTGATATTGCTTCTTTTAAACTATTTGTATCTAGTCACTCTTGTGAACCTTGAAGGTGTCCTATGCATTTATATTTGCTACTCTATTGATGGACAAGCTGAATGCCCCTATGCTATGCTTTCTTTATGTGAAACAACCAAACGTCTTGCAAATCATTGTTATTCATGAATCTTTTGTTTGTGCCTTTTCATGTTGCATCATAGTTTCTTTGTCTTATTGCTAGAACTTTGTCTTTCATGTTATGATTGAAGTACTTTGATCCTAGCTTTGAATGTTTACAAATACTTTGGTCAAGTCTTTGATGGTGCATGTCACCTAAAAAATTATTCTTTCTTTTTATCACTTACCTACTCGAGGACGAGCATGAGTTAAGCTTGGGGATGTTGATACATTGCAAATGTATCTATAATTTTTGATGCTCCATGCTTGGTTTTATCCACTTTCTTGTGTTTTGTCCACACTTTGGAGTACTTTTCATATGATTTCTTCGACTAACCTATTAACAAGAGCCATAGTGCCAGCTGCCTGTTTTTTGCTGTTTTTGGTTCCAGGAAAGTCAGAAAATGAATATTCTCGGAATTGGACGGGACAAAAGCCAAAGTGCCTATTTTTCCAGAAGACTCAGGGAGCCAGAATACGAGACGGAGGAGGGCCAGGGGCTGGCCACACCACCCCCAGGCGCGGGCTGGGGCTGGCCGCGCCAGGGCATGGTGTGGTGGCCCCAGGCACCCCCTCGGTCTCCCTCTTCGCCTATAAGAAGCCTTCTGACCTAAAAACTCCGGGGGGTTCGATGTTTTTCCACGAAAAGTTCCACTGCGCCACCGCCACCGAAGGGGAGATTCGGGGGAAAGGAAGTCTCTGTTCCGGCACCCTGCCGGGACGGGGATGTGCCCCTGGAGCCATCTCCGTCGATCTTCACCATCATCTCCATCGACCATCCATGTTTACCCCATTTATGAGTGAGTAATCCCCCGCTGTAGGCTATGGGGATGGTAGGGATTGGATGAGATCGTTCATGTAATGGCATCAGATTGTTAGGGCATGGTGCCTAGTATCTTTTATTAGTGCTTGATGACTTTGTTGCGACTTGTTGTGCTTAATGCTTGTCACTAGGGCCCGAGTGCCATGATTTCAGATCTAAACATGTTATTGATTCATTATGATAGTATTGTTTCTGGTCTTATCTACAAGTTGTATACACACGTCGTTGTCCAGCACCTATGGCCTGAAGTGACAGAAATCAGGATAACCGGAAGGGAAAGGCTTTGATGTGAGGATCACATGTGTTCATGGAGTGTTAATGCTTTGCTCCGGTGCTCTATTAAAAGGAGCACCTTAATTGCCAGTAGTTCCCTAGATGCCCCGCTGCAAACGGGCTGGCAGGACAAAAAATGTTGTACAAGTTCTCATTGTGAGCACGTATGACTATATATGGAACACATGCCTAGGATTGTCTAGTACTTGGATGCTTTATCTTATTTATCTGCAATTGCCCTATGTTCTGATTGCTATGTGAATTGTCTTGTCCATGCAACGCTCGTCCATCCATCCCTATGCCTACCGCACTCGAATCCCATTGTTTACTGCTTTTGTTACTACTGTATTTGCTTTACTACTACTGTTACTTTATTATTCCTACTACAAAACTATTGCTACTAATAAACTACTGTGACCAAGATTGTTTCTAGGTGCAGCTGAATTGACAACTCAGTTGTTAAGGCTTATAAATATTCTTTGGCTCCCCTTGTGTCGAATCAATAAATTGGGTTTCACTTCCCTCGAAAATAGTGCGATAGGCCCCCTATACTTGTGGGTCATCAGGCCATAAGGCAGAAGCGAATGCCTAAGGGGTTCAAGCTCCGGTCGGTGAATCCAAAATTTTACGGCCTGCAGGACCCAAAAATCTGGTTGGAGGACCACATCTCCTCCGTTAGGCTACATGGCGGGAGTCGAAGTACGGCCATGCAATGCCTGCAGCTATAGCTGTAGGGCGCCTCTCGTGCATGGCTCAACAACCTCCTGCGCAGATCCATTCGCAGCTGGGAAGAGCTGGTCTACATCTTTGTTCGCAACTTCAAAGGCACTTACAAAAGTCCCGCATCAATCGAAGAACTGAGAAGCTGCCAGCAAAGATCTGGCGAATCGCTACGCTCATACATCCAGAGGTGGTCCATCATCAAGAACTCCACATAAAACATCTCGGAGGACCGCGCAATCGACGCATTTAATGGCGACGTTCGCCGTATAGAGCTCAGGGAGGAGCTGGGCCGCTCGAAGCCCAAAATGATCGACCACCTGATGGAAATCGTGAATCGGTGGGCTGACGGAGAAGACTCGGTGAAAAACCATACCTACTCCGATGACGACGACGACGGCCTCGGGCGCAGACGCGACCGCCGAGGCAAACGTCGGATGCGCGTCTACGATGACCGCGACGAGGTCAATATGGTCATAGCCGACTACGCCGACAAACGCGATGACAACCGCAACAACAGATATCGTAGTGGTGGATATCGCGACAGCAGAAAAACCACGCAGGTGTGGCAACACCGCACGCGCGAAGAGACACCCGCACCATCTATCGAGGACAAACTGTCCAGACCATGCAACGTGCACTTCTACATCGACAAGCATGGCGACAAGAAGAAATCTAGCCACCTTCTCAAGGACTGCCACGAGTTCCTCAATCTCCACAAGGGCCTGGCTAGAATGAATCGCGACGCGGTCAACAGAGGCTATGGAGCCTCCCTAGGCGCTATGGCACATGGAGCTCCTCCACCACCGTCCAGACCACCACCACCCGCGGCCGCACCGGTCCAGCATCATGGAGGCGATCCATACCCACGAGCCGTGGGCAACATGGGGATGATTCAAAAAGGGTGTCCCTCAAATCGAGTGCAGAAGACTATCACTCGCCAAATCAATCTAGCGATAAACTCTCCACCCTCCAGCACTGAGTACCTCAGCAGAAGCGACTCCTGCATCACCTTCGATAGGCACGATCACCCGTACCAAGTTCCTCGTCTAGGCCACTGTCCCCTCGTACTCGAGGGGCAAATCAGGGGCTTCGATATGAGTCGCGTCTTCATGGACGGCAGTAGCGGCATTAACTTCATGTTCGCAAGTACCTTGCGTGCGATGAGGATCCCTCTGACTTGTCTGGAAGTTTCAGACACGATGTTCCACGACATCGTCCCAGGGAAGGGCATATATCCCCTGGGCAAAATCAACCTCGATGGCATCTTCGGCACGCCACAAAACTGCCGACGAGAACGCATCGACTTTGAGGTCGTCGACTGGCCCTCGCAATACCACTGCATCCTCGGATGTGTCACGTTCGCTAGGTTCATGGCGGTGCTGCACTACGCCTACCTGCAGATGAAAATGCTAGGTCCAAATGGCGTAATCACAATCAATGGAACTTCGAGAGGTCAGACAGCTACGACAGGGAATTCAACAGAATCTCTCAGTCCTTCGGCATGTAGGAGGAACTCACAAGATTGAAGGAGTTACCAGACAACAGTCTGCCTCCCCTGAGCAGGCCAAGTTCACTCGACCTATCCTTCGACTCGTCGGTGAACACGAAGAAAGTCCAGGTCCACCCAACGGACCCGACCAAGATGGCCCTCATCGCCAACAACTTGAGTTCCGCATAGGAACTCGTGCTCGTCGAATTCCTCCGTGAGCACTGGGAGATCTTCACGTGGTGTCCAGCGGACATGCCATGAGTTCCTAGGGAATTCGCCGAGCACTCACTCAACGTGAATCCAGACGCAAGGCCAGTCAAGAAGACAATTCGGCGACTATCTGAACCAAGAGCAAAGGCAGTCGGAATGGAGATCAACAAACTCCTCGATGCAAAATTCATACACGAGATCAAGGAGAGCACTTGGCTCACCAACATAGTGCTTGTGCCTAAAAAAGACACGGATATCCTACGGATGTGCATGGACTTCACCTCCTTAAACAAGCACTTCCCAAAGGATCACTTCCCGCTCCCACAAATCGACCAAATCATCAACTCCACCGCAGGATGTGAGCGCCTCTACTTCCTCGACGCCTACTCAGGCTACAATTAGATTCGAATGAAAGAGGATGATCAGGAGAAAATGGCGTTTACAATGCCCTTTGGTGTGTTCTGTTACAACATGATGCCCTTTGGGCTAAAAAACGCAGGAGCCACCTATCAGCGGTGCATGCAGGCTTGCCTCAAGAACCAACTTGGTCGCAACATCCAAGTCTATGTTGACGACATCGTCATCAAAACCAAAGAGGAAGCCTCGCTAATCGACGATCTACACGAGGCCTTCGCCAACCTCGACCACTACCGGATCAAGCTCAATCCGGAAAAATACGCCTTCGGCATGCCATCTAGGCAGTTACGCGGGTATCTCATCTCTGTGAGAGGGATCGAACCAAACCCGAAGAAAATAAAGGCCATACTGGCCATGGAGAAGCCGAAGAACGTAAAAGGCATCTAGCAGCTGGCTGGGCGAATCACGGCGCTCAGTCGATTCACCGGTCAAATGGGCGAAAAGGCACTGCCCTTATACCAACTTCTCTGCAAAACTGACAAGTTCGAGTGGACAGACGAGGCGCAAGAAGCATTCAAAGATCTCAAGCGCCTACTATCCACCTCGCCAGTACTGGTGACGCCTCGCGAAAAGGAGCAACTACTGCTCTACATATCCGCCACCAACCAGGTGGTCAGCATGGTGCTCGCGGTGGAACGAGCCGAAGAAAATAAAGTCCATGGGGTCTTGCGCCCACTATACTACCTCAGCGAGGTGCTCACACCAGCGAAACAACGGTACCCACACGACCAGACACTGGCATATGGCGTCTTCATAACAGCCAGGCAACTGCACCACTACTTTCAGGAGCACTCAATCGTGGTGGTAAACGACGCCCACTCAGGAATATACTTAATAACCCTGATGCCAAAGGATGAGTCGCGCTCTGGGGAATTGAATTGTCTCCACCAGACATCACATTTGAAACATGCGACGCAATCAAGTCGCAAGTTCTCTCGGACATTCTCATGCACTAGATGGACAACTAGATCACTGACAAGCCAGATATGTCCTACCTCTGGACAATGCACTTCGATGGGTCCGAGCGAAAGGACGGAGCTAGCGCAGGCGTCATACTGACATCACCCCATGGAGACAAGATGAAATACATTCGCGAATGCAGTTCATTGCCTCCAATAATGAAGCTGAGTACGAAGCCCTAATCCATGGAATGCGGATGGCAAAAGCCTGCGGCGCCAAAAGGCTCATCATCTACGGCGACCCCAAACTGGTGGTCAAACAAATAATGCATGAGTGCGACACACTGAGCGACAACATGATCACCTATCGCGACCTCTACGACACACTCGAAGGGGACTTAAATGGATGTGAACTGTGACACGTGGGCCACGAAAGCAATAAAGAGGCAGATCTACTCGCCAATATTGGCTCCACCTGCGCCCACATACCACCTGGGGTATTTCTCGTGCGCATCAGCGAGTGCTCCATCAAGCCCAAGGCTCCATAGAAGAAGGCAAGCACGGCAACGGACTCGGGGGCTACACCACCTAACGAGCCAATGGCACTCGATGACCTAGAGCTCGATACAGTACTCGAAGGACCAATGGGCGTCATGATGATCGAGCCATCTTGGACACAACCCTATATCACATATCTACTTAGGAAGAGGTTGCCAGATGATCTGACTGATGCGCGACACATCGCGCGATGGTCCAAGGCTTTCACCCTCATCAACGGCGAATTGTACAAGCGCAGCATCACAGGAGTACTCCAATGATGAGTGTCCAACAGGGACGGAAGGGCCGTCCTCCTAGACATCCACGAAGGCACTTGCGGGCACCACGCTGGCAGTCGCGCCCTCGTTGCCAAAGCTCTACGAGCTGGATGCTATTGGACCACGGCAATATGCGATGCCAAGGACATCGTCCAGTGCTGCAACGCTTTCCAGCGATTCAGAGACAAACCTCACGCACCTGGCGTGGAACTTCGGCCAATACCATTGGCTTGGCCCTTCACGCAATGGGGACTCGACATAGTCGGCAAGCTCCCAAAATCCTCGCGAGGAGGTTACATCTACCTCTTGGTTGCAGTCGACAAATTCACCAAATGGATCGAGGCCATGCCGGTGAAAAATCAATCAGGGGCCAGTGCTAATAAGTTCTTCGAGTCCATTGTCTACCGCTTAGGAGTGCCACACAACAGTAGAAGCATGCAAATCCTCTTCGCGCTTTCGTGACTCCTCCAGCGCTGTGACTTCTTCATCGTGATCCTTCGCCGTGGTGGCAAGCGCCTTCTCAAGGGAAGCAACACTATGGAGGAGTTCATTCTGCTCAATGAAGGAAATATGCCCTAGAGGCAATCATAGAGATGATTGTATTTCATGTGTATCCATGAGTTATTATAATGTTCCTTGAATATCCATATACTAGGCAACTTGTATTGATTGGCAATTATGTGAATTGTTTGTGAAACTCTTTACTTGTATGGTTATCTAATAATTGTCCCTAGTCGAAGTTCATGTGAGGACACACGTGAATATTAGACTAGCACATCGATTGGTTAATGACTATGTTTCGCAAGTCATTGACATGGAGATGTCAAACCAATGATGTGGACACATGTTATGAACATGGCGTTGGACTGACCCAACATGAGACTAGCAATAATACTTGCAGCTCTCTCTACACATCGTGTACGTTTTGTCCTTAGACCTGAGATTGTCGCATGTACTTGAGATGTGGATCGACCTACTTTGGGGCTATCAAACACTACTCCGTAACTGGGTAGTTATAAAGGTAGCTTTCGGGTTTGTCCTGATACATGCTGCAAGGCATCGGTCAATCAAGATGGGATTTGCCCCTCTCTACTTGAGAGAGATATCTCTGTGGGCCCCTCGAGTGATCGGATCTAGAAATGCATGGCCGTGCTACATATGGTTAAGAGTTAACCTAGTAAAGGGATTCTAAATCAAAGTATCGAGAAAGAGAGGTCAGCTTAGAGCTAGACCAAATATCGTGAGGCAAAGGGAAAGACATGTACTCAACCTTGTGATGGTTCGTCCGAATGATCTTTATATGCGTTTAGGAGTTGGCACGTCTTGCTAGAGGCCGCTACCAACTATTGACGGAGTAAGTGTACCCGCGTCATGTCTGTACGTGTATGAACCTATAGGGTCACACACTTTAGGGGCTGGAAGCCTAATGAGGATTGGATCCGAATTAGACCAGGCTTAGGCTGCTAATGGGCTGCTAATGTAGAAGCCCACCAGGGATGCCTATATAAGAGGGAGTGAGGTGAGCTGAAAAGGAGAGAGCATTCCACCCAGCCGCCACTCCTCTTCCTCCTGTGTTGCACGCGCAGACCTAGCAGTCTGGCGTGTGACGGCTTCCACTCCGGACGTGTGGATACCTCGGAGGTGCTGCATCTGTAGCACTTGGACGAGCCGCACAAAGGGGAGCTGCTCGTGGGACGAGGACGAGGAGGAGACGTAGAACATCTACACTGCCGCAACGTGCTTCATCGAGTTCCGCACCTGCGCGTCTAGCGGTAATCCCGTGATCTATGACAATAGTATTCCTGGTTGACGCGGTAGAAATTTTTGATTTTACGCTAGTGTAGCCTACCTGTCACCCTTCACTCAACTACAAAGCACAAGATGTATCATCAATCGAATTTATAAATTTCACGAAGACAAAGACGAAGCCAAAAACTAACCTTCAACAACACGATGGGATTGTCCAGCAGAGCGTGCTGTCGATCCATGACAAGAACTTGCTCCGCCAAGCGAGCAGCTTCCTTTACAATGAGCTGCATCAATAACACAAACAAACATTCAACGGCAGCACAAGGTATAGATTCGATTGCCAAAACAGCAAATATGACACTTACGTGATCCTCTAGGGACTCCGAAGATGACTGCCGTGCAGTCGTCTGGGTACCATCTGGTGTTCCCCAACGTGGGGGGAACTTGAAGAATTGTGCCCGGAGTGGGCCACCACTAGAGGAGAAGGAGACCGTTCGGCCACCTCCTTGGCCTTGGAGTCTATGATTCCAGACTCTTTCACAATTTGGATGTCGTCAGGATACGATGACGCTGCTTGACTGCAAAATACATCCAGCAAAAACCTCAGAAAAAGCAAACTCCAAAATAAAAAAAGAAAGCAAGACGCATTCGTGAAGGCAATACTCACCAGTTAAAATTATTAAGGTCAAAGGATTCCTCTGACGACTCCTGAGGAAGTCGCAGCTTATTCCGAGCGGGAGGAGCCACTGCGCGGAAAGGAACGGCAAGGATGGGCTCCTCTGCAACCGCAGCAGGAGAATCCTCCGACGTTGACAGAGAGGACGCATCTGAGTCCTCACTACGGGAACCCTTGTGGGCTCCGCGATCAACAGACTCGGGGGCTTCCTCTTCTTACTCCATAGGGATTGTAGACCCCGACTCGTCCTCCTCCTCTGCTTCGCGGGGAATAACACCTTCAGGCTGAGGAGGTAAACTGGCAGCCACGCTCCAGTCCTGCAAATCAAAAGATACATCATTATATATCAAGCGCTTGTTGGCAATCGACAAAGAAACTACTTCATAGTACAGTTCTACCTTAGGAGGAGGGTTAGAGGCATCGAAAGGAGGCACGACTGGTTCGCCTGGGAGAACCTCCTTGGCGGTGTACTTGGTCACCAATCGCACCTTCCTATCCACCTCACCCGCAGAAATGCCCTCGGCAGATACGCGAGTGACATCATCACTGCCGGTCCAGCAACACATAGGGTGCACTCTGGCCTGCAGAGGCTCGACGTGGCGGCGCAACCATGTGCGGATGAGAGCAGCGTCACCCTCTTCTTTGCCTATGCGGCTTTCGAGGTTGCAGACGTGCTTATACAGCACCTCCGTTTCCTCGGACTCGCCAGGCATCACGATGTTCTTCCAGGACCGCCTCCTCTTGCAAGTCGCCATGGGATCGAACGACGCGAGTTTGTTGTGGTATCCGTCGGCCTTCTAGTCGCGGATATAAAACCACTTTTCTCTCCACCCTTGGACGGACGTGGTGAGCTTGATGGCAAAATAGGTGACAGAGGAGTCGACGTGGATCCCACAGCCTCCTACGTCGTAGACTAATGAACCGGATGCCGACTGGTGTTTCAGCTTAAAAAGCCTCTTGAAGAGGCCAAAGTTTGGCTCGATTCCGAGCAAGCACTCGCAAAGCATAATGAAGCAGGAGATGTGGAGAATAGAATTTGGGGATAGCTGGTGAAGCTGGAGCCCATAGAAACAAAGGAGACCCCTGAAGAAAGGATGTAGGGGGAGAGAAACACCTCAGATGATGAACGCCAGGAACATAACCAGGAAACCCGGAGGAGGACAAGGGATTAACTCGTCGCTAGGCACTCGCAAATTGTCTTCCGTGGGTGGAAGAACTCCATCTTGACGATGAAGATGCAGCTCGGAAGATTTGATGATGGACGCTCGCCAGGCGCCATTGGTGACGCGGGTGCCCACTCCCTTCTTCTTCCCAGCGCTGGTGTCCACGGTGGTGGTACCGTCCTTCTTCTTGGCGGCGACAATGTTGGCCGTGGATCTAGTGGCCGCGCCTCCCTTCTTCTTGCCCATCTTTTGATGGCGGTGTGAACGGAGAAATTAACTAGGGAAGACATGGAGCTGGTACAGTGCCACGAAGAGGAAGTGCGCAAGGAGGCAGAGAGAGCGGCAATGGCGACGGAGGCACGAGAAATAAGACAAAGGGGGAAATTACTGCAGCTGCGCTGCTACTTATCCTCCTCGTGGACGCCATCCAATGGCCAGCAAAAACACTACTACACGCGTGGCGCACATCGCCATCGACACGTGGTGAAGCCGAACCACGAACCGTCCCCCACTACTTCCATTACGCGCGGAAATCGAGGAGACACAGTTAAAACAGAAGATTGTGCATGCCCGTCAAATCAAAGTCAGAAAGTGGGACCCACCGCTCATCACGTCCCGTCAAAGCCGGTCACGCGGGCAACTGAGGTCATCACATCGACATCATCAATTCCAGAAGCAGAAGATTTCTACTACCTTAGTTCTTGCTCGAGTCTTCAACTCAACCAAGCGCTCGAGGGCTACTCCTAACAGGAGAGCTGGTAGCGCACTCGAAAGAATTTTTTTGCAGGTGTTTGAACATTCAAGACAAACCCATCACTCGAATCAACGACTCAATTGTGAATTACGGCTTACTCCCATAGGGAGTGTCGGAAGCATATTCGACTGAAACAAGCAACAAAAGACGACAACAGTCGCAAATGGTTTTTAGTCCCCACTTGAGTCTACGACTCGAATAGGCACTCGGGGGATACTCCCATAGGGAGCGCTGGTCGCGCAACCTATGATTATTTCTCCTTGAACATCATACTATGTGTTGATAACATCCACACTCAAATGCTATGGCGACTCAGCCTCACATTTTCCCTACAAAGAGATTACGTCTCCTGGGCCACCCGAATCATCTCCACGATGACAAAAAATTCGGATGTCGCGCTTACAGCGTGAAGGTAAGACCTGAATAAGGCATGGCAATGCATCTACTGCGCACTTCCAGAACCATATATGTGCCTACAGGTACGATGAACATTCCTTGACAGATGCGTCGAGTGCTCACACTTATATACTGGAATTCGACTCCTATAAGACCTCTGCGGCTTTGGTCGAATTACGCCAGCACTTTTCCGAATTCGAGAACGGGGACTCGAGTTTGAGTAGATTGTATTGTTTTTCCCTAAGGTAGTTAACTGATACCGATACATTGGATAAATCAGGCACGTATATCAACAATCCCACAAACAGAGCATTCGAAAAAAATGCTCAGTCATACACTCGAAAAACTTCATAAAGTCCCCAGTCGAATATGCGATTCTATTAGACACTCGGGGGCTACTGACATGGGTATACCCTACAGGTACTCGAGTTTGGTATATACGGCCCAAATATAGTAGAAGCATGCGGTGTTGCCAAGGCCCAATGCAGAATTCAGGTGACCCACGAACTCTTCGATTGCTTCCGAGACAAGAAGCCAAGACCTGGCCTATCTATATAAAGGCTAGGAGGGGGTGACGATGAGGACAATCACAACCCTAGTTTCCAGAACTCTCGCTAGATTGCATCTGTGCACCCCTGTAATCTTCAATTCCTTCGTTAATTCCAAGAGCAAACAAGCAGGAGTAGGGACCTCTACGAGGCCTGAAACTACGTAAATCTTGTGTCCCCGTGTGCTTGTTTGCTAGCCGATTGATGCCTCCATCGCTCCCTCCTTCTCCAAGACCCAAGTCCATAACAATGGACATTGACGAGTTGAACCCTCGTCAAATACCATTACACAATAGTTCACGATGGAACCCGCAAAACATAGATATACAACAATGACTCAATGATTCAAGAATATAGATATATAGTACAAAGATCCAAATCACCTTTAAAACGATACACATCCGAGTACGGATAAGATGCAAATGGGGCTAAGAGCCATGGAGAATAACCAATGGTGTCCATAACCCTTCCCAGGCCAAGCCGGAAGGGTAACCTTGCTAAGATCATCGAACTTATACCTGTTAAAACAAAAGGGGTGCCGATAACGGATAAAGGAAAAAGGGAGCAGTCAGTACTGAGGCCAGTACATGACAAGTCTTAGAATTTGGTGGCTCTTACCTACATAGGTATGGTGGACTGAAGCAGCAATGAAGCATGCACTAAACGACCTACAGAGACTCGGTACAACTGTCGGCTATCCGAGAGGGATAAGAAAGACCTATTCGGGACCAACCTGATACTAACACCAAAACATACCCATCCTGGTATTTCCCCCTCGAGACAAAACGAGGAAGTCAATCCGAGAAACTCACACGATTGGTAGTTTTATTAATCATTCCATTGGAGTTGTCATAATTACTAGTCACATATAGATAGATTAAGTCATTCCAATAACACGAGATGTTGGCACTTTTAATTAACCATTATGTTGTAGTTGCAATACTTACTAGGAGGTATAGATAGCACGAGATACCTCAATTCCATCAGTTGTTGGCACTTTTATTTATCCATTACATTGTCTATGGTCGAGACACTGTGCTCCAAGTAGTCCATAATCGTGGACATGGCCTTTTGAAAAGTTTTACCTTGCAGGGGTGTAGAAATAGCAACACACGCACGATCAACCTCGGGAAAAATCAAATAAAACGGAACAAGGCCTCATGACAAAGCATTCACAAGATTAAAAAATTATTTCGGGGGCCAACCCACTAAGCTACCCGCAACGAAGTTGGCCAGCTCTGAGATGGTCCCATGTTTTGTGTCGACAACTGTAAATGACTGGGAACCCGAAAGTGTTAGTCGGTTTGTCGATACCACAAAAACGTAGCACAATTCCTAAACAGACAGGCAGTCCACACGCAATAGTGAATAAAGTAGTAAAGCATGGCATAAGTACAGGATAGTAATGAAGCCCCAAACTAGTTTGTGCCCCCCCAAAATAAGATGTGAATCAAGCTCGGTCTAAGGGAATTCATAGTCCCATATGTGGATAGTGCGATAGTCAAGGAACATGCATCAAGTACTCGGGATCCTAGGGGACACAAGTGAACAGGTAAAAACAAAATAACATTTGCTTCCCATCGGTGCCTCTGCATTAGTTACATCTATTCCTAGCATTTTAAGTATCAAGTTGTAATTAGAACCATGATCATATCCAACATTAAGTATGTGGCAACCTCCAACAACTGTGGTACTCGACAACTCGAACCAACACCTAAGCAAGCAACTATGACTCGCAAGGCCAACTGTCTACCAAACAACAGGCAATAGGAGGTGTCCAAGGCTATATAGAGGCTGCAAGGAATATAAATGGTATGAAAAACTAAAGCACCGCAACACAGATAGCAATAGATCAATAGGAGCAAGTAAAGACTATAAATGCAAAATAGGTAGAAAGCGGGAGATTGCTCGCCTAGAAAACATAGCCGAAGATTCATATCCAAAGAACTTGTCGATACTCACATCAACTCAACGGCCTAATCCATGA
Organism: Avena eriantha; assembly: GCA_910589775.1. NCBI lineage: Eukaryota > Viridiplantae > Streptophyta > Magnoliopsida > Poales > Poaceae > Avena > Avena eriantha. Next base: position 109,399,708 of record OU342746.1, on the reverse strand, counting down.
AAAAGCAAATCACTAAAATAAACACCGGATGTATTATTTAATACTACGGCATAAGATCAGGCATGATGCATGTATGATGTATGACATGGCAAAGGTGCAATGCAATTAGGCAATATTAAGTGAAATCTGGATCTCGACAATTAAATAGAAGGTTCAAATTCTTTAGATACCCCACAATTTAAAGGTTGACTTAATAAGGCAAAACGTGGCATTGGTTCGGTACACAAATTTAAATAGAGTCGATATAAGACAAGAATAGCCCGCATATAGTCTCCATATTTAATTATGAGATGAATCGGCTAAAATCCCCCAAACCACATAATGAGATGCAAGCATTAATGATTTAAATGCAACAAGATATATGGATGGCAATTTATAAAATATGTCTTCAAAAAAAGGTTCACACATAGGGTGTTTGACGGGAGCGGTCTTTGGACTCTGGGTTGAGGTCTTCGGGGTTCGGTATCTTGTTCCATGTAGAAGTTCTCTGTGATCCTTGAGGGAGTCCTTGGAGTCTAGGATGGAGATCTTTTCATTCCATGCCGGTGATCTCTAGGTACATCGGATCTTCGGGTTCCAGCTTCTAATGACGAGCTTGGGTCGCGGTGGTCTTTGGGATACACCGATGGTACTTTGGTTTCGGACTTCTTGACACAGTGAACATGCTCAAGGTAGCCGAACCACGTATTCACCTTATCTATCTTCTTCATCTCAGGGGTCTCGAGCAACTGCTCCAACAACTCCACCTTGGCAACCACACTCCCAACACTAATTGCCAAAGCAGGAACCCAGGGATGGCCCAAGAGCTACTGCTGCTAGCGGTAGGTGGCGGAGCACATGGCGACAAGAGGGAGTGCTAATGCGAGCGCCATAAAACTTCCTGACAGTTATCTTGGGAGCTTCTCGCTGCACCTTAACGGTTGAGACTCTAAGTGGAGAGTGATGTAGTAAATGGAAGTCTTCCCCATGAGGGAAACTCGAGGGTTCAAATATCGAACTCCTGGGGAGCTGTGTGTAAGAGAATGATCATCTTTGTTCTTTGTCAAGAAACCTACAAAATAGTTCTAGGTTGTTTTGTGCCCTCAACCTTACCAAGTGGTTGTCAAGCACAAGGTGTATGTACGCAAAACTGAAATAAAATAGAATAAAATTAAAATACAATGCAATAGTAAAGTAAATATGAAATGGTGGTAAATGCAATGGAATATGATGTTTTGGGGTTTTGGTTGGTGTTTGCAAGTACGAGAAATGCTTTTTGTATTTTCACATTTAATTAGTACAGAAAATAAAAAAGTGATGTAGATGTGTTGGATCATGTTTTCTTATCGTTTAAAATGGACCGGGATTCATGGTTTCACTTATGCACTATCTCTTTGAGTTGTGGTGGACACAGGACACTCTAGTTCACATAATATTGGTGCAATATGTTAAAGTATGGATATAAATTCATATGGGCATCATGTCCTAACATAGATATGTTATTTTACTAACAATTCACTTATACTCCACTATAAAGGGAGGGGGTCTCCAAGCATTCTAGTATTAAGAACAATTAAGAGTATAGCATTAAGCTCTATGACATGAAGTTAAAATAAGAACATACTTGATCTAGTCTAAGCATGGTATTTTCTTTATCCCTAATGAGGAAACTAAGTAAGGTAAACACCCATGTAATTCACAAGTTTTACTGTTCTACCCACGAGATCACCCCCGTTGCTCCAACTAATGCACACGTTCCCCCACACACGCTCCATATACAAGTTTGATCAAAACAAGTAAACAAGAACGGAGTACATGATATGCATCTATTCATATACTTCCAATACTGAATGATTGCAATCTCAGATATCAACTATATAAAGATCCACCACATAGGTAATACAAATATGAAAGTAATCATGTTATGCAGCTCATACGGTTCTAATAAAATCAAGATCACGAGAGAGATATACAATAGCTACTGCCACAAACCCATAGTCTAGGGGTGGACTACTCCCCCTTCATCATGGTGAAGGTGCTGGAGTCGTTGGAGGAGGTGGAGATCATACCGGCAGCGCCCCGCCGGAGTTTCCCTCCTCCAACCTTCTGCCTCCACCCTCTCTATTTCGTGTTTCTATCTTTTGCAAGCTCCCCTTCGAGAATCATCAAGAGACCTTACGTAGTTTTAGGTCAGAATCTTCGCCTTGGAGAAAGAATGGACGACATCGGAGACTCGAGGAGCAAATGAGCACACCACACGCGTCAGGGGGGTGGCCACGGGTGGAGGTACCATTCCTTCCCCGGTCTTCTTCTTTCGCTGATCTTAGGCCAAATGTTCTTGGTTCTGATAAATACTAGGTCCTGTGAAGTTTCAGGTCAATTAGACATTGTTTGGGTACCTAAAATTCAAAAACATTGAAATGGTTTTTTTTTGCCTCGGCATGTTTAAATTCCAAAACAATATGGGAAGTGTGAATTATTCCCAAATATCATTATAAAACATGAATATACCCCATATATGATGCAAATATGTCGGAATATCAAGTAATAAAGTGCAAAGTTCATGGATGCATTTTACATACATCAACATCCCCAATCTATACTCGTCGTCAAGTATGAAGGTGATAAAACTAACATGGACTTTGTACTTTAATACTATTTTGGATATCAAAACTGATTACTATTGCTACACAAAGCCAAATGATTCATTCTTCAAAGGAATATCAATATGCAATATAGATAATGAAGTGATATCTCATATACCATGTGAAAGTGCATGTGTGCCCCCATGTGTGGTTTTGATAATTAATGCCAATCTTTATGGACTTATATTTGCATTGAGTTTTACTTGTAAGATTTGTCCATAGGCAATGTTTGAACCATATGTTGGCTTCAAGATTGGAAGAATAATAAAGAAAAGAAGATCAAGGGTGTCTTGAAGAAGAAGATAGAGTTCCTCATGTCTATCTTCAAGACATCATCCAAATGGAGTTAGAAGAAATGATGTGCAAGCTAAATATGCGTCATATCTAGAAGATATCATTATTGAAGCCTTCCATCCTCGATGAGCATGGATCAATGAATACAACGTCAAAGAATAGGTTTCCCCATGGTGTATGGAGGAGCAAGTTGCCAGTCTTCATCAAGCAACTGCGTGGAAGAGCAATCAAGAAAGGTGTTCCATCTTGAGGTGTAGAAGATCATCATCATCAAGATCAAGTGGAATATGCGCAAGGTAAAGGTATGATATTGATAGAGTTTCTTTCTTACCGGTCTCGTGGTGTTTGTTGGGGAGACCTGGTTTATAGGATAGATAACCGTACTATCAAGAGGGGCTCTCGAGTGAGTAACTCGATCATATCTTTCGGAGAGAGATCAAACCTTTGCATTCTTAGCATTATCTTTCTTGGTTATTATTTGGATCTTATTCATGTGAGTTTCTAGAGATTGTGGTGATATTCATAACAAACTCTAGTTCATCAAAGACGGATTTCATATGCATTCTCTATTGCATTTTCGATATTGGAGGTTTTACCGGTTTGTATTTTAGAGATAGGTAAAAGCTTCTATTTTTTGGTTCTTACCCATGAGAGGATTTAGATCTTTTGGTAATCTTAATGACAAGCTCAAGTTCATTTAAAACGGATTTCATATGCATTCTCTATTGTGTTTTCAATATTGGAGGTTTTATCGGTTATCTTTTATAGACAGGTTAAACCTTTCATCATTTGGTTCTATCCTCCCTTGCTGGACTATGATGTTTCCCTGCAAGATCTTGTACAGATTTTTTCCCACTTTAAAACAAGCCCAAGATCATCAAAATCAGAGTCCGGATGCAAAAGTTATGGTTCTTTTTGTATTGCTATTTTTGTCAGTTTTGCCTTGGCCGGAATGTCCGGGTTGAAAAAGCCAAACAGTCCGGTATCGCGTAGAAATCTTAGTTTTCAGTCGTGTGGTTGCCATTCTATATGCCATATCGGAAACCACCCGGAAACTGGCCAGGATGTCCGGCCCACATGCTCTAGCACTCTAACGGTTGGATTTTGGAGGACCTATATAAGGGGCCCTTCTTCCCCAACGGTAAGATACCCATTCTTGCAAGTTTTCCCCACCATTGTTGACCTTCTTGAGCTTGCTATCCCTCAATCCCTCCTATGATCCTTGCATATTCTTCAGGGATTTAAAAGAGGAGATCAAGATCTACACCCCCACCATGATTTACATGATAGTGTTGATAGTCCTTGCATATTATGTATAAATTGACAAAATAGATATCATGATGATATGCTCTCTTTGCCTTGTTGGCATAATATAAATGCTTCTATTTCCTCTAGTTGTTGTGTGTCTAACAATGTAGAGGAAACCGAAGATTCTATTGGTAAATACACGATTTTGAATGGAGCTTAAAGTAATTCTTCATCATCATCATCTCACGGTTCCCACCTATGCCTTATGGCTAGGGATTCAAAGGTAACTCCTAGTTTGGAACTCAATACCTCTTGTGATGATGAGGATGAGGATAATGAGGAAAAAGAGATTAATGTTGATGTTTTATATGAAAAGGGTGAGATTGTTTATCATGCTCATGTTAAGAATAATATTGCTTTCTCTATCTTCGTTGACATCTTAGACTTTGCTATTAAGAGCAAATAACATATTGATAAGTTAGAAGAACAAATTGAGGAGCATGAGAACACCATTGATAAAATGTGTAGCCTTGAGCGTGAGTATGCTAATAAAATTACAAATCTAAATGAATCTCTTGAAGAGGAACAAACCACTAAGGAATCTCTTGAGTAGACTTTTGCTCTAGAGCTGTCTAGAGTGAAGGAATCTCATGATAGAGGTCTTGAGGTGGCAAGTGATCTCAAAAGTGAAAATGGTGAGCTTAAAGTTGCTTATGCTAAACTTCTTGAGGATTTTGAGCACCTAAAAAATGGCTCTAGGGTCATCAAGGGTGAGCTAATCAAACTCACTGGGTCACATGAGCAACTTAAAGCCTCTTACTCAAAATACCTTTCAAAGTTGCCCTCACCTCTTGCAATTAATTATGATGCTTGTGATACTAACTCTATTTCTTGTGAAGCATCTATTGTGAAGGAGAATGTTGAGATAAAAACTCAACTTTCTTTGCTAACTAGCAAGTATAAGATCTTGGAAGAAAGTCATGGTAAGCTATCAAGCTATCATGAGGATCTTCTAGCCTCCCATGATAGGATAAAATTAGCTCATGAGGCTATTATGTCAAAGGTAACATCTAATGAGCCTCATGTGGATATTAGCACTACTTCTACTCCAAATGTCATATTGCCATGTGCTAGTCCTTCTAATTCATACACTCATGCCATTGCTACATCTTATGATGAATTACATTTTATGATTTCTTGCTCTAACAATGTAGCATACACTTCCTCTAGTATTGTTGTGCACATTAACCATGTAGAGGAAATTAAAAAGCTCAAGGCTCAAGTCACTTCTTTGAAGAATGACTTGAATAAGGGTCATAAAGGGAAGGCCACACTCAACAACATCTTGAGTGTGCAAAAATCTCCCAATGACAAGAGTGGACTTGGATTCAACTTCAACATCAAGAACAAGTCCAATATCAAGTTGAAGCACAAGGGCAACAAGAAAAAGGGCCAAGATCAAATCAAGAATCCGGACAACATTGTTTGCTTCAAGTGCAAGGAAGAAGGGCATCATGTTAAATATTGCCCATTAAAGAAGAAGCCCCTTAGAAAGAAGCAACAAGGGAACTGGCCTCAAGCTCTACCTGGTGTTAGAGATGGGCCTCCTCCCAAGATGACGCAGGCTCTTCCTCAAGGTGTTGCTTCACCCAAAAATAAAGATGGTGAGAGAAGAACTTGCTACATTTGTTGCGAGAAAGGGCACATTTCTTCCTCATGAACCATTGATATCTCCTCATCCAACCCTATCATGATTGATGATGCTTATTCTCTTCATCAGGATGAGGTTGGCAATATGTTTGCCAAATTTGTTGGTTCGCAATGTGGGTTCAAGAAAAGAACCGTTTGGGTTGCCAAGCCTATGTGACTAACTTCTTAGGACCCAACTAGGTTGGGGACCAACAAGCCAAAACTTGATCAATAGGTGTGTTTAGAGAGCATTGGATACTTGGCTACATCGTGAAGAATTGAGGGATCTTCATCTATTATATTTGTCAAGCCAAGTCATGTGGATTATATTGCATCTATCATATTTCCAATGTTCCTCCTTGCGGCATGTGCTTAACTCATTACATTGAAAGTTACTCGCCCCCTTGTGCATGTTTTAGTTTTGTTCCTTGCATGATTTTGTACATGTGGTGCCATTCACGTAATTATCTTGAGTTATCAAGTATATTTGAGTATGATGGGTGGCACGCCTTGTATGTATGTTTCTTGTGTTGGAGCCTTTCTTTATTATGTTTGGTATCTTATTTGGCTCTTGTGAGAGATTAATGGACTATCCCATTTTGGGGAGTGTTATGCTTGGGAATTCCACAATCCTTAAATATGTGTACATGAGGAATACCACGTAGTATTTATATTGCAAAATTATCTAGTCTCTATGTGGTATGATTATCATGAGAAATTTAAGTTCTATAATGTCCATTAGTTATATCTATTTGGATCCCTTTGCCTCATGTTAAGATTTATGATTGTATCACATTATGGGGGAGTCATAGGCTTAGTGCATATTACAGTCCTAGATAATGTGAAAATTCAAGGTTGTGCCACTTAGAATTGATATTAATAATTATCTAGCTCCTATGTGACACATTTGCTCAAACAAGCTCCAATTTGTTTGAATGTTTTTATTGATCATCTTTTGGATCTTGTGTGTGAGAGTGTTTCTTGGTATGTGTTTCCTCATATTTGGATCTCTATATCCTCATGTAAACCATTTGCTTCAAGTTACTCTAATCACTAGTGATTGTGTGACTATTGGAAGTTACCAAGAATTTCTTTTGAAGCATCAAGCTTAATTCTTATATTTTGTTATATGCTTTTTAGTGTGAATATGATCTTGGATATCCATATGAACTACCTTAGGAATATGATTCCCAATACTTCTTGTCCTTATACAATTAGTACTAGATTTATGGTAAAATTTATTGATCATATTCACTTTGGGCTTTGCTTAAATTTTGTACTATCTCTTGCCAAGAAAATGTTTTGTGTTGTCTCCCAAGCTTTTCTTGCCTCTTATGGATCTTCTTATTTTATTGGTATCCTCTTGTGTTTTATTTAATGTATGAAGTAGTGATGATCTCATTTGTGTGCATTTGGATTCAAAAGAATAAATCTATGTTATGTACTACATATGGGTGAGCTCACCTATATTATTTAGAACAGTCCTATTTATGCTTCTTGTTTTGTTCCATACCATGTTTTATGTTCTTGGAATTTCGATCTTTACGTTTTTGTATTTTGTGCCATCATGAAAAGTGTGGTGAGTTTGCTTTATTTGTTGGAACCTTTCTCTTTTTGGGAGTTGGTTTTGTCTCATTCCTTGTTTCATGTTTTGACCTTTTAGAATGAGATAAATCCTCGAGCATTTGTCTTTTTATCTATCTTTTTCTCTTTTGGCTTTTGTCTAGTTCATTTGTTGAACTTGTGATCTTTCATGTGTTGAATTGGTTCTTTTATACAATTTGGACACCTTTGGTCGTGTCATGCTTTATGTGTGCCATCTCAGTCCACTTGGTGTTGTTGTTCAAATTGTATCTCATTTTTTGGTTATTGAAAGCATTGTGCATGCATATTTACTAAATGTATATATTATAGTATGCTTTCTTTCTTTGATCCAATATATAGGGTAAACTCCACCAAATCCTATTTTGGCTAAGATGTGCATGAAATTAAATTTCATATCAGTATGCACATGTTTTTGTGGAGTTGGACCTATGTATCGTATTGTATCTAACTACTTTGGACCGAATGAGTTTTGGGACCATTGTGTACTTGGATGTGTTTTAGGTATATTGGAGATACATTGGATACTTTTCTCAATAATAATAAGATGTGGTGACTAAATGATAATTGGAGGCAAGCTAGGATGATCAACAAACTCATATCTACTACATCCTACCAATGGTATCTCGGTAACAAGTATCACTCTCATGCATACTTTTCTAGCATCCAACCTTGGTGGTTGCATCATGGCATGATTTCCTTCAGTTGCTTTTATTGTGGGTCTTGCAAGATTTTATTGTATCATCCTTATTATTATATGAGTAACTTGAGATGAATGCATATATAAAAATATTGTTTATGGTTCACCAACCCCACATATGCAAATCTAGCAATTATATTGCCAATCATTTCCTCAATTTCTCTCATGTGCAATATGGATGAATTTGCAAGGTTTATTTGTTCTATATGATACTTGTTGCCTTTCCCAATACATTCCAACTATATCTTGTTCCCTTGTGATAGTTGTAATGTATTTGTTGGTGTTTGAAGGTGAGTGATGTTCAATAAGATAAATTTGAGCCTTTGGCCATGCTTTCTAGCAAAAATCTTATTGGCATTATCTATGACTTTCGTTTGGATATCTTGTCCAGTCTTGAGTATCCTTTTACTGTGTACATGTTTCTTCGTGGATGTATATCTTGGTGATTGTTATCTACCTAGAAACTTATACACATGATTATGGCTAAATCTCTAGGTAATGTCCTTTTGCCTTGGCGTCCACCTTGTGCTCCTTTTCATTCTTTGATGGCTCCAAAAGATATGATTTGAGTGCTTTACATTTTCATTTGCATATTTTTTGCAGTCGTTGGTGTTCAGAAAGTTGATCTCTCGTGCCTTTGTGTTGGTATGTAAGTTTAGGGGAGCAAGGACACCATGCTTATGCACTTTGCATTCAAAGCAATTATTATATTTGGTACATAAACCTTGGGGAGCTTTCCTAATTTACCTAAGAACAAGCATTTGCTTTCTTATTCCTATTTGGCGTTTTGTTTGAATATGGGGAGTTAGGATTCCATAATTGTGCACTTTTTTGTGCATGAACCTTGGGGAGCTTCCTATTTTTATCTAAGCACTCATTTGTTCTCATTATAGTATCTTCTCTCTTGCTCGTGCTCATGGTTTAAATGATATAGAGGGAACGAGGATGCCATGTTATGCATATTGTATTCAAATGGAAATTATAATTTGTGCACAAACTTTGGGCAGTCTCCTCATATTATTTAAATCACGCTCCTGTCGATCTTATCATAATATATATCCTTCTTTTTGTATCTTCATTTTGTGAAGTGGTTCTTTGGATCTTTTGATTGCTTGCTTCATTCTTTGATGCTTCTTCACCATTTTATTCCTTTGCAATCATTGGATCCTCAATTTAGTTTGATTCCATCTAGGTATGCGTAATTCGATAAGTGTATTTGATTCCATTCATATTATTAGAAACTCACACCACATGGAGGAACTCTCACTAAATTAGCCATCTAAAATTTTCCACCCATTTTGGCAATCTATGCCAATGGGAGTTTTAGAGGGTTTAAGGGAATTTGGTTTTGTTCTTTTAGTTTTGTACGTAAACATTTGCCTCTTGTGCTTTTGCATCTTAACATGTTGCTTTGTATATTGTATATATTGAGGAAACTCCACCACGAGTAATGGTTGGCAATATATGCAATGAAATTCAAGTTCGTCCACACGTGCATAGATTGTGGGGGAGTTTGCTCTATATTGTGGTTATACTAACATCAAATACTTGTGTAGTATTTGGCGCTAGCACAACTATTTGTTCAGTTAATTCCTTATATATACCCTCTCAAAGGGTTTGTCATCAATTACCAAAATGGGGGAGATTGAAAGTGCATGTGTGCCCCCATGTGTGGTTTGGTAATTAATGTCAATTTTATAGACTTATGTTTGCATTGAGTTTTACTTGTAGGATTTGTCCATAGGTAATGCTTGAACCATATGTGGGCTGCAAGATTGGAAGAAGAATAAAGAAAATAATATCAAGAGTGTCTTGAAGAAGAAGATAGAGTTCCTCATGTGTATCTTCAAGACATCATCCAAATGGAGTTAGAAGAAGTGATGTGCAAGCTAAAGCTGTGTCATATCTAGAAGATCTCATGCTTGAAGCCTTCCATCCTCGATGATCATGGCTCGATGAAGATAAGATCAAAGAAGAGGTTTCCCCATGGTGTATGGGGGAGTAAGTTGCAAGTGTTCATCAAGCAAGTTCGTTGAAGAGCAATCAAGAAAGGTGTTCCATCTTGAGGTGCAGAAGATCGTCATCATCAACATCATATGGAATATGCGCAAGGTAAAGTGATGTAGCCCGTCCTGAGGACGCTACTACATCTACAACGCCAAGTCCCCAAGATCGTCCCCAAGTCACCCAAGAAGATGGACAAGGAGCAGCCAGCTCCAGAACCGGAGTCTCCGCCATCATCGCCTAGAGTCTCCGCCGTCACCACCCTGGAGTGTCTGGCCTACAAACCCGGAGTCTCCGCCCCCAGGACTCCAGGATGGACTTTGTCGACCCACTGAAGGTCTCTGTTGACCACCCCGGAGTCTTCCCCGGAGACCGTGCTACACCCTAGAGTCTCCGGCCCTCATATCCTGGAGTCTCCGTTGTAAGTGAAACGGGCCTGTACGCCTTGAGCTGGGCCTCCGGCCCATGTACCCCCTAGTCCGTTCCAAACCCTAGATTTATCCCCAAACTACCCCTTGTTTAGTGGATGGCCTATATATAGAGACCCCACACCCTCATGTATCACTCAGGCATAGATGATAGATTAAAGACAACCCCGTTCTACCAAAGAGGACCGACTATCGTCACCAACCTCATTGGAGTTTGCATCGTGCCTCCCTTGTTGTACAAGGCCTACGTTTGTGAGTGCGTGAGCGTAGTTGTCAAGACCCTCTCCAAGATGTTCTTCCCTCTCCACTTTTGATTGACAGGAGCACGTTGACCGATCTTTTCTTGCAAGGATTCTATCGGACCGGTGGCCACCGGCGAGAGCAATCGGCCTTGTATCGTGTGAGTTTTGCATGTGTTCATCATGTTCTTCGCGAGGTGTGCGTCCGCTTCCGCTACCTTTTCCCTTTACCCTCGCTTTCCCATCGATTTTACCATGATATCTGTGAAGATCGGGCCACCCACGAGGTTAGCCCTCAACATATGGTATCAACAGCTTTTGGTTGCCACATATTTCTCATCGATTTGGTATTTTCCCCATAAATTCGAAAATTCCACCAAAGACCCAATTCGTGTTTTGGATCGATCTAAGATTTGAGTGCGTTTTGGTAGGTTTTGATCCATGGATTACTTGCTAAACTTGTTGATCTACCCCCCCCCCCCCCCCCCCCGCATTTCCATAGCGTAGTTCCTTGATTTCCCCGATCAATTGGAGGTTTTGGTTCAAGTTTTTCCGCCAAAACGTGTTTTGTTCGAGTTCTGGACGCGCATCAGACCCTGACCCCAGAGTCTCCGGCCTTGGACCCCGGAGTCTCCACCGCCCCCCGGAGTCTCTAGCCCTACACCCCGGAGTCTCCACCCCCTGCAGACATCAAATCTGTTTCACGGTTTTGAGCATAACTTTTGTATACGAACTCGGATTTTGGTGTTCTTTACCTAGTTTTGAAGAGGAGAAGGAGCTCTACATAATAATATACGTTGTTCATGCTATATACTACATCAAAATTCCATGAGAAAGGTGGAATCCACCAATAAAGGGTGAAGATCGACGAGGAAAGGTATAAAAATTCCGCGACTTCTCCCCACTTGCTTTCCTTTGTGAGCTACACTATCTTTGCGATCAACAAACACCTATTGAGACTAGTTCCTCCTATGATTGCTTGGGATATGCACATTTGATACTTGTAGAATTCCGAGCAAAAACTGCGAGCGTGCTATCTCATATAGTTATCTTGTATAGTTGTTGACACAAGGAAGAGGCAAGTGAAGCAGAAAAGAAAAAGAAAAAGAAAATAAACAAACAAGTGCCTCATAGAATAGGAAACACAAGATCGATGAACAACAAATAGGTGGTACTTATTGTGCATTTCTTGTAGCCTACCAACTTCATGCAATCGAACTAGCATCTCTCCTTGCACTTGTGCGAAATGAGATTATAGTCTTTACTAGGTAATCATTTGGTTTGTAGCTCCCTTTCTCTGTCGCACAAGTCCAATTTATCCCACCGTGTGTGTTTCCTTGTACATATTTCCTCTTGTGAATTGACTTGTTTTGTTTGGTGACCATCGTGGTTTTTACTTGCCATTACAAAATCTTGATTTCAAATTATTTCTTGACATTCCACCTTCCATACCCTTCCAGCATAAGCTTGGTGTGTGTGTGTGTTTTTTTAGTGGTTAGTTGGTTTTGGTGTTCCACATGAACTTCAGTTTACTTGGTTTTTATTGCTCTCAAGTGTGGACACTTGCACGATACTATCTTCCAAGATAAACAAAGGTTTGATATTGCATCCCTAACCCCCTACCACTTTCATATACACCACTTGGTATTGTGAATCATGTCTAGGGACTCTGGAGCCGGGGATGATTTCTATGAAGAATCCAAGATGAGCCACCATGCCTATGCCTCCACAAGAATGGATGACATGATGCAGCACTACACCGACAATGGCTCCACATGCTTGGGTGATATGGAGTTCTACAACAACAATAACTCCCCAAACATGGACGACTTCAGGAACGACAACGACAAGCTCCTCAAGTCGCCTCAACCAAGACGGAGCCTCCACCTCGAGAGCACCAAGGTTCACCATCGAATAGACAAGTTCCAAAGCTCCATCAACAACTTCAAGAAGGACATGGACGGCAACTTCGCCAAGAACACGAGCATCCTCGCCAAAATTAACGAGTCTACCTCAAGATTCAACCGCAAGCACAAGAAGAGTGCCACGAACAAGGATCATCGTCGCGAGCGTGATACGTCCATTTTGCATCACTATTCTATATCATAATTTACTATTATTCATTGATATATTTCATATTAAGAGATGATACTTATGTTATTTCATATGTTTTTGCATGGTTGATGACTTTTGGAGGATGGACCGCTGAAGTCAGGATTCTGATGGAAAAGGCACTGTTTGGAGGCAAAATTCGTGAAGATCAGAAAATGCGGGAAAATATACGGAAAATCCTATTTTTCCAGAAGACGAAGGAAGCCAGAAGGGGGAGCGGAGATGGGCCACAGGGGGTCCACACCACCCCCTGGCGCGGGCCAGCCCTGGCTGAGCCATCAGGTGGTGTGGCCACCCTGGCCCACCTCTGGCTATGCTCCTAGGCATATATTATCCTCCCAAAACCCTAAGACTCGGGGAGCGACCACAGAAAGATTCCACCACCTCTGTAGGGTGGAAAACTGTAGAGAGAGAAAGAGCTCTCCGATAGGCAGAAATCTGCCGGGGAAATTCCTTCCCGGAGAGGGGAGATCATCGCCATCAACACCACCATCAAGCTGGACTTCATTGGGAAAATCATCATCATCTTCACCATCATCTCCACCAGCAACATCATCACCATGATGCATTGCAAATGTATCTATAATTTTTGATGTTCCATGCTTTGTTTTATCTACTTTCTTGTGTTTTGTTTCAAATTTGGAGTACTTTCTATACACTTTCTTGGACTAACTGGTGGCGCAGGCCAGGCTAGGCCACACCAGGGGGTGTTGTGGGCCCCTCCGGCACCCCCTCGGTCTCCCCTCTCGCCTATAAGAGCCTCCCGATGCATAAACCCTAAATCATCAAGCTTCCAGCCATGAAAAGTTCCGCAGCGCCACCGCCACCGAAGAGGAGATTCGGGGACAGAAAGTCTCTATTTCGGCACCCTGCGGGCAGGGGAAGTTCCCCCGAAGCCTTCTCCATCGATCTCCACCACCATCTCCATCACCATTGCTGATTCCCATGATGAGGAGGGAGTAGTTCTCTCTCGAGGCTAAGGGTTGTACCGGTAGCTATGTGTTCATCTTTCTCTCTATGCATGATCATTTGGTGATCATGAGCTTTGTAATCAAGTAGATCTACTTTTCTACTAAAGTGCTTTAATAGATCTCTACTCTCCCTTGTGTGTGAAAGTGACAGCGTGCACACCATGGTGGCCCTTAGGCTAGAGATTACAGATACTTGTTATGAGTTATATTTGGAGTTGGATGTTTCTATGAAATTGGGGTGTTTGTTGGAACCATCTAGTGCTCAAGGTGACAGTGTGGGGTTATGGAAAGATGAACTTTGAGGTGTGCTGTTATAGCCCTACCATGGATTAGAGTGTCCAACCGGAGAGTAGTTAAGAGTAGTATCATAAAGAGAAGATATTTATATGAGAGCGTTCACTAGTGAAAGTATGATCCCTAGGCCTTGTTTCTAAGCACTGAAACGTCGTTTGCTATTAGATCTATTACATGTTTGCTTGCTTCCATTTTATTTCAGTTTTCCTTTAGTCTCCTCCATGCCATCAAGCTATTTTCTCGCATCGTTACTACTTATAATTATCTATACCACTTGTATTTCACTATCTCTTCGATGAACTAGTGCACCTATACACCTGACAAGTGTATTGGGTGTGTTGGGGACACAAGATACTTCTTGTATCTTGATTGAAGGATTGCTTGAGAGGGAATACCTTTGACCACTTCCTCCCTGTCAACACCCGGATTTTTAATCCCAGATGCCCGTTATGCCATACCTCGCTATCCCAGGATTACCATTTTTGCAAGACATAATGGATTTGATATCACAGTACATCATCCATTACAAACCATACATAAGGTCTTACACAGATAAGGATCTCATGATCCAGTCTTAATACAAGAAGCAGCGGAATTAAAAGATAAGCGTAGAGGTGGGGTCTATCTTCAGGGGGGCACAGGCAATGCTGACGAAGGCAGATAGTCCTAGTTATCATAGCCGTCCTGCTGGCCATCATCTTGATAGTCTCCTTCATAGTCTGGCCATGAGAATAGCCAGGGACAAAAGCCATGAGTACTCTTTAAGTACTCGCCAACTATCACTAACAAGTACTATAGTTCTAAGTTAAAGTGCTAAGTCTATGTTCAACTATAAAGTTAAGTTTGAAACCTAAATGAGTTCAGAAGCAAAGAAAGATAAAGTAAAGTTCTAGAATCACTTAAGTTGGGAAGCTATTGTCATAAACACAACCCTATTGTGGTCAAGTCAAGATTCATCATTTCTTTCAAAAGTTATTTTGAAAATATCTGACAACGAAACAGTATGGCCATTCCAACTGTCCATAATCGCGGACACGGCTATTCGAATAGTTTGACACTCTGCAGAGGTGGTACACTTTCACCACAAGATTCGATACATTTGTCAGGGATAACCCTGAATCATCATACTTAGTATGCAGATAATCAAACATAACTTTCCTTTTACACACCCTAGTATAAGAACCTCTCCTATGAGCATGGCCTCCCAACCATGACCATCAGTCATCTTGGGCACTACATAGGTGGACAACATTGAGAGGTAGCCTCAGCTCAAACCTCTCCCGCGAGGGAACTAATACTAATGCATATAAATTTCTAGCTAAGCCTTACCTAATTCAGGTAATGTGGTTGTACGGTAAATTTGAAATGGTATCACATTTGAATCCAACCATCAGTTTTATAAAAGGGTTAAGGCTCATGCCTCATCATTTTCATCATCATAAACCATTGGTGTTCCTCAACACATGTCAAAACATCTCAATATAATGACTCATCATTCCAAGCTTTTCATAATTCATTTTCACCAAGTATTCCCATATAAAGTGACTCAAGTTTTTGATCTACTCTAAACTACTAAGTTAAGAGTGTTCACTAATGTGGATAAGATGGGTTCAATCTCATGCCATAGAATGACATCTAAAGGGGTTCTAAATAGGTCAAGTTTTATACTCTTTGTGCTACCTTGAAAATAAGTAAAGAACTTTGTGTAAACTAAGGGAGGTAAAACTTGTAAATAAGACTTGGGGTAACTAATAGTCAAATGAGTGTGACAAAAGCATGCCTATAGCATCTTGGACAAAGTTAACTAGCTTAATTCTAGTTTGCTACAATAGCTTGCCTTGGTTGGTGCAGTGGTTGAAGTTTTTTCTTCTTCTTCTTGGTAGAACTCCTCCTCGAAAGCTTGGTCGGTACTATCGTCTATAAATACATACGGAGTACACAATCACCAAACAATACTTAACTAATCTAATTAGCATTTTAAGACACCCATTTGATGATCTATTATCATCACCAACATCACAAGTTTAATTCAATAGTTTCACTCTTATTAATTTAGAAAAGTAATTTCTACTCATTGAAAATTAACTAAGATTTAATATTCACCACTTAAAATATGGGATCATGTGGACACATGTCATCACGACATATTCTAACCTGTGGGAATGTGATTTAAAAATTGGATCATAATTACTTTGGTCTAAGTTCAATATTTAATGGATTTAAAGTGACTAGAAATGCCTATATAGCATTACTTTGGTACTAGACCAAAGTCACTGCATGTAAATCTTAATATTATTACATATTTAGATAGGTATGATGAAATGTGAATTTTGAGAGTTGGAATCAACTCAAAATCTATCTTGGTTGATTTTTAAAATGTTGCAAGGTGCAAATGCTTCTGTTTTGTTATTTTTACTAGGAGAGATCCATAACTCTAATTGAATTAAATCCAACGGGCTTGGATAGATCATTTCAATACCTTTCAGGAAAAATTGGTTTCATGCAATTTGGATTTGTCAAACTCCCATAATTGATTTTCAAACTAGTGGACATAAACTAGATTAACTCCAAATAGAAAAAACTAAATTTGAATTTTTAACACGTGCGGGAACTAACTGGGTTGGCCCATCTACGCACAGTGCACGCAACGGCCTGCCTGACATGCGGGCTCCACTGGTCAGCAGCACAAAAACACCGAAACGGTATCTAGCATCCTAGGCCACACGATCTAAAGACGATCCAACGGTGGGAGGTCATCGTTGACGACGGATTACTCCGGCGAGAGTCTGACCTAGACGTGACGGTGGGGTTCGATTGGGGGCATACCAGGGATCCAGCAAGGTCGGTGAGGCGGGCAAACTGTCTGGTAGACGACGGCGAGACGAGGCGCGGTTGCGGCGGAGCATGGGTTGCCCTAAATCGCATACGCCCTTCTCCTCCTGCTGCGGCGGCTTCGGCTCCAATTCCGACGAGACAGAGCTCGAGAGGCGTCGGCTAGAGGTGGGTGAGGTTCAGTGAGAGGTGGGGAGTGAGTGAGTGTGGATAAATGAGGCTGGGGTGGCCGCATTATATAGGGTCGACGAGAGGGCAGAGCAGGCGCCGGTGAGGTCATCGGTGACGATGATGTGGGGCGCTCTCGGCATGGGCGAGGGTGGCAATGGGTTCTCTGTCCCCCGGCGGTCCTCTGGGGCTTAAAGGCGTGGCCAGGCGAGGTCTCTACCGGTCGAGAGCATGCGGTGAACTGAGGGCGGACGGCGGTGTTCGACGCGGTTCCTCTAGGCTGCTGGTCGCGAGGTGGCGAACGAGGATGTCTGGGCGGTTGCTGGGTCTGCTGCGGGTGCTTCCACACAAGGCTAGGGCTTGGCGAGGCCGATGCTGCTCTGGCGGGCACGGCGCTCCGGGGTGATCGGCATGGCGGACAGAGGCATGGGCGCGAGCAAATGCGACTTGTCCTCCGCTCGATTTTGGTCGGGGGCTGGTCGAGGCGGTGCGGTGTGATGGCGCTTGTCTGCCAGCGAAGGAAGGAGAGCGCGGGACGGGCTGGGGCGAGCCGTCCATGGTCGGCCTGGCGCATGGCGTCGGGCGGCTTGGTACTAGAGCAGATATGGGAGAGGGAGAGAGAGCTAGGGCTGGGGTTTTAGCTGGGGGGACAAGGGGACCAAGTTAGGCCCAAATGGTGACCAAATCCACTGCTCACTATAGTGTTTTGGAATTTGCAAGATTGTGTCTGCCACCTGTTTGATGAAATGGCCGAAAGAGGTAAAAGTTTGAATTTTGGTTTCAAAATTTTTGAATGTTCTCCACTGGTACTAGGTAGTCTCTGGTTGCAAGGGTTTTGAAAGTGGAGCTCAAATTGATGGTTTTTGAAATGGGGGTGATCTACACATATCCATTGAATTCAATTTTCACATGCCATTTAACATAAGTATTTAAATGTTTTTAGCAGATCAAAAAGTGGGCCTTGGTACCTTATTATGTGTACTAGCAAGGGGTGTAAAGATCCAGAATTATTTCTGTTGAGAAATGAGTGCTAGGAACACCCAAGGTAGGGTAGTGGGTTAAAATGGCCAAAATGACCATTCCTCATTTTTAATTGTTTTTTGTTTGATTTTCTTTGGGATTTGCTTGGGGAAGATTTAGATGATGTTTAAATTACCATACAAACATTTTACAACCAAAGAATCACATAACCAAGGCAATTCAAATCAATTCCTAAACTAAAGGCACATACACATGAATGCTTCCATTTTTAGTTTGGAAAAGTTTTTGTTAACCCTAATTTTGATGATCTGGATCTTGATAAGCTTGGATTGAAGTTTTGGGATGTTACACTCCCTGAGTTTGATAAACCTTCGGGAATCCACTTAAGGGAAAACTTGCTGCTGTTCTACAAACCTCTACACTTGGAGGCCCAACAACTGTCTACAAGAATAGAAGTGCGTAGACATCAAGCTATTTTCTGGTGCTGTTGCCGGGGACTAAAGAAGAAGAAGCTCCCACGACAACCACGCGCCAGCAAAGTATTTTCTGGCGCCGGTGCCGGGGAGGTAAGGTAAAAGGTACTCACATCCTCCGGTGTGAGTGATCGAAGTTATTTCCTTTAGATTCTGCAATTTTGTCTTTTTGTTTCTTGCTTTCACTAGTTAGGCTTAATGGAAAACAACAACAAAATTAGAGAGCTTTATAGTATTTATCTTGAGTTAGGACATGAAGTGTTTGAAGTTAAAAAACATATGGAACTTTATTTGCATGCTAATAGCAATGTTGTTAGTATGAATTCTTTGGACACCATTATTGCTAATGCTATGGAAAAGTCTAAGCTTGGGGAAGCTAGTTTTTATGAAAATGATCTTTTTAGTTCCCTAGCTTTGGAAGATTTTGTATTGCTTATGATGATACCAAACCTCCAATATATGATGATTCCAATGATGAATATGTTATTTTTAGTCCACCTATTATTGAGGAGAAAATTAATTATGATTACAATATGCCTCCTATATTTGATGATTATGGTGATGAAAATAATAATGATAGCTATTTTGTTGAATTTGCTCCCACTACAATTAATAAGAATAACTATGTTTATGTGGGGAGTATTAATTCTTTTATGCATGTGGCTCATGATAAGAATGTTTCATGTGATAGTTATATTGTTAATTTTATTCACGATGCTACTGAAAGTTATTATGAGAGAGGGAAGCATGGTTTTATCCATCTCAATAATATTAAGTTTCACCTCTTTATGTTGAAAGTCTTAAAGTTGCTTGTTTTGCTTTACTATGCTTGCTGCTTTGTGCTTTCATGACTTGTTTCTTTACAAGATTCCTATGCATAGGAAGTGGGTTAGACTTAAATGTGCTTTGAATTTGCTTCTTGATGCTCTCTTTTACTTCAATTCATATTTCTTATGTGAGAATCTTCTCAAACTATCATGCCTAACTTAAAGGCCCTAAAGAAAAGTACTTATTGGGAGATAACCCAAAAGTTTTAGATGAGTCTTGGAAGTTATTACCTCTGTAATAACCTCTCATTATCCTTTTTATTTGCTTTTTGTGCCAAGAGTAACCTCTAATGAGAGAGAAGTAATGAATGGGAAAGTTGCTGTCCCGAAACAGATTTATGTGCTTCACCATAAAAATTCGTCTAAAATCTCTATACGTCCTTTTGAGGCATGTATTTTTTTGCTTCTGCCCCAGGTTGTTATCTAACTTTTCGTTAGTTCAATACTTTTCGATTTGAGCAACAGAAGGGCTTCGAAAAAATTCGTCTTTACCTACTGGTCTGTTTTGACAGATTTCTGCCATTATTTGCATTTGCTTCTTGTTGGTTCCTTTTTGAGTTCTTTTGGCGAATTGATATTTTTGAGGGAAGTGCTACAGTAGCTAGTGTTTTAATGGAAGTTTTATTGGTGTTAGAACTGAACCTAAAGACTTATTATCTTGAGTGCACTAATGTTGCTAATAAAGATTGTGTGAAGTTTTGTATGGAGGAAAAAATTTCAGATGTATGGAAGGAATGAGGAATGAGATGAAGGATGGACTAAAGCTCAAGCTTGGGGATGCCACGCGTGTCACCCCAAGAAATATCCAAGAAGTACAAGCGTCAAAGCTTGGGGATGCCCAAGGCATACCCCTCTTCATCAATAAAAATCTCAGGTTCTTGCAAACACTTTATTTTTATTGTTTCATGCACAGTTGTGTTGTTCTTGGAGCGTCTTCATTTTTGTTTTGCTTTTTCGTTTGATTGGTTTGCTTAGTTTGCTGAATAAATTTGTTGGACCCCCTCTTCCATACATTGGTTTTCAAATAGTTTGGTTTGGATTGGAAAAGAGTAGGAAAGTTCATGCTTAAGTGGTAAAGAGAGCTTGTTTTTGACTATGGCCTATGCTTTGTCATGCCATGCTTGATATTGTTTTGGCTTTATGCTTAGTATTCTTTGTTGTAGCATGACTTGTTATAAAGAATTGAGATTGCTTAATGTGCCTTGGAAGAATCATGCGTTGTTTTAGCATATTAAAGCATAGTATTGTGGTATTCTCCTTTGATGCTTTATTTGGGTTGAGTTAGCGCATGCTCACACCATGTTATGACTATCCCAAGTCACCATAAGCCTTTATGATCCTTTAGTTTTCAACTTGTAGTATCATTTTATGCTTTGATTAATGATGTTTTGTCGCTCTGCATGATTATGGCCAATATTGCTCTCTTAGTTGGTCGCTCCCAGTCTTTTGCCAGCCTCCATAACCAAGTATGAGTTCCACTCATGCATCCAACTCCTAAAACCAAGTTATTCCAAAGAGTCCACCATACCTACCTATTAGCATATGCTATTCCAAGTATATTCATGTTTTTATCTACCTTCCGAATTAAACTTGTTATGAGAAAACTAGTGATTAAAGCTCTCATGAACTTGATGGCACACTTTACTTTTTCTTGCCCTTAATAAACTTGAACCATTGTGTCGTCTATGTTGTATATGCTTGCACTTATTTGTTAGCAGAACCAAGCTTTCATGGGGAACGCTTTCAACATTACACTGGTACTTTGTACCTAGTTGATATCATGCTCATTTGTCTATGGATGTCGTTGGTGTGAAATGAAAGGGGAGCTTGTAAGTCCATGGAGTTATGTATATGTGTTAGAGAAACGCCTGGGCCGCTGGTCTAATCCATGCTGACATGGTGGAAACCTGCAGCGTAACCATAATGAGCTGTCCATGAAGCATTCTTCTTATATAAAAAAGAGAGTCCTTTATTGAGAAAAAAAGAGATTATGAAAAGAGGAAAAAGAGAAAAAGCACCATATTCCCATGGTAAATAAGAAGATTGCTGAGATGCTCGTTGTCTGCTTGCCTTGTCATTTTGATATGGGGATTCTTCCGTATCATCGGGCAAGGGGTACCCCATTGGCAGTTCTCTATGATACACATGTACTTACGATGATAAGAACTTACCGATGACTAAACTTGAGCAGCATGAGGAGCGGCCCTCGTATTCAAGGGACATGAGACTTCTAACTTATACTTCGTCAAGCATGTACACCATAGTTTGTTCACTTTAACCTTAATCACTTCAAGATGCTTATGATACGGGCAATGAGAGCTGAAAGCTAATAAGTACCATAATATTTGGAAGCTCTTTATGAAACTTCAATCCCTACTTCCTTCTATGAAGGCCTTTCTTTTACTTTTATGTTAAGTCTCCACCTTCTATCTTTATGCACCTACTTTGAGAGCATAGTGGCCATTCTTAGTTCTATGTGCATTGTCCAAAGACTTGTTGATTAATGCATAGCTTTGATATTGCTTGTTTTAAACTATTTGTATCTAGTCACTCTTATGAACTTTGAAGGTGTCCTATGCATTTAGGTTTCCTACTCTATGAGGGACAAGCTGAATGCCACTATGTTATTTTTTCTTTATGTGAAACAAACAAACGTCTTGCAAAGCATTGTTATTCATGAATCTTTTGTTTGTGCCTTTTCATGTTGCAACATAGTTTCTTTGTCTTATTGCTAGAAGTTTGTCTTTCATGTTATGATTGAAGTACTATGATCCCAGCTTTGAATGTTTTACAAATACTTTGATCAAGTTTATGATGGTGCATGTCACCTCAAAACATATTCTTTGTTTTTATCACTTACCTACTCGAGGACGAGCAGGAGTTCAGCTTGTGGATGTTGATACATTGCAAATGTATCTATAATTTTTGATGTTCCATGCTTGGTTTTATCTACTTTATTGTGTTTTGTTGCAACTTTGGAGTACTTTCTATACACTTTCTTTGACTAACCTATTACAAGTGCCACAGTGCCAGTTGCCCGTTTTCTGCTATTTTTGGTTCCAGGAAAGTCAGAAATCAATATTCTCGGAATTGGACCAGACAAAAGCCAAAGTCGATATTTTACCGGAAGACTCACGGAGCCAGAAGACGAGATGGAGAGGGGCCAGGGGCTGGCCACAGCACCTGGTGGCGCGGGCCAGGCCAGGCCGCGCCAGGGGGTGGTGTGGGCCCCTCTGAAACCCTCTCGGTCTCCCCTCTCTCCTATAAGAGGCTCCCGATGCATAAACCCTAAATCATCAAGCTTCCAGCCGCGAAAAGTTCCGCAGCGCCGCCACCACCCAAGGGGAGATTCGGGGGACATAAAGTCTCTGTTCCGGCACCCTGCCGTAACGGGGAAGTGCCCCCGGAGCCATCTCCATCAATCTCCACCACCATCTCCATCAACATTGCTGATTCCCATGATGAGGAGGGATTAGTTCTCTCTCGAGGCTAAGGGTTCTACCGGTAGCTATGTGTTCATATTTCTCTCTATGCATGATCATACGGTGATCATGAGCTTTGTAATCAAGTAGATCTACTTTGTTACTCAAGTGCTTTAATAGATCTCTGCTCTCCCCATGTGTGTGAAAGTGACAGCGTGCACACCATGGTGGCACTTAGGCTAGAGATTATAGATACTTGTTATGAGTTATATTTGGAGTTGGATGTTTCTATGAAATTGGGGTGTTTGTTGGAACCATCTAGTACTCAAGGTGACAGTGTGGGGTTATGGGAAAGATGAACTTTGAGGTGTGTTGTTATAGCCCTACCATAGATTAGAGTGTCCAACCGGAGAGTAGTTAAGAGTAGTATCATAAAGAGAAGATATTTATATGAGAGTGTTCACTAGTGAAAGTATGACCCCTAGGCCTTGTTTCTAAGCACTGAAACACCGTTTGCTATTAGATATGTTACATGTTTGCTTTCTTCCATCTTTATTTCAGTTTGCCTTTAGTCTCTTCCATGCCATCAAGCTATTTTCTCGCATCGTTACTACTTATAATTATCTATACCACTTGTATTTCACTATCTCTTCGCCGAACTAGTCCACCTATACACCTGACAAGTGTATTGGGTGTGTTGGGGACATAAGATACTTCTTGTATCTTGATTGCAGGATTGCTTGAGAGGGAATACCTTTGACCACTTCCTCCCTGAGTTCGATAAACCTTGGGTAATCCACTTAAGGGAAAACTTGCTGCTGTTCTACAAACCTCTACACTTGGAGGCCCAACAACTGTCTACAAGAATAGAAGTGCTAGACATCACACCACTCCATACCGCTGTAAAAATTGGGTTGAACCTTACATAGTTCTTAGGGGAAACATTCCCAGTGTTGATTACTTGTTGTAGTTGATGCTATTGAGTGGAACCATTGAATTATCGTTCATGTTCAGATTGAAGGGGATCCACAGCAGAAAACAAAAAATTTCCTACGTTGGAACCCCAAAAACTGCCTAGGATCTATCTATGTAGTAATGCAGTAACGACCAATGCATAGAGAATACATACCCTTGTAGACCGTACGTGGTTAACATTCCGAGGGGAACATGGTTGATGTAGTCGTACTCGTAGCTGACCTCAAGGTCACGAAGCTCCTCGCAGGTCACCCCTTACTCCTTCTTCATCGTGCAGCAGCTCCGTCTCACGACATTCAAGCGCCCCAAGTGTTGCGCCTCGTGTCTTCGTACACATCCGGTGCACGATGATACCTCCAGCTCCCCGATCCCGCCGGGAGTGCAGAAGTTTATATCCGGCTAGGAATCCCTGCAGCGCAATGACATACTGCAGGTGTGCCTTGTTCGCACACCCCAAACTTGGGGCCATGGTCACAAGGGCTAGAGAGAGAGGAAAGGCGGAAGTCAACCAAAGAACTTCTCCAAATATTGGTTTGTCCAATCCCACCCATGGGCACCCCTTTATATAGGAGGAGGGGGTGTGCCTTCCCCCTTAGGTTAGCCATGTGGGACTATTACTAAAAGAAAATATCAGGAGAAATTCGGAACAGCTGCATGGGCCAAATCCAGCCCAGTCAATAGCAAGCAAATAAAACAGCAGCAGTTGAGGCAGTGGCAGCCGGGTGGGCCCTGGTCGCGGCCCACCCCATGCCCACCTTGCCTCCCGCGCGGCTCCGGCTCGGCTGGGCCGGCCTGGCGCGTACCGGCCCGACAGCGGTAGCCAGCCGGGTGACTGCCCGAGCCTGGGCGCTCGCCCGCGTCGGTCGTGGGGAGGTGGCCCGCCAGCCATGCTGGCTGTGAGCTGCCCCTGCACAGCGCCAAACTTCTGTTGTCAGCCTTCATGGGCGCCCATCCCAACAGCGGCAGCAATAGTTTTTTCTGCTTTTTCCTTTTTTCCTTTTTCTACAGCTTTTATCCTAGGCTATTTCCCTTCGGGGATTTGGCATAATATAAAAGTTTCTTTTATAAATCTTAATTTAAATATTATTTAGAATATATTAATTCATAATTAATATATAATAAATGTATATTTAAATTCCCATTTACCCGAAAACACTTTTCCGGTCTTTTCCTTTATTCTTTCTTCAAACAACTTCGGATCTCTCTACGGAACGATTCCGGCTTTCTCTTTCTCTACTGTGATTCTGTCTTACGAATGATCGCTCTCATCGTACCCTTAAGTGTATCCTCTCACAGCTCGAGAATGCTCTAGACATGATCTAAATCAATGATCAACAGAGGAACCAGGGATATCCATGTGACCCCTATGCATTCCTGATGACAATGTCGTTTGAACCGGTAAATTTAGCATCCAATTCCTTCTGTTTCTTGATATGACTTGTCCGAGATCCGATCATTGGTATCACATACCTTGTTCAATCTCGTTAACAACAAGTTCTGTTTTCTTGTTACCGTGATATTACATCCGCGTGAACAAGTCACATGTTGCAACATTTATGGATGTAATCTCACCAAGCTGGCCGCATGTATCTTTACCCGTCATGTGAGTGAACAAATCCCGGTCTTGCAGTCACATGTCAACTATTGTCCCTTTGGAATATCCAACGTACACCTTTATGGCTGATACATTGCAAATGTATCTATAATTTATGATGTTCCATGCTTGGTTTTATCCACTTTCTTGTGTTTTGTCCACACTTTAGATTACTTTTCATATGATTTCTTGGACTAACCTATTAACAAAAACCACAGTGTCAGCTGCCTGTTTTCTGCTGTTTTTGGTTCTAGGAAAGTCAGAAAATGAATATTCTCGAAATTGGACGGGACAAAAGTGAAAGTGCCTATTTTTCCGGAAGTCATCATATGCCAGAGTACGAGACGGAGAGGGGCCAGGGGGCCAGCACACCACCTGGCCGTGTGGCCCAGCCTGGCCCTCTCTAGGGGGTGGTGTGGCCGCCTCCAGCACCCCCTCGGCCTCCCCTTCCGCCTACAATATGCCCTCGGGACAAAAACCCTAAGGTCTGATCAAAAATCCACAAAAGAGTCTGTAGCCGCTGTCATCTACCTCCCTAGATCGGGAGGGATTTGAAGCTTTTCCCGGCACCTTGCCGGAGAGGGGAATTCACCCTAGAGGCCTTCTTCATCACCATGCAAGCCTTCGGTGTGATGCGTGAGTAGTTCATCCTTGTACTACGGATCCATGTAGTAGCTAGATGGCTGGTTCTCCTCCTTTGTGCTTTCATGTCTAGATCTTGTGAGCTCCGTTCATGATCAAGATCATATATTTGTAATTCTACATGTTGTGTTTACGGGGATCGATGGATATTGAGATGCTATTTAAGATTGATTATTGATTCTATCATGTCTTTGTTATTTGTGATCTTGCATGCTTTCCATTGTTAGTAGCTATCTTGGCCAAGTAGATGCTAGCAACTCCAAGAGTTAGTATTTATGCTCGATAGTGGGTTCATGCCTCAGGTAATCTAGGGAAGTGACAGAAATCTCTAAGGTACTAGATGTGTTGTTGCTACTAGGGAGAAAACAACAATCATTTGTTCATAGAACAATCGTATTGTTTACTTTGCAAGCAGTTCGTAAAGCAATAATCTGTTGCTTGCAACTTAATACTGGAGGGGGTTCGGATGATAACCTGAAGGTGGATTATTAGTCATAGATGCAGTTGGATGGCGGTCTATGTATAATGTTGTAATGCCCAATCGAATCTCAAAGGAGTCAAGATGATTAACATATGCATGTATTGCTTTCTCGATGTTTGTCAATTGCCCCGCTGTAATTTGTTCACCCAGCATGTTATCTATCTTACGGAGAGCCACCTCTTGTGAACTATGGAGCCCGATCCTTTTTCTTTACATACAATCTACAAACTGTTTACTGCTTTGTGTTTACTTTCTGCAAACTATTACTTCTTTCCATTCGATACGTTTAATCCTTTGTTTTCCACAAAACACGGTGAGATTGACAACCTCATCGCAAGTTGGGGACAAAGTTATGTGGTTGTGTTGTGCAGGTCTCCACGTTGCTACTAGCACCGGTAGTGCGCCCTGCCAAGTTTCAGCTAGCAACACCTTTGGGGTGTTTCCTTGCTCCTACTGGTTCAATTAAACCTTGGTTTCGTAACCGAGGGAAACATGCTGTTCTACTCATCATACCTTCCTCTTGGGGTTCCCAACGAATTCTACATCAACATCGCAACAGCATTTTTCTAGCGCCGACACTCTGCCATCAAGCATTTTTCTAGCGCCGTTGTCGGGGAGTCAAGGACATCTTCACAAGGGGAGTCCCTCATAACTAATCTCTTTACTTTGTTATTTTTGTTTTTCTTAGTTTATTTTTGTTTTGTTTGCTTGTTTCTTTATCAAAAACACAAAAAATTAGTTTTACTAGTTTGCTTTCTTATTTGAAAACCCAAAAAAAATGACTAATCTTGAAAACACTAAGTTGTGTGACTTCACTAGCACCAACAACAATGATTTTATGAGCACACCTATTGCTCCACCTGTGCCTGAAAGATACTTTCTTTGAGATAAAACCTGCTTTACTCAATCTTGTTATGAGAGAACAATTTTCTGGTATTAGTAAGGAAGATGCTGCTTCCCATCTAAATAACTTTGTTGAACTTTGTGAGATGCAAAAGCATAGGGATGTAGATGGTGATATTATTAAGCTGAAATTGTTTCCTTTCTCTTTGAGAGGAAAAGCTAAAGAATGGTTGAATTCCTTAACTAGGAATAGTATTGATTCTTGGAATAAATGCAAAGATGCTTTCATTGGAAAATACTATCCCCCTGCTAAGATTATATCTATGAGAAGTGAAATAATGAAGTTTAAACAACTTGATAATGAACATGTTGCTTAAGCTTGGGAAAGAATGAAATCTTTGGTAAAGAATTGTCCTACTCAAGGACTGACTACTTGGATGATCATCCAAACTTTTTATGCAGGATTGAAATATTCTTCAAGGAACCTATTGGACTCTGCTGCTGGAGGTACCTTTATGACCATCACTTTGGGTGTTGCAACAATACTTCTAGACAATATGAAGGTTAATTATTCTGAATGGCATACTGAGAGAGCTCCGCAAGGTAGGAAGTAAATTATGTTGAGGAAACCTCCTCCTTGAGTGATAAAATTGATATTATTATGTCTATGCTTGTTAATGGGAAAGCCCATATTGATCCAAATAATGTTCCTTTAGCCTCTTTGGTTGCTCAAGAAGAGCAAGTTGATGTGAACTTCATAAGAAATAACAATTTTGACAATAATGCTTATAGGAATAATTTTGGTAACAGCAATTATAAGCCATATCCTCCCAACAATGGTAATGCTTATGGAAGTTCCTACAACAATAATAGGAGTGCTCCCTCTAAACTTGAAGTTATGCTTAAAGACTTTATTAGTAAGCAAACTGCTTTCAATAAAACTACTGAAGAAAAACTCTCTAATGCAGAAAGAAATATAGCATCTTTGGCTGAAGCTCAATCTTCTTTGAATAAAATGGTTGCTAAACCTAAAACTAATGATAATCCATTTGCAGATACTAATGCCATACAAGTATGAATTGATGAAAATGTTAGACTATTAGCTGAATTACATGCTATGTGGGAAAGAGAAGATGAAATTGCTAGAACCATTAGTGTTTCTACTATTACGACCACTAGTGTTGAGGCTAGTAATAGTTCTACTACTTTAGATGATAAATTTTATTTGGATCTTGATGGTTGCAATATCTCTGAAGTTATTAAGTTCCTACAAAAGCTTGCTAAAAGTCCTAATGCTAGTGCTCTGAACATGGCCTTTACAAAACACATTACTGATGCTCTCATAAAGATTAAAGAAGAAAAGATGAAACATAACGCTTCTATTCCTATAAAACAAGAAGATGGTTGGGAACCCATCATTAATATGAAAGTGAATGACTTTGATTTCAAAGCTTTATGTGATCTTGATAGTAGTGTTTCTATTATGCCTAGAAGGATTTATGATATGCTTGATTTTCTTCCTCTTGAAGATTGTTATTTGAATGTCCCACTTGATGATAATGCTAAAAAGAAACTCATGGGGAGTCTTAATTATGTTCTTATTATGGTTAACAATGCCTATGTCCCCGTGATTTCTATGTTTTGGATGTTGAATACAATGCTTGTTGTCTTATTACTTTGGGAAGACCTTTTCTTAGAACTATTGGTGCCATCATTGATATGAAAGAAGGAACCTTTAAATATCAACTCCCACTCAAGAAATGTATAGAACACTTCCCTAATAAGAGAGAGAAGATTTCTTTTTCTTCTCCTATGAAAACAAAATTTGGTCTTAATGCTTCTTCATTTGAGAACACTTGATTCTTTCTTGCTTCTTATGCCTAACTTAAAGGCATTAAAGAAAAGTACTTACTAGGAGATAACCCAAAAGTTTTAGATGAGTCTTGGAAGTTATTACCTCTGTAATAACCTCTCCTTATCCTTTTTATTTGCTTTTTGTGCCAAGAGTAACCTCTAATGAGAGACAAGTAATGATTGGTAAAGTTGCTGTCCCGAAACAGATTTCCGTGCTTCACCGTAAAAATTCGTGTAAAATCTCTGAACGTCTTTTTTGAGGCATGAGTTTTTGTGATTCTTCCCCAGGTTGTTATCGAACTTTCGTTAGTCCAACACTTTTTTATTTGAGCAACAGAAGGTCTTCGAAAAAATTCGTCTTTACCTGCTAGTCTGTTTTGACAGATTTCTGCCATTTTCTGCATTTGCTTCTTGTTGCTTCCTTTTTGAGTTTTGGGGAATTGAGCTTTTTGAGGGAAGTCCTACAGTAGCTAGTGTTCTAATGGAAGTTTATTTGGTGTTAGAACTGAACCTTAAGACTTATTTATCTTGAGTGCACTAATGTTCTAATAAAGATTGTGTGAAGTTTTGTATGAAGGAAAAATTTCAGGTGTATGGAAGGAATGAGTAATGAGATGAAGGATGGACTAAAGCTCAAGCTTGGGGATGCCACGCGTGTCACCCCAAGAAATATCCAAGAAGTACAAGCGTCAAAGCTTGGGGATGCCCAAGGCATCGCCTTCTTCATCAATAAAAATCCCAGGTTTCTTCCAAACGCTTCATTTTTATTGTTTCATGCACAGTTGTGTTGTTCTTGCAGCGTCTTCTTTTTCGTTTTCATTTTGGATTTTCCTTTTCTTTAGTTTGCTTAGTTTTCTGAATAAATTGGTTGGACCCCCCTCTTTCATACATTGGTTTGCAAATAGTTTGGTTTGTTTTGGAAAAGAGTAGGAAAGTTCATACTTATGTGGTAAAAAGAGCTTGTTTTTGACTGTGGCATATGCTTTGTCATGCCATGCTTGATATTGTTTTGGCTTTATGCTTAGTATTCTTTATTGTAGCATGACTTGTTATAAACAATTGAGATTTCTTAATATGCCTTGGATGAATCATGCCTTGTTTTAGCATATTAAAGCATAGTATAATGGTATTCTCCTTTGATGCTTTATTTTGGTTGACTTGGCGCATGCTCACACCATGTTATGACTATCTCAAGTCACCATAGCCTTTATTATCCTTTAGTTTTCAACTTGTAGTATCACGTTATGCTTTTATCAATGATGTTTTGTCGCTCTGCATGATTATGGCCATTATTGCTCTCTTAGTTTGTCGCTCCCAGTCTTTTGCTAGCCTCCACAACCAAGTATGAATTCCATTCATGCATCCAACTCCCTAAACCAAGTTATTCCATAGAGTCCACCATACCTACCTACTAGCTTATGGTATTCCAAGTATATTCATGCTTTTGTTTACCTTCCAAATTAAACTTGGTATGATAAATCTAGTGATTAAAGCTCTCACGAACTTGATGGCACACTACTTTTTTGTATCTAATAAACTTGAACCATTGGGTCCTTCTTTTTTGCGTATATGCTTGCGCTTTATAAGTTGAAAGTATCAGAACCATGTTTCATGGGGAATGCTTTCAACATTGCACTTGTACTTTGTACCCTGTTGATATCATGTTCTTTTGCTTACGGATCCCGACGGTGTGAAATAAAAGTGGAATTTGTAAGATCATGGAGTTTGTATGTGTGTTAGAGAAACACCTAGGCCGCTAGCCTAAGCCGTGCTTAATCATGGTGGAAACTTGCAACATCACCATAATGAGCACTCTATGAAGCATCCTCAATAAAAACCTATGCAAATAGCAAATAAAAAGATCGCTGAGATGCTCATTGTCTGCTTGCCTTGTCATTTTCATTATGGGATAGCTCCTGTATCATGTGCAAGGGGTACCCCGTTGGCTGTTCTTTATGATACACATGTACTTACAATGACAAGAGCTTACATGTGACTAAAGTTGAGTAGCATGAGGTTCGGTCTTCGTAAGTAAGGGTCATGCAATTTCGGTTTATAGCTTGTCAAGCATATCCTCTTAGTTGTGTCACTTTAACCTTAATCACCTTAAAGATGCTTATGATAGGGGCAATGAGAGCTGAAAGATATAAGTAACATAATTTTTGGAATCTCTTTATGAGACTTGAATCCCTACTTCCTTTTATGAAGGCCTTTCTTCCACCATTATATTGAGTCTGCACCTTCTACCTTTATGCACCTACTTTGAGAGCATAGTGGCCATACTTAGTTCTATGTGCATTGTCCCAAGACTAGTTGGTTGATGCATAACTTGATATTTCTTGTTTTAAACTATTTGTATCTAGTCACTCTTATGAACTTTGAAGGTGTCCTATGCATTTATATTTGCTACTCTATGAGTGACAAGCTGAATGCTATTATGCTATGTTTTCTTTATGTGAAACAAACAAACATCTTGCAAAGCATTGTTATTCATGAATCTTTTGTTTGTGCCATTTCATGTTGCATCTTAGTTTCTTTGTCTTATTGCTAGAACTTTGTCTTTCATGTTATGATTGAAGTACTATGATCCTAGCTTTGAATGTTTTACAAATACTTTGATCAAGTCTTTGATGGTGCATGTCACCTCAAAAATTATACTTTCTTTTTATCACTTACCTACTCGAGGACGAGCAGGAAGTTGAGCTTGGGGATGTTGATACATTGCAAATGTATCTATAATTTTTGATGTTCCATGCTTGGTTTTATCCTATTTCTTGTGTTTTTCCACACTTTGGAGTACTTTTCATATGATTTCTTGGACTAACCTATTAATAAGAGCCACATTGCCAGCTGCCTGTTTTCTGCTATTTTTGGTTCCAGGGAAGTCAGAAAATGAATATTCTCGTAATTGGACTAGACAAAAGCCAAAGTCCTATTTTTCCAGAAGTCATCAGATGCTAGAGTACGAGACGGAGAGGGGCCAGGGCGCCACCACACCACCTGGCCGCACGACCCAGCCTGGCCCGCTCCAGGGGGTGGTGTGGCCGCCTCCAGCACGCCCTCGGCCTCCCCTTCCGCCTATAATATGCCCTCGGGACGAAAACCCTAAGGTCTGATCAAAAATCCACGAAAGAGTCTGTAGCCGCCGTCATCTCCATCCCTAGATCGGGAGGGATCTGAAGCTTTTCCCGGCACCCTGGCGGAGAGGGTAATTCACCCTGGAGGCCTTCTTCATCACCATGCAAGCCTCCGGTGTGATGCGTGAGTAGTTCATCCTTGGACTATGGATCCATGTAGTAGCTAGATGGCTGGTTCTCCTCCTTTGTGCTTTCATTTCTAGATCTTGTGAGCTCCATTCATGATCAATATCATGTATTTGTAATTCTACATGTTGTGTTTGCGGGGATCCGATGGATATTGAGATGCTATTTCAGATTGATTATTGATTTTATCATGTCTTTGTTATTTGTGATCTTGCATGCTTTCCGTTGTTAGTAGCTATCTTGGCCAAGTAGATGCTAGCAACTCCAAGAGTTAGTATTTATGCTCGATAGTGGGTTCATGCCTCTGGTAATCTGGGGAAGTGACAGAAATCTCTAAGGTACAAGATGTGTTGTTGCTACTAGTGAGAAAACAACAATCCTTTGTTCATAGAACAATCATATTGTTTACTTTACACACAGTTCGTAAAGCAATAATCTGTTGCTTGCAACTTAATACTGGAGGGGGTTCGGATGATAACCTGAAGGTGGATTATTAGTCATAGATGCAGTTGGATGGCGGTCTATGTTTAATGTTGTAATGCCCAATCGAATCTCAAAGGAGTCAAGATGATTAGTATATGCATGTATTGCTTTCTCGATGTTTGTCAATTGCCCCGCTGTAATTTGTTCACCCAGCATGTTATCTATCTTAAGGAGAGCTACCTCTAGTGAACTATGGATCCCGGTCCTTTTTCTTTACATACAATCTACAAACTGTTTACTGCTTTGTGTTTACTTTCTGCAAACTATTAATTCTTTCCATTCGATATGTTTAATCCTTTGTTTTCCACAAAACACGGTGAGATTGACAACCTCATCGCAAGTTGGGGACAAAGTTCTGTGGTTGTGTTATGTAGGTCTCCACGTTGCTACTAGCACCGGTAGTGCACCCTGCCAAGGCTCAGCTAGCAACACCTTTGGGGTGTTTCCTTGCTCCTACTGGTTCGATTAAACCTTGGTTTCATAACTGAGGGAAACTTGTTGCTGTGCTCATCATACCTTCATCTTGGGGTTCCCAACGAGCTGTACATAAACATCGGACCAGCATTTTTCTGGCGCCAACACTGAGCCATCAATGGCCACCGTATTACCAGATGATGGTTGATGTAGTCTAAGAAGCCTCAGGGAACAGTGAGTAATATGTGCTCACGGTCTAAGGAAAAGAAGTCTAGGTATAGCTGTTGCAACAATGAACTATATGACTTGATCGTGTTGCAATCCTTCGAGGAATGTCCATCACATCATTCTCCAATGATATGACCCCGTTGTCAATTGGCATAAATGTCCATGATCTTGAAACCCAGATCATCCTCATGACCAACGAACTAGTATGAATAGAGGCTACTAGGGACTTGGTTGTTTCATACCACACCTGTACCAATGTTTCTACTTGGCACAGTTATAGCACAATATGAAACTATTATAAACTAATTGAGATATGACAATAAAAACCTATTTATTATTTGACTCTAGGGCATATATCCTTCACAGATTGTTACTTATCATTATTTCATCTCTGATCTTGATCCATATGATGTCTTGTGAGTAGTTCATTTAGTTCTTGAGGACATGGGAGATGTCATGTTGTTAGTAGTGGAATTGTGTTGAGAAAGATTCAATGGTTTGATATTTAAGTTGTGGTGTTATTCTTCTAGTGGTGTCATTTGAACGTAGACTACATGATACTTCACCTTTATGGGCCTAGAGGAATGCATTGTGTATTTGGCTACTAATCGTAGGGGTTGCCGGAGTGACAGAAACCTGAACCCGCGTTAGGAAACCTTTGCACAAGGGAGTGTAGGATCTCAGAGTTTAAAGCCGTGGTTAGGTTTTTATCTTAATTACTTTCTTATACTTGCGGATGCTTGCAAGGGGTATAATCACAAGTATGTATTAGTCCTAGGAAGGTTAGTACATTAGCACAGGTTCACCCACACAACACTTATCAAACTAAAGAAGATTACTCAACTATATGAAGCGAAAGCACTTGACGATATTACCATGTGTCCTCGAGAACGTTTGGTCATCTTAAGTAATACAACTGGCTTGTCCTTTGCTAAAGAAAGGATTGGGCCACTTGATGCATCTATTATTATTGTCTTTTATTTACTCGCACTTTATTTATCTGCATTATTAAAAACCCCTAAAAATTCATTTGCTAAGTATTTACAGAGAATTCTGCTCCAAGCCACTCATCAACACCTTCTACTCCTTGTTGGCTTCGACACTCTTACTTATCGAAAATACTGCGATACACCCCCTATACTCGTGGGTCATCAAGACTATTTTCTGGCGCCGTTGCTGGGGAGTCAAGCACTATTGGAGTGTGGAAATGGTGAAGGAAACTTCTACTATGAGTATTGTTTATTTTTGTTAGTTACTTTATTTGAATATGGCTAATTCACTTAGTTTCTTATTTCGTAATACTACTACCACTGCTAAGGTAGTATATGAACCTCCACCTACTGAAAATGATACTTTTAAAATACCTACAAGAATTATTGATCGTGTTATGGATAACTACTATTTTGGAGATGGAACTGTCCATCCCGATGATCATTTGCTCTTTATACACGAATTATGCGGGTTGTTCAAGTGTGCAGGTATTACAATAGATCAAGTCAAGAAGAAGTTATTCTCATTATCACTAAAAGGAAGAGCCGAGGAATGGTATAAGCTGCTGAAGAATGGTCAAGCTCTTGAATGGGAGGAAGTAGTACCGCTCTTTTATTCAAAGTCTATCCTCCTAGTGAGATTCATAAAGATCAGAATCAAATATACAACTTTTGGCCTCGTGATGGAGACAGTACAGCTCAAGCTTGGGGGCGATTGAAGTTACTAATGCTCAAATGTCCTATTCATGAGCTCAATAATAATATTATTATCAATATCTTTTATGCAAGACTTTCTCTTCATGATAAGGATCTATTGGATGCTTCTTGTGCTCGATCATTTACATGCATGGAAGAAGAAGTTAAATGGGATCTTCTAGACCGTATTCAAGATCTTCTAGACCATATTCTTTGTGGTGAGATTAAATATCCTACTGATTTTCTAGTACTTGGTTCAGTTGCTAGTAAAACCTATCCTATCATTTTTGGTAGACCTTTCTTGGACACGTGTGGAGCCATTATAGACTATAAAAGGGAGAAAATTTTAACTAAATTTGATGGGGAATCTTATGAGTTTAATGTTTCAAAATTTGCTAAAGTTCCTAATGAAAATGAAACTCCTAATGAGGATTTTAGAGTTGAACAGCTTGCTTCTATTTATCTTGCTCCTAACAATGCTTTGCAGCAATTTATGGAAGACCATAAAAGTGAGATCTTCATGGAAGAAAGAAATGAGATTGACGAGATTCTCCGTCGTCAACCTAAGATGCTTAAGCACAACTTGCCTGTGGAAGATTTGGGTACCACATTGCCACCTAAAAAGGATGTGGTTTTCGATCTGAAACCTTTACCTGACGATCTTAAATATGCTTACATTGATGAGAAGAAAATATAACCTATTATTATTAGTTCTAAACTTTCAGGGAAGGAAGAGGAAAGATTATTGGAAGTATTGAAGAAACACCGAGGAGCTATGGGCTATACCCTTGATGATTTGAAGAGGATTTCTCCTACTATATGCCAGCACGCTATCAATATAGAACCCAATGCAAAACCAGTGGTACAACATCAATGTCGTTTAAATCCTAAGATGAAGGAAGTGGTAAGAAACGAGGTATTAAAACTCCTTGATGTTGGCATTATTTATCCTATTGCTGATATTGAATGGGTTAGTCTTGTTCATTTTGTCCCTAAGAAAGGGGAATTACTGTTGTGCCTAATGAGAATAATGAGCTTATCCCCCAAAGAATAGTAGTAGGTTATAGGATGTGCATTGACTTTAGAAAGGTTAACAAAGTTACTATGAAAGATCATTACCTACTGGCTTTTATTGATCAAATGTTAGAAAGGTTGTCTAAAAAGACCCATTTTTGCTTTCTTGATGGATACTCTGGGTTTTTCTCAAATTGCTGTTAAACAACAAGACTAAGAAAAAACTACTTTTACGTGCCCTTATGGAACCTATGCTTATAGGCGTATGCCTTTTGGTTTGTGTAATGCTCCTGCTACTTTTCAAAGAGGCATATCTGCTATCTTTCATGGTTTTTGTGAGGAAATTGTGGAAGTATTCATGGACGATTTTTCCGTGTATGGAACTTATTTTGATAATTGTCTGCATAACCTTGATAAAGTTTTGCAGAGATGTGAAGAAACAAATCTTGTTCTTAATTGGGAGAAATGCCATTTCATGGTCAATGAAGGAATTGTCCTTGGACATAAAATTTCCGAAAGAGGCATTGAAGTTGCCAGAGCCAAAGTTGAAGCAATTGAGAAAATGCCCTGTCCTAGAGACGTCAAAGGTGTTCGTAGTATCCTTGGTAATGATGGTTTCCATAGAAGGTTTATTTAAGATTTCTCCAAGATATCAAAACCCCTTACTAATCTTCTCCAAAAATATGTACCTTTTGTTTTTGATGATGATTGTAAGGAAGCTTTTGAAACTCTAAAGAAAGCTTTAACTACTGCTCCTATTGTACAACCTCCCGATTGGAACTTACCCTTTCAAATCATGTGCGATGCTAGTGATTTTTCTTTAGGTGCTGTTCGTGGACAACGAATAGATAAAAAGTTAAATGTTATCCACTATGCTAGTAAAACTCTTGACGCTGCTCAAAAGAATTATGCTACTACTGAAAAAGAGTGCTTAGCTGTTGTGTTTGCTTGTGATAAGTTTAGACCTTATATTGTTGATTCGAAAGTTACCATTCATACTGATCATGCTGCTATTAAGTACCTTATGACGAAGAAGAATGCTAAGCCTAGGCTTATTAGATGGGTGTTGCTTTTACAAGAGTTTGACCTGCGTATTGTAGATAGGAACGGTGTTGAAAATCCTATTGCTGATAATTTATCTCGATTGGAAAACATCTCTTTTGATCCTATGCCTTTTAATGATAGTTTCCCAAATGAACAGTTGGTTGCAATAGGGGTAAGCTCACGAGGGAGTCCTTGGTATGCTGATTATGCTAACTTTATTGTTTACAAGTATTTGCCTCCAACTTTTACAGCTCAGCAAAGAAGGAAGTTCTTTTATGATTTGAGGCACTATTTTTGGGATGACCCACATTTATATAAAGAGGGAGTAGATGGTATTATGCGAAGATGTGTTCCAGAATATGAACAAAAGGAGATATTGCAAAAATGTCATGGTAGCGCCTATGGAGGACATCATGCGGGAGATAGAACCGCACAAAAGGTTCTACAATCAGGTTATTACTAGCCTATCCTTTTTAAAGATGCAAGTAAATTTGTATTATCATGTGATGAATGTCAACGAGTTGGTAATATTTCTAGATGCAATGAAATGCCTATGAATTACTCTCTTGTTATTGAACCATTTGATTGTTGGGGATTTGAATTTATGGGTCCTTTTCCCCTTCAAAAGGTTATACTCATATTCTTGTTGCTATTGACTATGTTACTAAGTGGGTAGAAGCCATACCTACGAAGAGTCCTGATGGTGAGACCTCTTTAAAAATGCTTAAGAATATTATCTTTCTCAGGTTTGGAGTTCCTAGATATCTTATGACTGATATTCTCATTTCATTCATGGTGGCTTTAGAAACACCCTTGCTAAATATGATGTTAATCATAGAATTGCTTCAGCTTATCATCCCCAAACTAGTGCGCAAGTAGAACTGTCAAATAGAGAGATTAAATCCTTCTTGCAAAAGACTGTCAATAGATCTAGAAAAAAATGGGCTAAAAAGTTGAATGATGCTTTATGGGCTTATAGAACTGCTTATAAAAATCCTATGGGCATGTCTCCTTACAAAATGGTTTATGGGAAAGCTTGCCACCTGCCTTTAGAATTAGAACACAAAGCTTATTGGGCAGTGAAAGAAGTTAATAGAGACTTGAAACTTGCTGATGAGAAAAGATTATTTGACTTAAGTTCGTTGGACGAGTGGAGGAGTGAAGCATATGAAAATGCTAGACTATTTAAAGAATAAGTTAAAAAATGGCATGACAGGAGAATTCTTAAGAGAGAGTTCCATGTTGGTGAGAAGGTTCTATTATTTAGGTCTCGTCTCAGATTTTTTGCAAGAAAACTACTCTCAAAATGGGAAGGACCTTTTGTTATTGACGAGGTGTATCGTTCAGGTGTAATAAAAAATTATTCCTTAAAAGATAGCACTACACAAGTGGTTAATGGTCAGAGACTCAAGCACTATATTTCTGGAGATTCTTACAATGAGGATATTGATGCTATTCAAATGGTGACTCTGGAAAAATTTATCAAAGACCAAGTTCAGAGACCTGCAGAGTCCGTTTTCGAATAGGTAACAGTTCTAGTAAG
Organism: Avena eriantha; assembly: GCA_910589775.1. NCBI lineage: Eukaryota > Viridiplantae > Streptophyta > Magnoliopsida > Poales > Poaceae > Avena > Avena eriantha. Next base: position 109,360,737 of record OU342746.1, on the reverse strand, counting down.
AAAAGGTCCACGAAAAATCTGTCAAGTTATATTTTTGCAGTTTTTATCTAACATGGAAAGAAATGAGTAGAAAAAGGGACGGAAACGGAGCCCGGCTGGCTCACACGACAACGTGGCATGGGCCCACCTGGCCACGCCACCAGGGGTGTGGCCGCCCCGGAGCCTGTCTCCGACCCGTTTTCTCCCAGTACCTTCCTTTTGTTGTAAAATTTCGTAATATATAATCCCCTGGATCCCCCGAGGTTCATATATCGTGTTCTCGTCATGTTTTCGTTTCGACCTGTTCTGTTCAGATGTCGTTCTAGGGTTCATTTTCGGAGGACAATGAGCTGCGACGCCCACGCGAGCTCCATCGCGACCTTGAGCAGAGGACCTTCGTAGGATGGATGGAAGAAGAAAATATCACAACTAGGCACGAAGATATGGATCGGAGCATCAAAGAAGCATTTTTCTGGCGCTGACACTGTGCCATCAAGTATTTTTCTGGCACCGTTGCCGGGGAGTTAAGGACATCTTCACAAGGGGAGTCCCTCATAACCAATCTCTTTACTTTGTTATTTTTGTTTTGCTTAGTTTTTTTGTTTTGTTTGCTTGTTTCTTTATCAAGAACACAAAGAAACTAGTTTTACTAGTTTGCTTTCTTATTTGAAAACCCAAAAAAATGACTACTCTTGAAAACACTAAGTTGTGTGACTTCACTAGCACCAACAACAATGGTTTTATGAGCACACCTATTGCTCCACCTGTGCCTGAAGAAACTTTCTTTGATATAAAACCTGCTTTAATCAATCTTGTTATGAGAGAACAATTTTCTGGTATTAGTAAGGTAGATGCTGCTTCCCATCTAAATAACTTTGTTGAACTTTGTGAGATGCAAAAGCATAGGGATGTAGATGGTGATATTATTAAGCTGAAATTTTTTCCTTTCTCTTTGAGAGGAAAAGCTAAAGAATGGTTGAATTCCTTAACTAGGAATAGTATTGATTCTTGGAATAAATGCAAAGATGCTTTCATTAGAAAATACTATCCCCCTGCTAAGATTATATCTATGAGAAGTGAAATAATGAAGTTTAAACAACTTGATAATGAACATGTTGCTTAAGCTTGGGAAAGAATGAAATCTTTGGTAAAGAATTGTCCCACTCATGGACTGACTGCTTGGATGATCATCCAAACTTTTTATGCAGGATTGAAATATTCTTCAAGGAACCTATTGGACTCTGCTGCTGGAGGGACCTTTATGACCATCACTTTGGGTGTTGCAACAAAACTTCTGGACAATATGAAGGTTAATTATTCTGAATGGCATACTAAGAGAGCTCCGCAAGGTAGGAAGTAAATCATGTTGAGGAAACCTCCTCCTTGAGTGATAAAATTGATATTATTATGTCTATGCTTGTTAATGGGAAAGCCCATATTGATCCAAATAATGTTCCTTTAGCCTCTTTGGTTGCTCAAGAAGAGCAAGTTGATGTGAACTTCATAAGAAATAACAATTTTGACAATAATGCTTATAGGAATAATTTTGGTAACAACAATTATAAGCCATATCCTCCCAACAATGGTAATGCTTATGGAAGTTCCTACAACAATAATAGGAGTGCTCCCTCTGAACTTGAGGTTATGCTTAAATACTTTATTAGTAAGCAAACTGCTTTCAATAAACTGAAGAAAAACTCTCTAATGCAGAAAGAAATATAGCATCTTTGGCTGAAGCTCAATCTTCTTTGAATAAAATGGTTGCTAAACGTAAAACTAATGATAATCCATTTGCAGCTACTAATGCCATACAAGTATGAATTGATGAAAATGTTAGACTATTAGCTGAATTACATGCTAAGTGGGAAAGAGAAGATGAAATTGCTAGAAACATTAGTGTTTCTACTATTACCACCACTAGTGTTGAGGCTAGTAATAGTTCTACTACTTTAGATGATAAATTTGATTTTGATCTTGATGGTTGCAATATCTCTGAAGTTATTAAGTTCCTACAAAAGCTTGCTAAAAGTCCTAATGCTAGTGCTATGAACATGGCCTTTACAAAACACATTACTGATGCTCTCATAAAGATTAAAGAAGAAAAGATGAAACATAAAGCTTCTATTCCTATAAAACAAGAAGATGGTTGGGAACCCATCATTAATATGAAAGTGAATGACTTTGATTTCAAAGCTTTATGTGATCTTGATGGTAGTGTTTCTATTATGCCTAGAAGGATTTATGATATGCTTGATTTGCCTCCTCTTGAAGATTGTTATTTGAATGTCCCACTTGATGATAATGCTAAAAAGAAACTCATGGGGAGTCTTAATTATGTTCTTATTATGGTTAACAATGCCTATGTCCCCGTTGATTTCTATGTTTTGGATGTTGAATACAATGCTTCTTGTCTTATTACTTTGGGAAGACCTTTTCTTAGAACTATTGGTGCCATCATTGATATGAAAGAAGGAACCATTAAATATCAACTCCCACTCAAGAAAGGTATAGAACACTTCCCTAATAAGAGAGAGAGAAGATTTCTTTTGCTTCTCCTATGAAAACAAAATTTGGTCTTAATGCTTCTTCATTTGAGAACACTTGATTCTTTCTTGCTTCTTATGCCTAACTTAAAGGCGTTAAATAAACGTACTTACTGGGAGATAACCCAAAAGTTTTATATGAGTCTTGGAAGGTATTACCTCTGTAATAACCTCTCCTTATCCTTTTTATTTGCTTTTTGTGCCAAGAGTAACCTCTAATGAGAGACAAGTAATGATTGGTAAAGTTGCTATCCCGAAATAGATTTCCGTGCTTCACCGTAAAAATTCGTGTAAAATCTCTGAACGTCTTTTTTGAGGCGTGAGTTTTTGTGATTGTTCCCCAGGTTGTTATCGAACTTTCGTTAGTCCAACACCTTTTGATTGGAGCAACAGAAGGTCTTCGAAAAAATTCGTCTTTACCTGCTAGTCTGTTTTGACAGATTTCTGCCATTTTCTGCATTTGCTTCTTGTTGGTTCTTTTTTAGTTCTTTTGGGGAATTGATATTTTTGAGGGAAGTCCTACAGTAGCTAGTGTTCTAATGGAAGTTTTTTTGGTGTTAGAACTGAACCTTAAGACTTATTTATCTTGAGTGCACTAATGTTGCTAATAAAGATTGTGTGAAGTTTTGTATGAAGGAAAAATTTCAGGTGTATGGAAGGAATGAGTAATGAGATGAAGGATGGACTAAAGCTCAAGCTTGGGGATGCCACGCGTGTCACCCCAAGAAATATCCAAGAAGTACAAGCGTCAAAGCTTGGGGATGCCCAAGGCATCGCCTTCTTCATCAATAAAAATCCCAGGTTTCTTCCAAACGCTTCATTTTTATTGTTTCATGCACAGTTGTGTTGTTCTTGCAGCGTCTTCTTTTTCGTTTTCGTTTTGGATTTTCATTTGCTTTAGTTTGCTTAGTTTTCTGAATAAATTGGTTGGACCCCCCTCTTTCATACATTGGTTTGCAAATAGTTTGGTTTGGTTTGGAAAAGAGTAGGAAAGTTCATACTTATGTGGTAAAAAGAGCTTGTTTTTGACTGTGGCATATGCTTTGTCATGCCATGCTTGATATTGTTTTGGCTTTATGCTTAGTATTCTTTGCTGTAGCATGACTTGTTATAAACAATTGAGATTTCTTCATATGCCTTGGAAGAATCATGCGTTGTTTTAGCATATTAAAGCATAGTATAGTGGTATTCTCCTTTGATGCTTTATTTGGGTTGACTTGGCGCATGCTCACACCATGTTATGACTATCTCAAGTCACCATAGCCTTTATTATCCTTTAGTTTTCAACTTGTAGTATCACTTTATGCTTTTATCAATGATGTTTTGTCGCTCTGCATGATTATGGCCATTATTGCTCTCTTAGTTTGTCGCTCCCAGTCTTTTGCTAGCCTCCACAACCAAGTATGAGTTCCACTCATGCATCCAACTCCCTAAACCAAGTTATTCCACAGAGTCCACCATACCTACCTACTAGCTTATGCTATTCCAAGTATATTCATGCTTTTGTTTACCTTCCAAATTAAACTTGTTATGATAAAACTAGTGATTAAAGCTCTCACGAACTTGATGGCACACTTTACTTTTTTGTATCTAATAAACTTTAACCATTGGGTCCTTCTTTTTTGCGTATATGCTTGCACTTTATAAGTTGAAATTATCAGAACCATGTTTCATGGAGAATGCTTTCAACATTGCACTTGTACTTTGTACCCTGTTGATATCATGTTCTTTTGCTTACGGATCCCGACGGTGTGAAATAAAAGTGGAACTTGTAAGATCATAGAGTTTGTATGTGTGTTTGAGAAACACCTAGGCCGCTACCCTAAGCCATGCTTAATCATGGTGGAAACTTGCAGCATCACCATAATGAGCACTCTATGAAGCATCCTCAATAAAAACCTATGCAAATAGCAAATAAAAAGATCGCTGAGATGCTCATTGTCTGCTTGTCTTGTCATTTTGATTATGGGATAGCTCCTGTATCATGTGCAAGGGGTACCCCGTTGGCTGTTCTTTATGATACACATGTACTTATAATGACAAGAGCTTACATGTGACTAAAGTTGAGTGGCATGAGGTTCGGTCTTCGTAAGTAAGGGGCATGCGATTTCGGTTTATAGCTTGTCAAGCATATTCTCTTAGTTGTTTCACTTTAACCTTAATCACCTTAAAGATGCTTATGATAGGGGCAATGAGAGCTGAAATATATAAGTACCATAATTTTTGGAATCTCTTTATGAGTCTTGAATCCCTACTTCCTTTTATGAAGGCCTTTCTTCCACCATTATATTGAGTCTCCACCTTCTACCATTATGCACCTACTTTGAGAGCATAGTGGCCATTCTTAGTTCTATGTGCATTGTCCCAAGACTAGTTGATTGATGCATAACTTGATATTGCTTGTTTTAAACTATTTGTATCTAGTCACTCTTATGAACTTTGAAGGTGTCCTATGCATTTATATTTGCTACTCTATGAGTGACAAGCTGAATGCTATTATGCTATGTTTTCTTTATATGAAACAAACAAACGTCTTGCAAAACATTGTTATTCATGAATCTTTTGTTTGTGCCTTTTCATGGTGCATCTTAGTTTCTTTGTCTTATTGCTAGAACTTTGTCGTTCATGTTATGATTGAAGTACTATGATCCCAGCTTGGAATGTTTTACAAATACTTTGATCAAGTCTTTGATGGTGCATGTCACCTCAAAAATTATACTTTTCTTTTTATCACTTACCTACTCGAGGACGAGCAGGAAGTTAAGGTTGGGGATGTTGATACATTGCAAATGTATCTATAATTTTTGATGTTCCATGCTTGGTTTTATCCACTTTCTTGTGTTTTGTCCACACTTTGGAGTACTTTTCATATGATTTCTTGGACTAACCTATTAACAAGAGCCACAGTGCCAGCTGCCTGTTTTCTGCTATTTTTGGTTCCAGGAAAGTCAGAAAATGAATATTCTCGTAATTGGACCAGACAAAAGGCAAAGTCCTAATTTTCCGGAAGTCATCAGATGCTAGAGTACGAGACGGAGAGGGGCCACGGGGCCACCACACCACCTGGCCGCACGACCCAGCCTGGCCCTCTCCAGGGGGTGGTGTGGCCGCCTCCAGCACCCCCTCGGCCTCCCCTTCCGCCTACAATATGCCCTCGGGACAAAAACCCTAAGGTCTGATCAAAAATCCACAAAAGAGTCTGTAGCCGCTGTCATCTACCTCCCTAGATCGGGAGGGATTTGAAGCTTTTCCCGGCACCTTGCCGGAGAGGGGAATTCACCCTAGAGGCCTTCTTCATCACCATGCAAGCCTCCGGTGTGATGCGTGAGTAGTTCATCCTTGGACTATGGATCCATGTAGTAGCTAGATGGCTGGTTCTCCTCCTTTGTGCTTTCATTTCTAGATCTTGTGAGCTCCATTCATGATCAATATCATGTATTTGTAATTCTACATGTTGTGTTTGCGGGGATCCGATGGATATTGAGATGCTATTTCAGATTGATTATTGATTTTATCATGTCTTTGTTATTTGTGATCTTGCATGCTTTCCGTTGTTAGTAGCTATCTTGGCCAAGTAGATGCTAGCAACTCCAAGAGTTAGTATTTATGCTCGATAGTGGGTTCATGCCTCTGGTAATCTGGGGAAGTGACAGAAATCTCTAAGGTACAAGATGTGTTGTTGCTACTAGTGAGAAAACAACAATCCTTTGTTCATAGAACAATCATATTGTTTACTTTACACACAGTTCGTAAAGCAATAATCTGTTGCTTGCAACTTAATACTGGAGGGGGTTCGGATGATAACCTGAAGGTGGATTATTAGTCATAGATGCAGTTGGATGGCGGTCTATGTTTAATGTTGTAATGCCCAATCGAATCTCAAAGGAGTCAAGATGATTAGTATATGCATGTATTGCTTTCTCGATGTTTGTCAATTGCCCCGCTGTAATTTGTTCACCCAGCATGTTATCTATCTTAAGGAGAGCTACCTCTAGTGAACTATGGATCCCGGTCCTTTTTCTTTACATACAATCTACAAACTGTTTACTGCTTTGTGTTTACTTTCTGCAAACTATTAATTCTTTCCATTCGATATGTTTAATCCTTTGTTTTCCACAAAACACGGTGAGATTGACAACCTCATCGCAAGTTGGGGACAAAGTTCTGTGGTTGTGTTATGTAGGTCTCCACGTTGCTACTAGCACCGGTAGTGCACCCTGCCAAGGCTCAGCTAGCAACACCTTTGGGGTGTTTCCTTGCTCCTACTGGTTCGATTAAACCTTGGTTTCATAACTGAGGGAAACTTGTTGCTGTGCTCATCATACCTTCATCTTGGGGTTCCCAACGAGCTCTACATCAACATCGCACCAGCATTTTTCTGGCGCCGACACTGAGCCATCAATGGCCACCGTATTACCAGATGATAGTTGATGTAGTCTAAGAAGCCTCGGGAAACAGTGAGTAATATGAGCTCACGGTCTAAGGAAAAGAAGTCTAGGTATAGTTGTTGCAACAGTGAACTATATGACTTGATCGTGTTGCAATCCTTCGAGGAATGTCCTTCACATCATTCTCCAATGATATGACCCCGTTGTCAATTGGCATAAATGTCCATGATCTTGAAACCCAGATCATCCTCATGACCAACGAACTAGTATGATTAGAGGCTACTAGGGACTTGGTTGTTTCATACCACACCTGTACCAATGTTTCTACTTGGCACAGTTATAGCACAATATGAATCTATTGTAAACTAATTGAGATATGACAATAAAAACCTATTTATTATTTGACTCTAGGGCATATATCCTTCATAGATTGTTACTTATCATTATTTCATCTCTGATCTTGATCCATATGATGTCTTGTGAGTAGTTCGGTTAGTTCTTGAGGACATGGGAGAAGTCATGTTGTTAGTAGTGGAATTGTGTTGAGAAAGATTCAATGGTTTGATATTTAAGTTGTGGTGTTATTCTTCTAGTGGTGTCATGTGAACGTAGACTACATGATACTTCACCTTTATGGGCCTAGAGGAATGCATTGTGTATTTGGCTACTAATCGTAGGGGTTGCCGGAGTGACAGAAACCTGAACCCCCGTTAGGAATCCTTTGCACAAGGGAGTGTAGGATCTCAGAGTTTAAAGCGGTGGTTAGGTTTTTATCTTAATTACTTTCTTATACTTGCGGATGCTTGCAAGGGGTATAATCACAAGTATGTATTAGTCCTAGGAAGGTCAGTACATTAGCACAGGTTCACCCACACAACACTTATCAAACTAAAGAAGATTACTCAACTATATGAAGCGAAAGCACTTGATGATATTACCATGTGTCCTCGAGAATGTTTGGTCATCTTAAGTAATACAACTGGCTTGTCCTTTGCTAAAGAAAGGATTGGGCCACTTGATGCATCTATTATTATTGTCTTTTATTTACTCGCACTTTATTTATCTGCATTATCAAAAACTCCTAAAAATTCATTTGCTAAGTATTTACAGAGAATTCTGCTCCAAGCCACTCATCAACACCTTCTACTCCTCGCTGGCTTCGACACTCTTACTTATCGAAAATACTGCGATACACCCCCTATACTTGTGGGTCATCAAGACTATTTTCTGGCGCCGTTGCTGGGGAGTGAAGCACTATTGGAGTGTGGAAACGGTGAAGGAAACTTCTACTATAAGTATTGTTTATTTTTGTTAGTTACTTTATTTGAATATGGATAATTCACTTAGTTTCTTATTTCGTAATACTACTACCACTGCTAAGGTAGTATATGAACCTCCACCAACTGAAAATGATACTTTTAAAATACCTACAAGAATTATAGATCATGTCATGGATAACTACTATTTTGGAGATGGAACTGTCCATCCCGATGATCATTTGCTCTTTATACACGAATTATGCGGGTTGTTCAAGTGTGCAGGTATTACAACAGATCAAGTCAAGAAGAATTTATTCTCATTATCACTAAAAGGAAGAGCCGAGGAATGGTATAAGCTGCTGAAGAATGGTCAAGCTCTTGAATGGGAGGAAGTAGTACCGCTCTTTTATTCAAAGTTTATCCTCCTAGTGAGATTCATCAAGATCAGAATCAAATATACAACTTTTGGCCTCGTGATGGAGACAGTACAGCTCAAGCTTGGGGGAGATTGAAGTTACTAATGCTCAAAATGTCCTATTCATGAGCTCAATAATAATATTATTATCAATATCTTTTATGCAATACTTTTTCTTTATGATAAGGATCTATTGGATGCTTCTTGTGCTGGATCATTTACATGCATGAAAGAAGAAGTTAAATGGGATCTTCTAGACCGTATTCAAGATCTTCTAGACCATATTCTTTGTGGTAAGATTAAATATCCTACTGATTTTCTAGTACTTTGTTCAGTTGCTAGTAAAACCTATCCTATCATTTTTGGTAGACCTTTCTTGGACACGTGTGGAGCCATTATAGACTATAAAAGGGAGAAAATTTTAACTAAATTTGATGGGGAATCTTATGAGTTTAATGTTTCAAAATTTGCTAAAGTTCCTGATGAAAATGAAACTCCTAATGAGGATTTTAGAGTTGAACAACTTGCTTCTATTTATCTTGCTCCTAACAATGCTTTGCAGCAATTTATGGAAGATCATGAAAGTGAAATCTTCATGGAAGAAAGGAATGAGATTGACAAGATTCTTCATGATCAGCCTAAGATGCTTAAGCATAACTTGCATGTAGAAGACTTGGGTACCACGATACCACCTAAAAAGGATCCGGTCTTCGATCTAAAACCTCTCCCTGATGATCTTAAATACTCTTATATTGATGATAAAAAGATATATCATGTTATTATTAGAGCTAAACTTTCAGGAAAGGAAGAAGAAAGGTTATTGGAGGTTTTGAGGAAACACCGAGGAGCTATGGGCTATACTCTGGATGATTTAAAAGGGATTTCACCTACTATATGTCAGCATTCTATCAACATAGAACCAGATGCAAAGCCAGTAGTAGAGCACCAACGACGTTTAAATCCTAGGATGAAGGAAGTGGTAAGGAATGAGGTATTGAAACTCCTTGATGCTGGTATTATTTACCCTATTGCTGATAGTGAATGGGTTAGTCTTGTTCATTGTGTCCCAAAGAAAGGGGGAATTACTGTTGTGCCTAATGAGAATAATGAGCTTATCCCCCAAAGAATAGTAGTAGGTTATAGGATGTGCATTGACTTCAGAAAGGTTAACAAAGTTACTATGAAAGATCATTACCTACTGCCTTTTATTGATCAAATGTTAGAAAGGTTGTCTAAAAAGACCCATTTTTGCTTTCTTGATGGATACTCTGGGTTTTCTCAAATTGCTGTTAAACAACAAGACTAAGAAAAAACTACTTTTACGTGCCCTTATGGAACCTATGCTTATAGGCGTATGCCTTTTGGTTTGTGTAATGCTCCTGCTACTTTTCAAAGAGGCATGTCTGCTATCTTTCATGGTTTTTGTGAGGAAATTGTGGAAGTATTCATGGTCGATTTTTCCGTGTATGGAACTTATTTTGATAATTGTCTGCACAACCTTGATAAAGTTTTGCAGAGATGTGAAGAAACAAATCTTGTTCTTAATTGGGAGAAATGCCATTTCATGGTCAATGAAGGAATTGTCCTTGGACATAAAATTTACGAAAGAGGCATTGAAGTTGACAGAGCCAAAGTTGAAGCAATTGAGAAAATGCCCTGTCCTAGAGACGTCAAAGGTATTCGTAGTATCCTTGGTAATGATGGTTTCTATAGAAGGTTTATTTAAGATTTCTCCAAGATATCAAAACCCCTTACTAATCTTCTCCAAAAATATGTACCATTTGTTTTTTATGATGATTGTAAGGAAGCTTTTGAAACTCTAAAGAAAGCTTTAACTACTGCTCCTATTGTCCAACCTCCCGATTGGAACTTACTCTTTGAAATCATGTGCGATGCTAGTAATTTTTCTTTAGGTGCTGTTCGTGGGCAACGAATAGATAAAAAGTTAAATGTTATCCACTATGCTAGTAAAACTCTTGACGCTGCTCAAAAGAATTATGCTACTACTGAAAAAGAGTGCTTAGCTGTTGTGTTTGCTTGTGATAAGTTTAGACCTTATATTGTTGATTCGAAAGTTACCATTCATACTGATCATGCTGCTATTAAGTACCTTATGACGAAGAAGAATGCTAAGCCTAGGCTTATTAGATGGGTGTTGCTTTTACAAGAGTTTGACCTACATATTGTAGATAGGAACGGTGTTGAAAATCCTATTGCTGATAATTTATCTCGATTGGAAAACATCTCTTTTGATCCTATGCCTTTTAATGATAGTTTCCCAAATGAACAGTTGGTTGCAGTAGGGGTAAGCTCACGAGGGAGTCCTTGGTATGCTGATTATGCTAACTTTATTGTTTCCAAGTATTTTCCTCCAACTTTTACAGCTCAGCAAAGAAGGAAGTTCTTTTATGATTTGAGGCACTATTTTTGGGATGACCCACATTTGTATAAAGAGGGAGTAGATGGTATTATGCGAAGATGTGTTCCAGAATATGAACAAAAGGAGATATTGCAAAAATGTCATGGTAGCGCCTATGGAGGACATCATGCGGGAGATAGAACCGCACAAAAGGTTCTACAATCAGGTTATTACTAGCCTATCCTTTTTAAAGATGCAAGTAAATTTGTATTATCATGTGATGAATGTCAACGAGTTGGTAATATTTCTAGATGCAATGAAATGCCTATGAATTAGTCTCTTGTTATTGAACCATTTGATTGTTGGGGATTTGACTTTATGGGTCCTTTTCCCCTTCAAAAGGTTATACTCATATTCTTGTTGCTATTGACTATGTTACTAAGTGGGTAGAAGCCATACCTACGAAGAGTCCTGATGGTGAGACCTCTTTAAAAATGCTTAAGAATATTATCTTTCTCAGGTTTGGAGTTCCTAGATATCTTATGACTGATATTCTCATTTCATTCATGGTGGCTTTAGAAACACCCTTGCTAAATATGATGTTAATCATAGAATTGCTTCAGCTTATCATCCCCAAACTAGTGCGCAAGTAGAACTGTCAAATAGAGAGATTAAATCCATCTTGCAAAAGACTGTCAATAGATCTAGAAAAAAATGGGCTAAAAAGGTGAATGATGCTTTATGGGCTTATAGAACTGCTTATAAAAATCCTATGGGAATGTCTCCTTACAAAATGGTTTATGGGAAAGCTTGCCACCTGCCTTTAGAATTAGAACACAAAGCTTATTGGGTAGTGAAAGAACTTAATAGAGACTTGAAACTTGCTGATGAGAAAAGATTATTTGACTTAAGTTCGTTGGACGAGTGGAGGAGTGAAGCATATGAAAATGCTAGACTATTTAAAGAATAAGTTAAAAAATGGCATGACAGGAGAATTCTTAAGAGAGAGTTCCATGTTGGTGAGAAGGTTCTATTGTATAGGTCTCGTCTCAGATTTTTTGCAAGAAAACTACTCTCAAAATGGGAAGGACCTTTTGTTATTGACGAGGTGTATCGTTCAGGTGTAATAAAAATTTATTCCTTAAAAGATAACACTACACAAGTGGTTAATGGTCAGAGACTCAAGCACTATATTCCTGGAGATTCTTACAATGAGGATATTGATGCTATTCAAATGGTGACTCTGGAAAAATTTATCAAAGACCAAGTTCAGAGACCTGTAGAGTCCGTTTTCCAATAGGTAACAGTTCTAGTAAGAAAAGGTCCACGAAAAATCTGTCAAGTTATATTTTTGCAGTTTTTATCTAACATGGAAAGAAATGAGTAGAAAAAGGGACGGAAACGGAGCCCGGGTGGCTCACACGACAACGTGGCATGGGCTCACCTGGCCACGCCACCAGGGGTGTGGCCGCCCCGGAGCCTGTCTCCGACCCGTTTTCTCCCAGTACCTTCCTTTTGTTGTAAAATTTCGTAATATATAATCCCCTGGATCCCCCGAGGTTCATATATCGTGTTCTCGTCATGTTTTCGTTTCGACCTGTTCTGTTCAGATGTCGTTCTAGGGTTCGTTTTTGGGGAACAATGAGCTGCGACGCCGACGCGAGCTCCATCGCGACCTTGAGCAGAGGACCTTCGTAGGATGGATGGAAGAAGAAAATATCACAACTAGGCACGAAGATATGGATCGGAGCATCAAAGAAGCATTTTTCTGGCGCCGACACTGTGCCATCAAGCATTATGGAAGTGTCTCTCCTCTCATTAGATATCTATGTATCCCATTGTGTGAGTTGCCGTTATGGAATATTAATGAGAAGTTCTATCATTTACTCTTTTGCACATCTTATATTAGTTTTCAATTTCTGTTATATGATTGATCTTGTTGTTAGTATTGGTATCACTTTGGGATCATTAAGTAAATTTGGTTGGTTTTGGCAAACCTGGCTCGGTCAGTAGCAGCACTCTTATGAGAATTGAATGAAAAAGATAAAAGTACTCTTAAGAAATATAATTTCATCATCTTTCTTTCTTGATTGGATCGTAAGCTTCGTATTCGCTAGTTAAGATCTTTTGTGCTTCCAAGGAAGATTGCAGGTTTGTTTTTATCACTTGTATGTTTGTTTGTTTCCTTCAACTCTTATGCTTGCTACCCAGCCTTGCTAGCCAAAAACCTGTACTGAGAGGGAATGCTTCTCGTGCATCCAATTCTTAGACCAAAACCTATGCCATTTGTGTCCACCATACCTACCTATTAGCATTATTGATATTCCAAGTAAATTCATGTCTTTATCTACCTTCCAAATTAAACTTGTTATGTGAAAATTAGTGATTAAAGCTCTCACGAACTTGATGGCACACTTTACTTTTCTTGCACTTAATAAACATGAACCATTGTGCCCATCTATGTTGCGTCTATGCTTGCGTTTTGTAAGTTGTGAATTAGCAGAACCATGTTATCATGGGGAACGCTTTCAACATTGCACCTTATTTATTTGATATCATGTTCTTTGCTTATGGATCCTGGCGGTGTGAAATGAAAGGGGATCTTGTAAGGCTCATGGAGTTCGTATATGTGTTAGAGAAGCGCCTGGGCGACTGGTCTAAGCCATGCCTAATCATGGTGGAAACCTGCAGCGTAACCATAGTGAGAAATCTATGAAGCATCCACTATATAAAAAAACCCTATGCAAATAGGAAAGAGAAAAAAGGGGAAAAAGAGAGGCCTATGCAAATAGGAAATAAAAGGATTGCTGAGATGCTCATCTGCTTGCCTTGTCATTTTGATATTGGGAATCTTCCGTATCATCGGGCAAGGGGTACCCCGTTGGCGTTTATCTATGATTCACATGTACTTACAATGACAAGAACTTACTTGTGACTAAACTTGAGTAGCATGAGGAACGGTACTCGTAAGTAAGGGGCATTAGATTTTCAGCTTATAACTTGTCAAGCATATCCTTATATTTGATCACTTTAACCTTAATCACCAAAAGATGCTTGTGATAGGGGCAATGAGAGATGAAAGCTAATAAGTACCATATTTTTTGGAAGCTCTTTATGAAACTTGAAATCCCTGCTTCACTCTGCAAAGGGCCTATCTTTTACTTTTTAGTTGAGTCAGTAAACCAATTCCTTTCTATCTCAGCAAGTATTTTGAGTTGTTGTGTTTCATTCATTCATATGATGAATTATTCAATCATGTTTCTTATGTTCCTTGTTTTGCACACTTCTCTTATCTTAGTGAATATTACTACGAAAGCTATCATTGAAAACCCCTTTATGTTTGAACTCCTGCAAATTGTTAACTATCCTTTGACCAAGAGCAAAGTTTGCCATTACGAATTATGATTTACTTTGTGTAACTTTATTGTGTTACCTTTACTTATTGCAAGTTAAGTTATATAATAGTGAGTTGTCTTCTATTATGATTTGTGTATTGCTAAATGTGATGCTTCTTGTCCGTATTCTTCTATCAACACTTCAATCCATAAACCTGAGGTCATGTTTATTGAGCTCAGTTTTCGCTTGGGGACAAGCGAAGTCTAAGCTTGGGGGGAGTTGATACGTCCATTTTCCATCACTATTCTATATCATAATTTACTGTTATTCATTGATATATTTCATATTAAGAGATGATACTTATGTTATTTCATATGTTTTTGCATGGTTGATGACTTTTGGAGGATGGGCCGCTGAAGTCAGGATTTTGATGGAAAAGGCACTGTTTGGAGGTGAAATTTGCGAAGATAAGAAAATCCTGGAAATATACGAAAAATCCTATTTTTCTAGAAGACGAAGCAAGCCAGAAGGGGGAGAGGAGATGGGCCACAAGGGGCCCACACCACCCCCTAGTGCGGGCCAGCCCTGGCCACGCCACCAGGTGGTGTGGCCACCCTGGCCCACCTCTAGCTCTTCTCTTTGGCATATATTATCCTCCTGAAATCCTAAGACTCGGGGAGCGACCACAGAAAGATTCCGCCGCCTCTGCGGGGCGGAAAACTGTAGAGAGAGAAAGAGCTCTCCGACAGGCAGAAATCTGCCGGGGAAATTCCTTCCCGGAGAGGGGAGATCGTCGCCATCAACACCACCATCAAGCTAGACTTCATCGGGATCATCATCATCTCCATCATCTTCTCCACTAGCACCATCATCACCACTCCATACCGTTGTAACAATTGGGTTGAATCTTGCATAGTTCATAGGGGAAACTTTCCCGGTGTTGATTACTTGTTGTAGTTGATGCTATTGAGTGGAACCATTGAATTATCATTCATGTTCAGATTGTTACTTATCATTATTTCATCTCTGATCTTGATCCATATGATGTCTTGTGAGTAGTTAGTTTAGTTCTTGAGGACATGGGAGAAGTCATGTTGTTAGTAGTGGAATTGTGTTGAGAAAGATTCGATGGTTTGATATTTAAGTTGTGGTGTTATTCTTCTAGTGGTGTCATGTGAACGTCAACTACATGATACTAAACCTTTATGGGCCTAGGGGAATGCATTGTGTATTTGGCTACTAATCGTAGGGGTTGCCGGAGTGACAGAAACCTGAACCCCCGTGAGGAAACCTTTGCACAAGGGAGTGTAGGATCTCAGATTTTCAAGCTGTGGTTAGGTTTTTATCTTAATTACTTTCTTGTACTTGTGGATGCTTGCAAGGGGTATAATAACAAGTATGTATTAGTCCTAGGAAGGTCAGTACATTAGCACAGGTTCACCCACACAACACTTATCAAACTAAAGAAGATTAATCAACTATATGAAGCGAAAGCACTTGATGATATTCCCATGTGTCCTCGAGAATGTTTGGTCATCTTAAGTAATACAACTGACTTGTCCTTTGCTAAAGAAAGGATGGGGCCACTTGCTACATCTATTATTATTGTCTTTTATTAACTCGCACTTTATTTATCTGCATTATCAAAAACCCCTAAAAATCCGTTTGCTAAGTATTTACAGAGAATTCATGCTCCAAGCCACTCGTCAACACCTTTTTCTCCTCGTTGGGTTCTACACTCTTACTTATCGAAAATATTGCGATACACCCCCAATACTTGTGGGTGATCAGAGCATCATGTGGATAACCAAGTGCACCACCTACATCAACCTTTGGCAAGGGACGCCAATGACCTCCGTCGACACCATCATAAGGCACCTTCAACTACTCGTGCCACCACCAAAATGGCACCAAGAGCAAGCTCTCCTCCATGCCATCAAGCTTCAGTGCCCAACTTTGACATCCTAGATGGCACATGCAACTTCATGGAGGAGGAATATGAAGACCTCTACTTAGCCAAGTTGGACGAGTATGTCAAGAGTATGACTACACAAGCCAAGGTGGCCATGGCGAAGGATGAGGAAGCTCCAAGTAAATATCCTACGGTACAAGATGGCGATGACAAGGTCGAGCATAGTGAACATGGGAATTTCCCTTTACCAAAGGAGGCGCATGGAGTTGAGCACACCGAGGCTATCCCTATATGCTTGAGTGATGATGTGGTACCAATCCCATGTGAGTATGAGAGCCACTTAGCCCACTTGAGTGAAAACAAGAGTGAGATGAGTGACTCCACCATACGTGAGATTGATTTCTTCCATTTGGAGGG
The DNA here is from genome assembly GCA_910589775.1 of Avena eriantha. Classification (NCBI taxonomy): domain Eukaryota; kingdom Viridiplantae; phylum Streptophyta; class Magnoliopsida; order Poales; family Poaceae; genus Avena; species Avena eriantha. Next base: position 109,344,129 of record OU342746.1, on the reverse strand, counting down.
CATGAGTGATACACCGATTGAGTTGAAAGTGGTAGTTGATAGGTCATGTGAGACCACTTTGATTTCTAACAACTTACCCTCTACCTTTAGTGTGTTTTCTCATGATGTGCAAGGTTCCATGGATCAAGAAGCTCCAAGCTTGGAGATGATGATGCCTCCGACCGAGAAGATGTACATGGTGGATGAAGATGATGCCATCCCCATATTTGATGAAAAAGTCGCCCACATGGAGGCCAACACTACCATAACACCCACTTCATATTATAGGTATGAACAAGGTGAAACTAAGGGTGTTGATGATGCCATAATCCCACTAGTGGACATGATGACTTGTGATGATTGGCATGCTATGGATGATGTTTGTGATATCACATATGATTCATTAATATTTCCATGTGATACTTTGCCTTTGCATAATGTTGAGCATGTGAAATTATTTGATTGTGTTGATGTTGCCATCGACATGCCATGCTGTAAATGTTACGTTGATGACATCATTGCTTGCACTTTGTTGAACAATTGCTCTTTCCAATGTTTTGCTTGCATTGATGATAACAACGGTATCCCTAGGACCATGCTTTTTCATGGATGTTTTACAATTTCTTCTGCTGCTAGCAATAATATGGATGATTGCTCTTTCACATGTTTTACTTGCAACAATAATTCTCATATGGTATTGATTGAGATAGCCCCCATAGCTTTCTCAAATTTTGGAGATTTTTGTAAATGCCATGATAAGCATGTTCCCCACTTGAATACTCACCATTCATATATTTCATACTTGATTGACACTAATGGTAATGTGCACAAGAAGAGATATGTCATGATGGATGATGTGTTTCTCTACCATGCACACATAATCTTCCTTTTGTGTTTGATGTGTGTAGGTACCCGCACGATCATGTCAACCTCGGTTGAGCACGAGCTGACAAAAAGAGATCTAGAGAGCATCCCCCGAGTGAGTTCAAGATCGAACCCAACTCTGATACCTCTTGCATTCTTTGCATCTTTCATGTTGTTAAATTGCTCTTTCCTATGGTTAGCTTGCAAGCATGTTAATGGTATTCTTTCACCTTGTGATAATCATGTTTCGTTTCTATGGAATATTGATGCTTTGTGTGTTGCAACAAAAATGTTGAACAATTTCTTGTTCTGATGTTTTGTGTGCAACCATAATGCCATTTTGAGCATGCATTGTCACGAGAGCTTCGAAGTCTCTCGTATAGATGTTGCAACAAACATAAGGACAACTTTCTCTTTCATATGGTTTGTGTGCAAACATGTTCTTTTTTGCTTCCGCTGGCGATACTCAAACCCCCATGATTTTGGTTTTTGATGATTTGTGTGTGGCATCCAACATATCGAACAATTTCTCTTCCTGATGGTTGGTTTGCAAGATGTTGTTTTGGATATACCTCCTCATGAGTTTTTGCCAAATTCTCCTAGATTTGCATCAAAGATGTTGATCAATACTTTAGTCAGTTGCTTTGAGTGCCACACTAAGATGTTGTATGGAGTTTTTGAGTTACCACATTTGGATGATGTTCAAATGATCTCCATGCACTTTGGCCTTGCATATGCATCCCGTTTGCTATACTTGAGTTGTGCTAATAGTGTTGTTAACAAGAATGGAGATGCCACAAATGGCATGCTCCTCTATCACACACAAACATATGTTGCTTGGTCTTTGTTGTATGAAAGTACAATTGCATACGCGTCGACCTCTATGGACCATAAGTTGACAAGATGAATAGAACAGAGTTACCTATGGTTGCTCTTCATCAAGTTACCTCTACATCATAAGGTGACTTCCTTCTACTTGAGGACTCATGCTATAATCTTCATGAATTGGCTACGATTTGAGTGTTGCTTCACTTTTATGGTGAGCTATGTAGGCTTCATGAAGGAACATTGAAGTGTTGTCCATCCAATCTTCCCGAGGACGACTATATGGTGAACCCTAGGATCAAGAAGGTCTCTCGACACACTCTTCTTAGTGTTGAGCATGAAGAGTCGAGGACGACTCTTTTTGAAGGGGGAGCTGATGCAGCCCATCCTACGGGCGCTACTACATCTACAACGCCAATTCCCCAAGCTCGTCCCCAAGTCACCCAAGAAGATGGACAAGGAGCAGCCAGCTCCAGAACTGGAGTCTCCGCCGTCACCACCCCAGAGTCTCCGGCCTACAACCTCGGAGACTCCGCCCCCAGGACTCCGAGCAGGACTTCAGCCGCCCGCTGAAGCTCTTTGTAGACCATCGCGGAGTCTACCCTGGAGACCGCGCTCCACCCCAGAGTCTCCGGCCACCATGGAGCCTCCGGTGTAAGTGAAACGATCCTGCGTGCCTTGAGCTCAGCCTCCGGCCCATGTACCCCCTAGTCCGTTCCAAACCCTAGATTTATCCCCAAACTACCTCTTGTTTAGTGGCTGGCCTATATATAGAGCCCCCACCCCCTCATGTATCCCTCGGGCATAGATGATAGACTAAAGACAACCCCCTTTGTGGAATCTCTAGTTTTGCCTCATCCCCTTCTACCAAAGGGGACCGACTATCGTCACCAACCTTGTTGGAGTTTGCATCGTGCCTACCTCATTCTACAAGGCCTACATTTGGGAGTGTGTGAGTGTAGGTGTCAAGACCCTCTCCAAGGTGTTCTTCCCTCTCCGCTTAGGATTAACGGGAGCATGTTTCCCAATCTTTCCTTGCGAGGATTATATCAGACCGGTGGCCATCGGCAGGACAATCGTCCTTGTACCTTGTGAGTTTTGTGTGTGTTAATCGTGTTCTTCGCGAGGTGTGCGTCCGCTTCCGCTACCTTCTCCCTTTCCTATAACACCCCAACATTTAGGAACAAACGAAAGGTAGAAATAGGAGTGTAAGCATATGCATGCATTCATCTGTAAAATCTGGGAAATTTTTTCACCAAACAAAAACCCAAAGTGATCAGAGTTTCTTTCATTATCTAGAGGTAGGAATAGTTCTCTATAGTGATTATTATAAATTTTTCAATGACCTTTAGGCATTAATGTGTTTTGGGGGGAAATATTTTGAATTCCAATTTGAAATTTAAATTAGTTGAAAAATATTTGAAAATTAGAAGTTAGAAATATAAAGTTGTTTTCCAAAATGATTTATTAACATTGTTTGGTTATATTAAAAATATATTAAACAACAATAAGAATTTAAGACAAGGAAATATAAATAAGAAATGAATTCTTATTTCTTTCTTTATTGCTTAATAATAATACAAAGTAAGAAAGATAAAATAAATAAAGGAACATATTACAGTAAGTGAATTACAAAAAAATGAATTTTTATTAAATTATAAGAATAATATTATTACAAGATTCTTTACAAAAGAATAAAAAGAAGATTACAAAAATATATAAAGCCTATCTAATCCTATACTACATCTTGAGCACCCAGATCTTGTTCCTGCAAATAAGGAAAACAACTAAGAAGGAAATAAAAGGTTAGTTAGCTATTTTACTCTCAGTAGTGAATAGTGAAGTGCATTGTTCATATTACATCATTGAGTATTTAAAAGAGACAAGTTTCACCAATAAGCAATATTTGTTCTTTTATATTTAATAAGCCTCAGCGCAACATCATCAACAAAGTAAAAGGGGAAAATTTCACCAGAAGAGTAAATTGTAAAAGGATAAGAAGTGAAACTAATTCACTTTGTCTGATCCACAAATAGCCCAAGCAGCAAGGCAGCTTACTCATCTAATTGCATGTAGTGTGCTGTCCAAACAGCAGCAACAACACAAGCAGTCAAAAAGGAGTTCACAGCCGTAGCACATCTACTAGGGAGCTCATTTTCTTTTCTTAAGAACACTGCAAGAACACAATGAGTCTGTCCACTTACCAAAAGAATCCCTAGCCAAGATACATCACAGATAATCCAACCATCCACAAGATGGTGACATAAGGAGGGGGTGGTGCAGGTTGATAGCAAGGTCAAGTACAAGCGCACATGAATTAAGAGGATCAGGAGTAGCACTAGGAGGTCCAGAGCAAGATCAAGTCAGCAAGAACAAGCTAACAAAATCAAGCCAACAGGATCAAGCTAGCAAGATCAGCTAGCACCACTACATCATCACCAACCACCAAGTTGTGTGGTAAGTACACACAAAACCATCACATGATCAAATCATCCTAGATCATTCAAGCATGTGTTGTTTTATATGAATCTTCTCAGAAAAGCACCCAAGTGGGGTGTATCCATCACAGAAGTAATTTAAATGAAAGCCCATACTCAATCTTTGCAAACAATACCAAGATCTTAGTCTGTGCATCACTGATCTTGGATAACAATACATATTTTTACATCCACATATACAGAAGCCTTAAGTGAATATTTTTGGGAACATCTTATAATAGTAGCACCTCAGAAACTATTTCATCTTAAGGATCTATATTAAACAGTGAGAATGCCAAATCATTTTCTTGAAGAATTCAAGAATCATTAGTTGATACTAGATATAAAGACACATTTATGAGGGATAGCAGGTAAAAACTTAGTTTCTACCTAGTCATGCCTCAGACCAGCATCACAAGCCCAAGCAAAATCATTAGCATCCTAGGATAATAAATCCAGTAGAAGAATTCAATCCATTTTAGCCAAGCCACACTAGGACACAAGTAGAATTTAGCTCAGTATTAAAATGAATACTTGTGTACCAGTCCAAAGAAGGTGTCACAAGCATACATTCTACACTAAGCAAATCATACACCTAGATTTCACAAGTAAACCTGCAGTATAGTGCTAAATCATTTTCCTAGAATGAATAACCAGGAATCATAATCACATTTGCACAATCAGAGAATAAAAGGAGTAACAAATCAACTCCGATCTGAACATATCAACACAGACCAGTGTCTAAGGATCCAGTGCACAATTATTGAAAGTATCACTGTTAGTATGAAGAACATTAGACAGTAGTGAAATCCACACCACTAGAATCAATAGTCAACAGCTTAGCACAACAACATTAACCTTTGGATAGAATCCACCATCCAATTGAAATTGGACTAATAGAGCCACTAACAATCCTAAATTCTTTAGTAAACAGTCATCCAGAACAGTATAACCACCACTATTAGTCCTAAAGAATTCATCATTCCCAATAATAAACACCAAGAGGGATAGAACCCTAACAGCACAGATGAACACTAAATAGGGTATTCCTCACTGAAATCACACAAGGACAATAGGATGGGGGAACAGAAGCACTTACCTGTGGTCCTCGCGAGAGTTTAGAAGAGGAAGCAGAGAGGCCAACGAGCACACACGGCGGCACGGGGAGCACCCGAGGGCACTGCAACCCGCACTAAGCCATGGCAATGGCCACAGCCACACCAGAGGTCTAGCAGCACCGCAGGACCATCCAAGCCATGACATAGCACCACTGAGGAGGCGGAACACCACATCATCGACAACCACCAAACCCTAGGGTTTGGGGTGGAGTCAACCTGGACGGGAGAGGGGTCCAAAGCCAAATCAAACAGGACCAGATGGCGGAGAGGCATCGACTACCTCGCCATGCACCATGGTGTCGGTCGGGGAGGCCTAGGGAGGTAGTAATTAAGCGGCGATGGCGACGGCGACACCACGCCGCAATGGGTCGGGAGCAAGGAGGAAGAACGAGTGAGAGCGAGAGAGAGAGGGGGTGTGTACTGGGCCGGTAGGGTCTAGTACCATCCCAGTGGGTGGGTTTGACCAGACCAACTAGGCCAGGTTGGGCCTAGTAAACCCAATGGGCTCGGCCCAAAAGCTAAAAAGAGAATTTAAATGAATTAGTAAAAGGACAAAATACACCTAGGACTTGATAAGTCCTAAAAAAATAAATAAAAATCCTAAAGATACAAATAATATATCTATGAGCTAATAAAAATATAAAATTAAGAATTCTATTTTTAGTAGAATAAATTTAGGTTAAATATTATTACATATATTCTTTAAGGAATTTTAATAAAAATAAATAAAATTCCTAAAAATAAATAACATTCATTTTATCATTCTAAATAAGTTTAGTGTTTTATAAAAATACTAATTTCTATTTAGATCAGTAAAATAAAATCTTAGAAATTTAAATGATTATTCTTAAAAAGAATATTAAGAAAATAATAATACAAGTTAAAATTAAATAAAAATAAGTTTTAAACTCTTATATTATTACATTACACTACAAAAATAGTGAATATGATATTTATAAAATCTTCGGAATTAACTTTTATCAATTCTTTTATTTAATAAAAGAATATAAGAATTATTATTAAAACAATTTTCTTTGTTAAAGAAATTCGTGAAAATTATATAATGGGTAGAACACACAAAGAAGATAAATAATAAATGATGCATTGCACTACTATGCATAATCATTTTTCTTTTTTAAATATTGTCCTTACTGGGCAATAATGATGTTTTGTAGAAATAGAAGCTCAAGGTCGAGTGCAAGCATCCGACTTCACTACCTTGCAATCACAAGGCAAGTTCATCACTTGCTCATGTCCTTTGATGAGTCTTTATCAAAGTAATTACAAATTGTGTGTTATCACCTATGTTTTGAGAAAGAAAATATTATTTTCAATAATAAACAAAAGGGATTTCTATTTTCATGCACTCAGTTCGTTAGTTGTACTCAATTTTTCCTAGTCGCTTAGTTTTTCCTCACTTTTGCCCATGTCCTTGTACAAAACTCTCACATGGTCTGAAACTCGCCGTCCGCCAGCCTTGCCGTTACGTGTTGACAAATGGGGCCACGTTCAGTCAGGTCCCGTGTGGACCCTTGATATTACGTGCTGACGAGTAGGACCGCGTTATGTCGGGTCCCGTAGTGTACCATTGCCATTACATGCTGATAAGTGGGGCCGCGTTCAGTCGATTCGCGTAGTGCACACCTCTCTCAACTTATCCAGATTGGCATCGGACCTACAGCTTATGCATGTGAATGCCGGACCCACAACTTACCCAAGTTGGCGTTGCAAGATGGGACCCCGAGCCAGGCCCGCGCCCGCGCCCGTGCTGTTGCTTCATTTTCATATAGTGAAATGTAATGCATATACGGAAATTATACAAAAGTTATACACCTTTGAACTCTTTTAAATCGCACTTAGGACATGATAATGTTGTGCTAATAAAATCCTGATCATTTATCATTTCCATGGAGTGAAAATATAATGCATAAACTTGCGTATACAAAAATTATACACCTTTGAACTCTTTGAAATCGCACTTAATACGTGATAATGTCGTGCGAAGAAAATCTTGAGAGATTCTTATTTTCTCCCCCATTTTCGTAGAATGGAATGTAATGCATAAACTTGCATATACGAAGTTTATACACCTTTGAACTCTTTGAAATTGTACTTAATATGTGATAATGTTGTTCTAAGAAAATCTTGAAATATTACCATTTCCATGGAGTGAAATATAATGCATAAACTTGCATATACGAACTTTATACACCTTTGAACTCTTTGAAATCACACTTAATACGTGATAAGGCTGTGCTAAAAAATCTTGAGAGATTACTATTTCCATGGAGTGAAATATAATGCATAAACTTGCGTATAAAAAAGTTATACACCTTTGAACTCTTTGAAATTGCACTTGGGTCGTGATAATATTGTGCTAAGAAAAACTTGAGAGATTACCATTTCCATGCAGTGAAATATAATGCATAAACTTGCGTATACAAAAATTATACACTTTTGAACTCTTTGAAATCGCACTTAGGTCGCGATAATGTTGTCCTAAGAAAATCCTGATCATTTATCATTTCCATGGAGTGAAATATAATGCATAAACTTGCGTATACAAAAATTATACACCTTTGAACTCTTTGAAATCGCGCTTAGGTCATGATAATGTTGTGCTAAGAAAATCCTGATAATTTATCATTTCCATGGAGTGAAATATAATGCATAAACTTGCGTATACAAAAATTATACACCTTTTATCTATTTGAAATCGCACTTAGGTCGTGATAATGTTTTGCTAAGAAAATCTTGATCATTTATCATTTTCATGGAGTGAAATATAATGCATAAACTTGTGTATACAAAAATTATACACCTTTGAACTCTTTGAAATCCCACTTAATACGTGATAATGTTGTGCTAAGAAAATCTTGAGACATTACCATTTCCATGGAGTGAAATATAATGCATAAATTATACACCTTCGAAGACATTCCCTTCAAATTATATTCAAGTTTATTTGTTTATGGAGTTAAAGTACCGGTGGCATACTTGTTATTTTGTATGGATAGAGGGGTGCCCCCGATAGATATAGGGGTTATCCTGTGCGCTAGATCACAGAGGATCAATGGTTGGTGGGCACGATCTGTGTGACAACTGTCTCGACCAATCAGATCGTAGGAGCGAAGATGAGCATAGGTGAGAGAGATGGATACAAAGAGAGGGGAAAACTGAGTAGCACTTAAGAACCAAGGGAAAAACAGAGTAGAACTTAAAAACCAAGGGCAAGACTGACAAAGGGATTCAAATAGAAAATAGAAAAAGATTTAAAAAAGGAAAATGTGTATTTTATACAATAAATACATCTTGGCATATATCAAACTATTTGCAATTCAAATATACACCAGTTTGACAATTATTGCCTCATTCAGACAAACTATGTTTTGGGGAGGGATGTTTTGGGAAGAGGATTGAGTAGAAAGCCATGAACCTTCATGGATAGTAGGTGATTTGAGAAGTGGCGATTTAGGTTAAAACATGGTTTATATACATTTCTTATGGTGGCAGGTCACATAATAAGACTCCCTGGGTAGATGCCACTATGTTTTGCTCTTTTTGAATTTGTTGTGCATAAAATGACTAAATTATCTAGTTAAAACCTATTTGTTGACTCTCTGTTGACCAGGAACCAGAGGGTAAAACTGAGTATATTGCACATGGCAGTGTTAGTACTGGAGGGAAAAACTGAGTAGAACCAAACTTCTAGTGTTACACTCGAGGGCAAAACTGAGTACAACTGAGTTGCCGGGGTTAGATACGAGGGAAAAACGTGACTCACGGTATGCGTGTGCGGTGCACGGGGAGGTAGTAGATACGTGTGGCCGTGCACGGTGCACGGTAGTGCAACGAAACGTCGCTTCGTTTCTCCTTTAATAGAGGCCTCCCCGCTCTCACTCATCACTCACTCGCTCACTCAACCGTCTCCACTGTCCCATCACCTTCTCCAAACCCCCAAGAAAACCCTAACCATCCCGGCGATGGAGAAGAACGGAGCAGTGGCCATCGGCGCCTCCAAGGCCGCCAACGAGGAGGCCCCCGTCCCCGTACAGGCCCCCATCTTGGTACCCGCATCCGCCGTAGCCGCCAGCAAGGAGGCCCCCACCGGTCTCGGGTAGATCCCGCTCGGCTGGGACCCCTATGAGGAGGTTGTTTACATAAGGCCGAAGAACCGCTACGACACCAGCATCGTTGACCCATGGTCGAAGGTAACTAGGGTTTTCTCCCCTTCCATTGTTCTTCCCAAGTTCCCATCGTTGGATACTAGATCCTATGTTATTAGGGACTGGTTGTTCGTATTTTTATAGTAGCTAATCATCTCGCATTAGATCATGTATTTCGATGAATCCCCCTTTCCGTATTTGATCTATCGTGGTGTGGAACACGGTAGTGCCATCGGGGATGGCATGAAGGGGACAATCAGGATGCTATCGGTGGCTACTCGCAACGAGTTGGGCACATATACTGCAAACACAACGATGTACCTAGGTTTGGAGCCCTCTTGACGAGGTAAGGCTCCTACTCCTGCAAGGATCTACTATTGAGGGGCGAATGCCCAATACAGATGCTCCTTGAGCTGTTTTCCTGGTTACTCTTTGCTAGAAGAAGAAGGAACTACTCAACTTGTCCAATCTAGAGAACTTCTAACTTGTAATTGTCTACCTAGAACCATAGCACTACCCCCCTTATATACTGGTTGAGGAGGCAGTTTAAAAGATGGGTTCTAGGGTTTACTGTTTGGATTTGGGCTTTACAAAGTGGGCCGGCTGGACAGGGCCAAACGGCAGGCCCGGGTCCAGTCAAGCCTCCATTATAGGGGAGGACAGCGCTACAGTGTCCAGCGCCCCTGCTTTACTCATCACCTGGCTCTTTCTCCGTCAGCCGGCTCTTTATGCATAAGCCGGAGCTTTACTCGTTAGCCCTTGCTTTGCCCTTGAGCCTCTAGCTTTGGCACAGCGGTCTGGTAGCGCCGACCGGCCAGCCAGCCAGTCCAGTTAGATGTGTGCTCAACAAGGAGCATCACCCCCATAGTACTAGGGCCAGCGCATCCGAGGCCGCCGGCTAGGAGCGGCCTCCCAGCCAATTCTTTTGGCCACCCGGCTAGACGGGCCAGTCGGGGAAACTTGGGTGCGGGCCAGGTGGAGGATTCCATCCGGCTGTGGTTCCTTGTCTTGGGTCTAGATGGCTCGAGCTTCTTGGAGCCGGTAGGTTGGTTCTGTCTGGGCCTACCCGGGGGTCATCCCGCCGACACTAGTCCCCGAGCGCGTTAGGACTTCGCCTCGTGGAGAAGTTCTTGTGTGCTCACTTGGTCGAATTTGAAATGATTGTTGATGTAGGAGCTTTGTCATTTTCTTTTGTCTTGTAGCTTTTGTCTTGTTCCGGCTTGAGATTCTTCGATGTTTCTCGGCTGGGGTTTACCGGCTACGGAGCAGATGGCCCCACCCACAGGGTGTGAGCGGTGATTTTCTGGACTGGCTGCCACACCCGTGTCAACACCCGGAATTTTAATCCCATATGCCCGTTATGCCATACCTCGCAATCCCAGGATTACCATTTTTGTGTGACATAACGGATTGGATATCACAGTACATCATCCATTACAAACCATACATAAGGTCTTACAAAAATAAGGATCTCATGATCCAGTCTTAATACAACAAGCAACGGAAAAAAAGATAAGTGTAGCGGTGGGGTCCATCTTCAGGGGCACAGGCAATGATGACAAAGGAAGATAGTCATAGTTATCATAGCCATCCTGCTGGCCATCATCTTGGTAGTCTCCTTCATAGTCTGGCCATGAGAATAGCCAGGGACAAAAGCCATGCGTACTCTTTAAGTACTCGCAAACTACCACTAACAAGTAGTATAGTTCTAAGTTAAATGCTAACTCTGAGTTTAACTATAAAGTAAAGTTTGAAACCTAAGCTGAGTTCTGAAGCAAATAAAGATAAAATAAGGTTCTAGAATCACTTAAGTCGGGAAACTATTGTCATAAACACAACCCTGTTGTGGTCAAGTCAAGATTCATCATTCATTTCATAAGTCATTTTGAAAACATCTGACAACGAAATAGTATGGCCATTCCAACTGTCCATAACCGCGGACGCGGCTATTCGAATAGTTTGACACTTTGCAGAGGTGGTACACTTTCACCACAAGATTCGATACATCTATCAGGGATAACCCTGAATCATCATACTTACTATGCAGATAATCAAACATAACCTTTCCTTTACACACCCTAGTATAAGCACCTCTCCTATGAGCATGGCCTCCCAACCATGACCATCAGTCATCTTGGGCACTTCATAGGTGGACAACATTGAGAGTTAGCCTTAGCTCAAACCTCTCCCGCGAGGGAACTAATACTAATGCATATAAACTTCTGGCTAAGCCTTACCCAATTCTGGTAGTGTGGTTGTACGGTAAATTTGGAATGGTATCGCATCCGAATCCAACCATCAGTTTTATAAAAGGGTTAAGGCTCATGCCTCGACATTTCACCATCATAAACCACTTGTGTTTCTCAACACCTATCAAAACATCTCAATAGAATGACTCATCATTCCAAGGTTTTCATAATTCACATTCACCAAGTGCTCCCATCTAAAGTGACTCAAGTTTTTATCTACTCTAAACTACTAAGTTATGAGTGTTCACTAAGGTGGAAATGATGGGATCAATCTCATGCCATGGAATGACATCTAAAGGATTCTATATAGGCAAAGTTTTATACTCGTTATGCTACCTTCTAAACAAGTAAAGGAAGTAAAGCTTGAAAATAATACTTGGAGTAAGTACTAGTCAAAGTGGTATAACTCAAGCATGCCTAAAGCATCTTTCCTAAACCATCTAGTTCAATCCTAGCTTGCTAAGCATTATATTTGCACGTGTTAGCTTGCATTGTTAATGGTGGCTTGCTAGAATATGTTTTGCAAGGGTTAGCTTACCAATAATAGCTTGCCTTGGTTGGTGCAGTGGTTGAAGTTTTCTTCTTCTTCTTCTTGGTAGAACTCCTCCTCCTCGTAGACTTGGTCGGTACTATCGTCTATAAATACATACGGGGTACACAATCACCAAAAAATACCTAACTAGTCTAATTAGCAGCCTAAGACACACATTTGATGATCTATTATCATCACAAGCATCATAAGTTAATTTCAATAGTTTCATTCCTTTTATTTTAGAAAAGTAATTTCTACTCATTAAAAAAATAACTAAGAGTTAATATTCACCACATAAAATATGGGATCATGTGGACACATGTCATCACCACGTATTCTAACATGTGGGAATGTAATTTAAGGGTTGTATCATAATTACTTTGGTTTAAGTTCATTATTTAATGATTTAAAGTGACTAGAAATGCCTATATAGCATTATTTTGGTACTAGTCCAAAGTCACTGCATGTAAACCTTAATATTATTACATATTCAGATAGGTATGATGAAATGTGATTTTTGAGAGTTGGAATCAACTCAAAATCTAACTTGGTTGATGTTATAAGAATGTTGCAAGGTGCAAATGCTTTTGTTTTATTATTTTTACTAGGAGAGATCTATAACTCTAATTGAATTAAATCCAATAGGCTTGGGTAGATCTTTTCAGTAGCTTTCTAACAAAATTGGATTCACTCCATCTGGATTTGTAAATTTCTCTGAATTTATTTTTAAACTAGGGGACAGAACAAAGTTTAAACTAAAAAGAAAAATCCTAATTCAAACTAACTGGGTTGCACGGGAAACGCTAACGGGCCGGCCTAGTGTCACTCCGCAGCGCGGGGCTCAGCTGACAGGGGGGTCCACCGGTCAGCGGCTCTAACGCGCGAAGTGGTACGGGGCAATATGGGGCGTTGGATTAGAGTGGGGATCAACGGCTGGGGATCGTCCGTCGACGACGGACTTGTCGCTGGCGAGCTCTAACCCTAGCGGCTCGGTGGGGGTGCATAGGGGGCGTACCAGGGCTCCAGCGACGACGGCGAGGTGGGAAAACGGACTGGTGGTCGACGGTGAGCTCAGGGACGGTCGAGGCAGCTCCGGGGGTTGTCGCAATCAGCGGCGCCCTTCTCCTCTAGAGGCAGCATGCTCCGGTGTAATTCCGGCGAACTGCTGCTCCCCTTGCTCTGGCTAGAGGTGTGGGACGGTCAGTGAGGTGAGAGGAGTTGAGTAGTGTGCAACAAATGGCTGGGGGTGCCATCCTTCTATAGGCTTGACGACGGGACATCGCGGCATGGCCAGGCTACGGTGGCGACATGGCTACGGGCTACTAGCGGCATGGCTGCGAGCGGCGATCGACGCGCGGTCTCCTGGCGGTGCTCTAGGGATTTAATGCGGGCTTAGGGGCGGTGGTATATGGTCGGGCGGAGCTGGCGCTCTGAGCGGCAGAGACGGTGGCTTCGACGGAGAGCGGTGGCTGTGGGGCGTTGCCCGACGAAAGGGGGTATCTGGCGTGCTCCCTAGGTCGTGGCGACGCGGTGGGCACGGGCTGCGATCGAGCGGCGGCTTGTGCACGCATGTCGGGCGCGGCGCTCTGGCGCGTGCTCGGCATGGCGCAGTCGCACTGGGCGCGGTGGTTTGGCGGTGGTCCACGGCTTGGCCTGGCTCTAGGAGGGGACAATGGGCGGCGGTGAGGTGCTGGCTAGCTGCTAGACCTGGCGAGAGAGGGGGAGGTGGTCTGCTGCGGCGGTTGCAAGTTTTGGCCGGTGGCATGTGCTCGTCATGGCATGGCAAGGCCACTAGGGTGTAGGGGATGGGGTAGTTAGGCCTTGGATTGATCAAGAGGGGACAATGGGAGCAAATGGGGGTCAAATGGGAGACAAGTTTGGCCAGAACACTATTCAAATAGTGAATTTGGTTTTTGTTTGAAATCTGTCCACTAAGTGTTTGATGAAATGGCCGCATGAACTTTATTTTTGAATTTTGAAAATATTTTTGGTGGGTGTGCTAGTACTAAGCTTGAGACTCTATGGGTGCTTGGGTTTTGAAATTTGACCTTGTTTGAGTGGTTTTTGAAATAGTGGGATCTTCCCATATAAAATAGATTCAATTTTAAACTGTCATTTAAAATTAGTGTTTGAATGTTTTTAGCAGATCACAAGGTGGGCCTTGGTACCTCATTATGTGTACTAGCAAGGGGTGCAAAGATCCACAAATGTTTCTGTTAGGTTTTGAGTACTAGGAATAGCCAAAGTAGGCATGATAATTAATTTGGCAAAAAGGACCGTTCACTTCATTTATTCATTTTGAGTTGTTTTTGTTTGGGAAAAGTTTGGGAATGATTTAGATGATGTTGATTTCACCTAAGAATCATTTTACAAGCAATGGATCACAAAACCATGGCAATTCAAATCAACTCCTAATTTAAATGCACACACATGAATGCTTTCATATTTTTGATTGGAAATGTTTTTGTTAACCCTAATTTTGATGATTTAGATCTTGATAAGCTTGGATTAAAGTTTTGGGATGTTACAACCCGGCCAGGAGAGGGATCACCAATTTGATGTCATCGCTTCTTGCGTCATCCATGCCTGCCACTTCTAGTGCGCGTCGCATCAGTTTGACCCCTTTGTCTGCCGTAGCAGTTCTTGGTAACCACGCGCACGTCTTCATCATTGAAGTTTCTCGAGGATCGTGGGCACGGTTTGCCTCCCGTAGTAACGCCTGTAGGATCTTCTATGCATTTTGCGTGGGCGCACACGATCCGCCCCGAACCGTCGCGTTGAGGTGGGGCCATTGCCTGCCACATGGTAGGGAGGGAGGGCAACTGGCGCAGTTCTTCTTCCCTGATAAATAGGGATGCCATGGAGTAGGGTCTCCTCACTTCTTCTTCCTGTGCCTGCTGCCCTTTCCCTCCTTTGTGCCCTAGCCTTCTGTTGTTTGCTTGTGCCGCTGCTTCTTGGTCACCGGTGCCGTCCTTCTCCTATGGCGACGAAGGGCCCCCGTGCTTCCAACACGGCTACCTTCCCCAACAACATGCTGCCGAACGTTGCCGGCGGGTGGTGTGGCTCCTACGTCACCGAAGAGCTGGTGCGGACGTACCGGCGAGGGAGGTTCCTACCGTCAGAGTGCTTGGTGAAGCACCGCCTCGCGCTGGAGGGCGAGCGGGTACCCAACCCTCAGCCCGGCGAGGCCATCGTCTTCCTCGCCCACTTTGCTCGTGGCCTCGGGTTGCCACTGAGCAGGTTCGTCCTGGAGCTGCTTGTCTCCTTTGACCTCCAGCTCCACCATCTCGGAGCCAACACCGTGGCGATGTTGGCGCATCACGCGGCCTTCTACGAGGCATATCTCGGTGTTCGCCCCGATGCCTCAAATTTCCTGAAGTTTTTCTACTTCAAGGTTCAGGTGGTGGGGAAGGGGGTCCCGCTGATGGAGACGGGTTGCTGCGCCATCTACCTGCGGCCATCGGCGGTGATGCCGCACCTAGAGCTCCCAGACACCGTCAAGTTGTGGCAGCGCTCGTACTTCTACGTGCGCAACGCCACCAAGGTAGACTGGATCAAGATTCCGGTCTTCTCGAACGTCCCTTCCACCCGGAAGGCCTGGAGCGTCTGGCACTTGGGCGCCAAGGGAGACATCGACCGGATGGCCGCCCAGGTGGCGGTCCTGGTGGAGAAGGAGCGGCTCACCGCCCGGGACATTCTGTTGTCCTAGATGGCGAGTCGCGTGCTTCCGCTGTAGCATTGGTCGCACAAGATGTGCCACCTCTCCGGTCATCCGGATCCCACCGGGGTATCTCGGCTGGACTTGTCGTACGCTGCCCTCCGTGAGTGGCCCGCCACCATCTCGAAGGAGGTGTTGGAGGAGGACTGGGAGTTCTCCTGTCGGCCGTATCACCGTGGCCAGCTTCAACCGAAGGTAGGTCTTTCCTCCCCTTTTCCGGGTGGATTTTCCCGAGGGATTTCTATTTCGTGCCTCTTATCTTCCCTTGTTGAGTAGCTTTTTACGGCGCAGCTAGCGGAGGATGGCATGGGGGACAACAAGCTCCCCAACTTCTTTGTGAACCTCAAGACCGTGAAGGCTCCGCCAATGGAGCCGGAGCGGTTCCCCATGCGGGCTGACCAGGGCTGTGAGTTCCCACCCGGTGAGGAGTTTTTCCTTGTCCTTGCTTGCCTTGGTCCCACTGCGTTTTAGCCGTGAACTTGAAATTTTGCTTGTTTTGTTGGAGGTCGTGCACGGCGAGGATGTGGACCTGGCCGAGGCCGTCGCGCCCAGGGCCCAGGGGAAGCGAGTCGCCTCGACCAGCACCGCGCCGGCTGGGGGCACCACCAAGAAAAGCCACCGTCCCAGAGCCACGGCCACCATGCCGAGCGTTGCCGGGTACGTGCCCCTTTACCCCTTATATGCTTGTACTGATGGGCTCGGACTTTCTTATTTCGCCCTTGTTCTTCCCATACCGAGGCGATGGCTTTGCGCGGCTCCACGACCGTCGCCACCGTGTCTGCCCCTCTGCCTGCCGGGGACGGAGGTGCGCCGGCTGCGATGCTCGAGGCTACACCGGTTGTGACTCCCGAGGTGCACCTACTATGCCAGCTGGGGCTGATGCAGACGCGATAGAGGTGGTGCCACCAGCTGCACCCATGACGCTACACCGGTCCGGCGTCATCTCCCCTCTTACTTCCTACGTCACAACCGGTTCTTTTGGTTCTTACTTCTCTCTTTTACGCAGATGGCTCTTGCCGATGCCGCCAAGACCTCACAGGATCTGGGCCGTAAGTTTGCTTGCTCTACCATGTCTTCCCGATTGCGCAATTTCTCGCATTTCTTGTTGAATATTGGTTACCCTCCTGCAGCTCTACTAGCGGACTAGGACCGCGAGGTGGCCTGGCTGGAGGAGTCCAACAAGGCTCGCTAGGACCAGATCACCCAGCTGGTTGCGAATCAGCAGCAGATGGAGGTCAAGGCTGGCCAAGCCAAGAAGGTGGTGGACATCTGGGCCGAGGCGTTGAAGAACCTTGAGCAGATCCAAGCCAAGGAGATGGCAGTGCTGGGGGAGCTTTACCAGATCGCCGAGATTTTCATCAGTAAGTGTTCTCAAACCAGACTAGCATTTTCATTTGTCTTCTGCGGCCGGTATTGATCTTTGTCCCTTCCTCGGGTGCATCTCAGTATCCTGAGGCGACTGACCAGGCGTAGGCGCGCATCCCCGAGAAGGATCCGGAGCGGGATCTCCACCCGGGGAGCTGGTGGCGGTTGTCAGTGAGGAGGCGAACCTGCTGCGTCCCGCTGCTCTCAAGGTCTACGACTATATCTGGCCTGACACCATCCAGCCGGCCACCATGGACCCTCTGGCCGAGCGGCTTTGGGGCTCTCCGGACCTCAAGAACGTGGCTCGGGAGTGGGCGGCATGTGGTGGCATGGAGATGGTGCTAGCCCTGCTGAAGTCTTGGTACCCGGACGTGGATCTGCGAAGCCTCTCTCGCAGATTTCGCCAAGGGACCAGCTACGAGCAGCTCCGCACCGAGGTTCCTGATATCCGCGCCTTTGGCGTGAAGATTGGGAGCTTCGTCCAACTGGACCGGGACTTCAGTGACCCAGCTGGCATGGAGCCGAACCACTTCAGTCCGGATGCGCCACATACTGAAGACCCAGCTGCTCCGTAGACCTCCTCGACCGGCACCACCTCCAGCAGCCAAGCCCTAGTCGATGCCTCCGACCCTTCTGCTAGTCAGCAATCTTGATTCTCGGGATGCCGAGAGTATTTGTTGTTCAAAAACTTGTTATTCTATGTTGGTGAACGTCAACATAGAGTAGAGCTGGGTCACCTCCCTAGTGGGAGCATCACCTCCCTTTGGATATTTGCTCGTGCTTTTCATTTGCACTTTCTATTTTGCATTTGTTGCATGCTTGTTTCTGTGTGGGGGCGCGCGAGCGCACCCACAGGGTGTAGTCCCCGAGGTTTGGGCCAGATGGAGAATACAGCTGGGTCGAAGCTCCTTTATATTGTTGTCTGTTTGCAGGTTTCTGTATGGGGGCGCGCAAGCGCACCCACATGGTGTAGTCCCCGAGGTTCGGTCTAGCTGGAGAATACAGCCGGGTCGAACCTCCTTGACCTGCTCTGCTGCCGCCTAGAAGCTATTTCCCTCCGGCTTGGGTGTTCTTCATGGAACTTTGGCTCATGCAAAGATGAAAAAACAAACAAGTTGTTTGCCTGGTTAAACAAATGCAAGTTGAATTGTAATCTGAGGTTCATTAGTCCTGAAATTTTGCCGTTTCACACGAAGCTATTGACTTTGCCCTTTTCTCAGCGAGCATTGGCCAATTTGATGTTGTGCCCTTGCCGGCTTAGAGACAAAGTCAAAGGGGTAGCTTAGTAGGCGTCCTGTGCGATACTTCGGCTTTGGGTCATTGACCTTGGGCGAGCGAGCGCAACTGAACGTTCATACGTGTTTGTTTTCGTCGTAGCTTTTTCGTGTAAGGGTCATCAAGAGTTTGTCTCTTCGTGGATCTGTCAGCCGGCTTGCGGTCTGTAGCCGGAACCGAAGAGGAAGCCCTAGGAGTAGTGTACATTACTTTGCCGCGTGGATTGCATGCCCGTCTGGGCCAACCAGCGAGTCCGCGGTGGAGATCGCCTGCTCCGAGGTTAGAATAATGCAGCCAGAAAAAGGCAAATTTTGCAGCATGACTTGCTAATTTATTGCGGAGTCCCTGAGACTATGTCGAGGCTCCCATGCTTGTTCATTAAATAAAGGTAAGATACATACACTTCTTGTTCAAGTGTAAAAGGGGCGAAGTAGGCTTGCGTTCCATGGGCACTCCGTTTCTTTGCCCGAATGGTCCATCTTGTTTTTTACCGGCTGGCAGGTGTCGATGAGGTAGCATGAGTTGTTCTGCAGTGCTCGGATGATGATGAATGGGCCCTCCCAAGGTGGAGATAACTTGTGCCTCCCCTTGATGTCCTGTACCAGCCTTAGTACTAGGTCGCCCTCGCGGAATGAGACACTGTGGATCCAGCTAGCGTGGTAACGACGTAAGTTTTGCTGGTAGATGGCGGATTTGGACAACGCCATCTCGCGTGCTTCTTCGAGGAGATCGACGATGTCCTCACGTGCTTCCTTAGCTTGCTTCTCTGAGTACAGCAACTTGCGAGGTGCATCGAACTTGATGTCCGTCGGCAAGACCGCCTCCGCCCCGTAGACAAGGAAGAAAGGGGTGTAGCTGGTGGACCGGTTTGGCATGGTGCGGAGCCTCCAAAGTACAGCTGGTAGCTCCTCTATCTAGTAGTCGGGGGATCGCATCAGTGCTTCAATCAGCCGGGGCTTGATTCCGGCTAGGAATAGGCCATTTGCTCGCTCGCACTGCCCGTTGGACTGGGGATGTGCCACAGATGGAAGGTCCAGGTGGATGCCCTTGTCTCCGCAAAAGCGTGCGAAAGCTCCCTTGGCAAAGTTTGTGCTGTTGTCCGTTATGATGCTATTGGGGTAGCCAAAGCGTGTGATTATGTCCGTGAAGAAATTGACCACTATCGGTCCATCCAGCTTCTTTATCGGTTTTTCCTCGATCCACTTGGTGAATTTGTCCATCACCAACAACAGGTGCGTCATGCTGGATCGGGCTGTTTTGAAAGGGCCGACCATGTCCAGCCCCCAGACAGCAAAGGGCCAAGTGATGGGAATCATCTTGAGTAACGCAGACGGAGTGTGCTTCTGCTGGCTGAACCGCTGGCAACCGTTGCATGCCTTGACTATTTGTTCAACATCTTCGAGCACTGTGGGCCAGTAGAACTCATGGAGAAATGCCTTTGCCACTATGGCTCGTGATGACGCGTGGTGTCCGCATTCGCCCTGGTGAATGTCAACCAGTAGACGGATCCCTTCCCCCTGGCTCACGCATCACTGATAAATGCCCCCAACACTGCGCTTGTAGAGCTCGTTGTTGATGATAGTGTATGCGCTATCTCTATGCTTCACTTGTCTTCCTCTACCTCCTCTTCGAGCAACTCTCCTCTAGCTAGGAAATCCATGAACGGCTTGGCCCATGTTGGGGTTTCCCAGATGGCGCATACCGCCTGCATAAGCAGGTTTAGTTCTGCGCGGATGACCGGGTTAGGGTCGTCTAGAGGTCGACCCGGTGGAGTAGTGGTGGAGCAGTCCCCGGTGCGGTGAAGCAGTCCCCGGGTGCGGCGAGACAGTCCCCGGGTGCAGTGAAGCAGTCCCCGGGTGCGGCGAGGTAGTCCCCAGGTGCGGTGAAGCTGTCACGGAGGTCTTGGAGCTGGTAGTCCCCGGGTGCGGCGAGGTAGTCCCCGGGTGTGCTGAAGCCGTCATGGAGGTCTTGCAGCCGGCAGTCCCTGGGTCCGCGTCCAGTATCATGGAATCGGATTCTGGAGCCGGCGTAATAGATGGCTTGTGCAAGTGCTCGCGGGAGACTCCAAGCGGAATTGATTGTCTTGTTGACCCAATGCGGGCGAGCGTGTCCACGGCCTCGTTGTTTATTCTGGGGACATGGTGGAACTCGCATCCTTCGAAACATGCGCACAATTGTTGTTCAAAGAAGCGATACAAATACATGTTTGCGTCCCTGGCTTCCCAATCGCCTCACTATTGCTGTACCACCAAATCCGAGTTGCCAAAGCATAAGATGCGTTGAATGCTGATCTCTTTTGCCATTCTGAGACTGTGGACGAGTGCCTTGTACTCAACGACGTTCTTGGAAGCGTGGAAGTGGATCTGCAACACGTACTCTAGCCGGTCTCCCTTGGGGGAGGTGATGACCACTCCGGCTCCGAGCCCCCCGTACATCTTTGAGCTGTCAAAATGCAGCTTCCAATGCGTGGAATTAGGGCAAGGCGGCAGGTATTGCGTCTCGGCCCAATCAACAAGGAAATCTGCTAAGGCCTGAGACTTGATCACCGTTCTTGGCTCGTATTGTATGTTGTGGGAGGCGAGCTCTATGGACCATTTCGTCACCCGACCTGTGGCATCTCTGTTGCCGATGATCTCCGAAAGTGGCGCTAGCGCCACCACCTGGATGGAGTGTTCTTGGAAGTAGTTCTTTAACTTCTTGGCAGCCATGTACACGCTGTACACCAGCTTCTGGTAATGAGGGTAGTTCTGCTTCGAGAGCGAGAGTACCTCACTCAAGTAGTACACTGGTCGTTGCATCGGTTGTGCCTTTCCTTCTCCCGGCCTCTCCACTACCAGCACCACACTGACAACCCTATTAGTGGCTGCGATGTACATCAGCATGGGATCCTTTGCTGCTGGTGCTGCCAGTATAGGTGGTGAGGTGAGCATGCACTTGAGGTCGCGGAAGGCTTCATCCGCCTATGATGTCCAGACGAACTTGTCCGTCTTCTTCATGAGCTGGTACATCAAGAGTGCTTTCTCGCCCAGGCGGCTGATGAACCGGCTGAGAGAGGCCAGGCGTCCGGTGAACTTCTGGATGTCTCGCAAGTTCTTAGGTGGCTGCATGCACTCGATTGCACCAATCTTCTCCGGGTTTGCCTCGATTCCCTGTTCTAATACGAGAAAACCGAGTAGCTGGCCGGCCAAGATAACTTCCCCCATTCTGATATGCGTACCTCAATATGAAGTTATCCCAGCCCATATGGTTTGAGGTGGTATGCGCTGCAGAGGTTGACCACCTCAAACCAGATGGGCTCGCGGCAGAAGTTATCCTCCGTGCCGAAGATGACATCCAGCCGGATCTTTCCGATGGGTGAATGCGATGGGCTCGAAACGGATCCGTGGAAGGAGGTGCTTGACGGCTCCAATTGCGAATCGTTGATATCGAGCCGGTCCAGCGAGCTGCTGTATAGGAGGTTGATGCTGCTCCCACCGTCTACGAGGATGCGGGAGAATCTGCAGGAATTCTTCTTGGAGACAATGATGGGATCCAAAACCATTGCGTTAGTGCCTGGGTGAGGAAGCTCAGCTGGCTGATCCTTCCGGCTCTGCAACTTCTTGTTCCGACCAGTTGAGGTACTAGGGGACGGGAGGAACAATCGTGTTCACTTTCGCCTTGCGGCTTCTCTTGTTGTGCTTGGTCTCCGGCTCCGTCTTGAAGATGTGGTAGTTTCCCACCTAGCGGGGGTAGTTGTCATCGTCATTCTCTCTCTGGTGCTGGTTATCACGGCCACCTGGCGGCCCACCTGCTGGGGGTGGTGGAGCCTACCCAGCCGGCGCGCCAGCAATTTCCGCCATCTTCTTCATCCATGTGCACTGGCGCGTGGTATGTGTAGCCGGTTTGTTTCCTCCGCTATGGAACTTGCATGACCCATCAAGAAGTGACTCGATGTTGTACTTGGGCCTCGGAGGCCGGACATCAGGCTTCTGTCTCCGGCTTCCGCCTGTAGCCAGATCCTCCTACACTACCGCCACCTGCTTGGAACCATATTGGTTATCCGGCTAGTTGTCCTTTCTTTTGCTGTGGCGGTTGTCATGCCGCCTGGAGTTATGGTTGTTCCCCTCCGACTGGCATCGATCCACTGCGACGTCGACAAAGATTTTCCCCTGGTCGTCCATCCAGACGGATCTTTTCATTGCCATGTCAGCGGTGGCATACTTGTCTGCGATAGCCATGATCTGCGCCATGGTGGTGGGATCCACCCGGCGAAGCTTGTGCTTGAACATAGTGCCATCTCTGAAGCCGTTGACAAAGAAGTCGACCGCCTGGTGCTCGCTCACTCCCTCACAGGAATTGTGCATGCTCGTCCACCGGGTGATGTAGGAGCGGTCAGATTCATCCGGCCCCTGTACGCAAAGAGCTAGCTCACCAGGTCGACCTGGGCGCTTGTAGGTGCCAGTGAAGTTGCGGACGAACGCATGCTAGAAATCGATCCAAGTGTTGATGCTGTTGTCGAGGAGGTTGTTGAGCCATGTCCTGGCTGAGTCGAGGAGCATGAGGGGGGCGTAGCGCACAGCCACCTGGCGTTTTCTGTTTGCGATGCCAACCATGGTGGTGTAGTCCACCAGCCAGTCTTCTGGCTTAACCGAGTCGTTTTACTTTAGCGTATCCCTTGGGAGCTAAAATCCCTTTGGAAACAGTTCATTCCGGATTCGCGGTCCGAAGCATCTTGGGCCGGCTGGACTTTCCTCTTCCAGCGCGCGCGACTGGACTAGAAGGTCGAGGCATGCACGTGCGTCCTGCGGTTCTTCCGGCTCGAGCGGTCCTAGCTGACTAGATGGGCGAGACTTGGGTAGCACTAGGCCTTTTCCGGCTTCGTCGGCCGGCTCGCGGTTTTTGCTGGTGACAACTGCTACGTCGCCGGCGTTGTGCCCATGGCCCACTGATCCACCACGTGGGCGGTTGCTTGGCCTTGCTCCGTTTGGGGAATATGCCTGGCTGGCGCCTACAGCCGGATCTGCCATCCGGTGAGCCGATTGGGTCCTGTTGTTGCCGGGCATGCTGAGTTCTGCCTCAGCCTATTGTTTGTTTGCCATGACCACGAGGAGCTGGACACGTGCCTACTGACGGAGCAGATCCTTGCCCTCCAGCTGGCTTAGTTCGTCGACTGCCGACTCCGCGGACCTCATGTTTTTGGCGGGAATGCTGTAAACCGTCTGCACCACGGGCGTACGCGGATCAGTAGCACGATCCATCTCCGAACCGAGGTTTCGGCCTTGGGGCTGGGCTAGGTGGTTGGTGTCGGGTAAGTGGGCAAAGCCACGCACAATGTTTTACTCGCGCATGGTTGCATTCTTCCGCCGTTGGGCGGCTGCCACTTTGCTAGCTCCTTTTAGGAGGCTCTGGCGGGTGGCCTCCATCGCTGCTGCTGCTGCTGCTGGATCTGCCTCAATGGGTGTGATGGGGCTGCGGAGGTGCTCAATGGACGTGTTGAGCAGGTTCTGGTTCGGGAGGCGCGAGTTAGCGGCGCGGCCGTCCCCGTTGCGCTCCAGGGGTGGGAGGCGGTTCTTGCCCCAGCCATCATGACCTCGACGCTGCCACTGGCAACACGCGAAGCGGAGAATCCAAGAGGCGCGCCGGACACGGTGACAACCTCGCGAGGAAAGGTTTCGGCAATGGAGGCAACGTAGATGCGGTGTTCGCCGAAGTGCATGATGGAGCCTCCGCTTGGGAAGGTTCCCCCAGTGAAGCAGGATGCATTGTCGAGGACAAAGTCGAAGGAGTCGAAGGTGAGAATGAGGCCGGAGGTGACTCGCTCACCAGCGACGAGCGGAAGTCCTGTGCGAAAGATGACCCCAGCCGAAGCGTTGTGCCCCACGGTGGGTGCCAACTGTCATGGTGTGGAACACGGCAGTGCCATCGGGGATGTCATGAAGGGGACAATCAGGATGCTATCGGTGGATACTCGCAACGGGTTGGGAACAAATAGTGCAAACACAGCGATGTACTCAGGTTTGGATCCCTCTTGACGAGGTAAGGCTCCTACTCCTGTAAGGATCTACTATTGAGAGGCGAATGCCCAATACAGATGCTCCTTGAGCTGTTTTCCTGGCTACTCCTTGCTAGAAGAAGAAGAAGGAACTACTGAACTTGTCCAATCTAGAGAACTTCTAACTTGTAATTGTCCACCTAGAACCCTAGCACTACCCCCCCTTATATACTAGTTGAGGAAGCAGTTTACAAGATGGGTTCTAGGGTTTATTGTTTGGATTTGGGCTTTACAAAGTGGGCCGGCTGGACAGGCCAAACGGCAGGCCCGGGGCTAGTCAAGCATCCAGTACAGGGGAGGACAGCGCTAAAGTGTCTAGTGCCCCTGCTTTACTCATCATAAAATTCTTTCTCCGTCAGCCGGCTCTTTATGCGTAAGCTGGAGCATTACTCGTTAGCCCTTGCTTTGCTCGTGAGCCTCCAGCTTTGGCACAGTTGTCCGGTAGCGCCAACCGGGCCAGCCAGCCTGTCTGGTCAGAGGTGCGCTCAGCAAGGAGCATCACCCCCATAGTACCAAGGCCAGCAGATCCGAGGTGGCCCGCTAGGAGCAGCCTCACAGCCGGTTCTTCTGGCCACCCGGCTAGATGGGCCAGCCGGGGAAACTTGGCTGTGGGCCGGGTGGAGCATCTGGTTGTGGTTCCTTGCGTTGGGTCCAGACGGCTCGAGCTTCTTGGATCCGGTCGGTTGGTCCCGTCTTGGCCTACCCGGGGGTCATCCCCCCGACATGAACCCCATGTTCGTAGTTGGGATCAGTATTCCATTTGGTTTGAGATTTGGGGAATAATCAGCAGATCTCAATCGGTTAATTTATGGAAATAATCAATCCCGACAATGAAAGTATCTCAATCATGTCCTTATTGCACTCTACTGTTTTTTTCCAACAGGAGGATAGCAGCGACGTATGCCGCAACGACGAGTCCAAGGACACCAAGACTCGTCATGTGCTGAGGAGGCTGAAGTCCGGCTAGTACAACAACTTCTTCACCGGAGACGTGTACAGGTGCCCCTTCTGCCCCACCAGGAAGCTCCGCGCCACGGATTTCAACTCCCTCGTGAAGTATGCCGAGGATGTGAGGACATGCGGCGAGTCCGTGAACGTCCACGACTTCATAGCCAAGCACCAGGCGCTCGGTCTTCACCTTCTTAACCTCTAAAAGGTGGATATCGAGGAGGGTCGCATGCCCCCGATCAAGCCCAAGGCGCCCAAGGTCAAGGGACTTGGTAGCAAGAAGTGGAGGAGGCGTCAGAGGGAGGAGGTGGAGGCCCTCCTGGCAGAGGCCATGAGGGGCCACTGATCTGCTGCTGCTGTAAAGTAGCTTCTTTTGTCGTGTCTGTGTTGAACTTGTCCTTTGCTGCTGCTGAGTAGCCAAATTGTTGAACCTCGTTATGTACCGTACTATATAACCTATATTAGCTGTTTTATCTTCATCTGCTCTGTTTACTGAATTTATTTATGGTGCTGGTTAGTTTTACTGCTCTAGATTTGCTAACAGATTGGGGGAAACGAGGGCAAAAGGAACAATGAATGAAGAGAGAAGCTTCTTTAGATTCACTACCTTTTTTGGCAAAAAAGACACAACTATTAGTGAGAGAGAGAGGGGGAATGCACTCTTAAAAAGGCCAATCATAAAAAGAACAAAAAAGGAAACTTCCAATGTAGGCGGCAGGGTGCACGTAACCACCAAACGCGCCCCACATGGTCCCACACCACGTCCTCCATAATCAGCGAGAGATGGATGGCTGGTCCGCTGTGTATCTTGGCCCCGCCTGTTAGTATGTAACGGTCGAGGCGGCGTAACGTAAGGATCAACGCACGACCCACCCCAACACGGTCCCACCGGTCAACTTCTAGTGGTCAAGCCTTTGACCTAACGGCATCCCCCCGTCTGAGCGCATGTGAGGGTTTCAGAATGGAGGAAGGGAAAAACTGAGGAAAAACTAAGCGGCTGGGGAAAACTGAGTACATCTAATGAACCAGGGGCACAAAAATAGAAATACCTAAACAAAAGTGAGCAATGGGACTTAGGTTCTAGTTGCAATGAGAGTCATCACATAGGACTTAAGAACCAATGACATCAGTGGTTCTAGCACTGTATATTACGCGTTAACCATGAGATTTGGAATGGGACAGAGAAGTTAGTTGTATCCTTTTCCTTTTGTATGTAGGCAAGGTGACCTTAACATGATGTTGTGATTCCTTGTGTGGATCCAGCATATGGGTGGGCACCCTTACGCCCCACGATTTTGGTGTCTTGATTATCTATGAGTGGATGCCAGAGGTATAGCCAGACCTATATGGAACTTGCCAGGGCATCACCAGCTCATAGAGTCTTCGGGAACTCATCAGGGTTATAGCCCACCCGAAAAGGGGCTTAACAGAGCTGTAGGCAGCCCTGAAGGATCGTGCGCACATACGGGATCTCGGAGAGGGCAGTGATTATCTTGGATCATCTACTAGGCCCCACATCATGGAATTGTGGACGGGAAAGTACGCCCAGTTGTGCAACAAGGATTTGATCTCTCATAGGTAAAGCAACGCACCTCTGCAAAGTGTAAGAGCTGTAGCTTGTTACTCCCTATTCCAGGAAGGAGCTATGCACGCGGCAGGAAAGGAACTCCATGAAGTTCTGGTCAACATGTGAAGCCTAATGGGCATAGTTTTTGATACTAAAATCAATCTTTAAACAAATGTTTATGAAAACTGCATAGTGCCAAGGACTGATAGTCCAAGGTGGTAGATAGAGCATCAAACTTCCCACCTTGCATATAATGAACTTGCTGGGTAACACTGTTACTCCCTCTTTCCTTTGATTCCCTACTTAGACTCTGAGGAGCCAGAGGATACTCTGATGTACGCTGCTGAAGGACAAGAGGATGTCTACTATGAGGAACCATACCTGTCCGGAGGAGTGGAAGGGGTGGACTATGAAATACGCTATGGAGTGGAGGGCAACGAGTCCAAGTAGTTGGCTTAGTTATTAGTAAACCAATTGAGCCGAGCAGCATGAACTTTATATAATAAGTTGTTGAGCTCATTTGGGAGTATGAGTTTGAACTTTGAATCTTCCGTTGAAACTACTTAAGTTTGATTTGTAATTTTCAATCACTTCAAGTATCGAACTTCTGGTATTTTAATAATGATGAAGTGTGTATGTTTGTAATATGGACCCGCAATGTTTCTATTGTACCACTCTGAGGGATGTGATATTTATGGAACGGTGTTCTGTGGATGTCATGTCAACGACTATAATGTACTACGCATGCAGTGGTATGCTGGGTCACTACAGCTGGTATCAGAGCAATTTCTTTGACCTTAGGTTGGAACCTAATAAACGGTATTACCTGTAGGAGTCTAGGAGCAACGGTAAAGAGTTCTCTAGATTATATGATGAATATTCAATTGGGAATATTTTTGTTATATCTTTTAGTGCGATAATTCTTTATTATTGTGCATCATTATAATTAATGGTTACTAATTATGAATATTTTGTATATAGTGAAAATGGCACCAAAGTGTCCAAAACATACTTTGGTAAGGAAAGAAGAGACTCTCGATGATTATCAGGGGACTTTAACTGAACAGATTCGACAACTTCTGAGGGTTTCTGGTTGCACAACTACTATTCCATTTAGTACCTTGACATACCATGATGGGCGAATGTTAGCCAAATATCTTGTTAGTATCCATCTACCAGAAAATCTTGGTTTATATCACGATTTACCTATGGGTGAAGGTAGAAGTCACCTAGCAGCATATCATGTTGCTATTCTAGAGGTGATATCTAATATTCGGGAGCACAAAGCCCAAGAGTTAGCTGGAAGCACATTCGCTGTGATTCCTCATGACTCTATAGACATGGAGCCAGTCCCGGATCATCTTACTTTAGTAAAGAAGCATCCAAAATTAGCTTCCAAGTTTATGGATCAGTTTCGACTGATAGTTGGGTCTTTGTATAAGACACATCAGGTTATTGTGGATGATAAGAATGATATGCTAGAGGATTTAACTAATCCTGAATGAAGGGAGAAGTTAGCATCTCAATTAGAGAACGAAGCAGTGGGTAGGGTTAGCCCAAATTTTAAGGATATACCTATAGATCCAGCATCTTTCACACCATATCCTTATTCACCTATGCCAGAACCCACCAGATATCCTGATGAAGGTATTAGCCATCTAGTACCATAGAATTCTTGGGGAACCAAGGACTCAGAACTACCTATTGGAAAATCTGAAGGATGGAGGTACAGATCGATGGATGGATCTGCCGGGAATCCTATTTCTGTGGAAGATTCCGTTGGTGATACCAGGAAACCAGTCAAAGAAGAGTGATGTCGTATTCCGCTGAAGGAAGAGATGTCCAAGTGGAGGATGTTGAGTCAGCTGAGGAAGATCCCGAAGAAAGGGTGTTTGAGTCCCTAGAAAATTATCCTACCCCAGATAATGTGTATTATCAAGTGATCATGGAGGATTAACTTAAACAAAAGAGTAATTGGGGAGCACCAGAAGGGATATATTCTGCTAATTACTCTGGTATCGGGATGCAGGAGGCGCTTGAAGAAGATAGTGAGGGGGATGTTTATGAAGACACCTTAGATGAGTTGGAAGGTATGGACACACTTCAGCTGGATGATGTGTCGAGTCCAGATACTTCTGATACTGAGTATCATCCATCGAAGGGGCAAGTCGTTACACAGACAGTGCGCCGTACTTCATGTCATCACGATTGTACTCCGGGTATGTACGATGAACGTCGCAGCTTCTGGGGATGGTGACCCTTTAGGAGGAGTATCCCAGTGGGTGATGCGAGAGATATAGTTTGAGAACCTGATGTAATTAAACAAGTGGGGTAGCATCCACATGATTTGTAATACATAAATGCTACGGGCTTGTAATGACGTTGTACTGACTATGTTGTTTGTATTGTATAATATGTGAAATGCATATTTGGTTCTTATTTGGATTTTGTCTTCCATTGTGTGACTAGTTCTATGCATGAAGTTGACCTCAGAACACATATGCATGATGTAATTATGAGTGTTCGCTTTATGTTACAGGACTAGGGGGTGATGGAAACGGGTGTAGAGGATGAGACAGAACAACAGCGCATGGAGCGCGAAGCTAAGGGAAAGGCAGATGAAGACGCCAGAATGCATGCAAATTTACCACCACCACCACCAATGAGGCCATTGATGGAGCAGAACTTTATGCAATACATGCAGATGATGCAAGAGTCCCAGAACAAATTCATGGAAGAGTTTTTGGGACGAGCTGAAAACAATAGGGTACATGAAGGTGGAGGAGTGAGTCTTTTTGACTTTGAGAATGCAATGTCGTTACCTTTCGCATCAGCTCCTAAACCAATGGACGCGGAGGATTGGTTAGCGGATACAGAGAGAAAACTTAAGACTGTCAGTTGCAATGATGAGGAAAAGTTGAGGTATGCAACACATCTCTTGGCATGACCTATAGCATCATGGTGGGAGAATCAGCTAGCAATGCAACCTCCAGGAAGGGAGTATACCTTGGAGGAGTTCAAGCAGAGATTCTATGAGTATCATGTTCCGGAAAGTGTAATGCAGTTGAAGAGCATGGAGTTTGAGGAGCTTCAGCAAGCATATACCAGTGTCATGAAGTACATCCGGGAGTTTAGCCAACTATCTCGTTATGCTGAGGATGAAGTGAACACTAAGGAAAAGAGGAAGAAACATTTCCTGCATGGTTTAAATCCATTTGTGCAGATGCAACTGAGGCGGGCCAATAAGCAAACCTTTCAATAGTTACTTGATGCGGCCATAACATTTGAGGACGATTATAAGAATGTCCAAGATGACGGAAGGAAGAGAGCGAAAAAAGAAACCAAGATAATCCAAGCAAATATGTTTGAACCCAATTTGGAGTTCAAAACAAGGAATCGGCCCTTCAATAACAACAACCCCAATAGAGGTGCAAATCCAACCGTAAGGAATGTTATATGTCACAATTGCAAACTTCTAGGGCATATGAGTAGGGATTGCCAGAAGCCGGTGATTATTTGTCATGGTTGTGGTCAAAGGGGTCATATCAGGCCAAATTGCCCAAGTAAACCACCGGGTGGTTGGTGATGACCCACAATTATAGGGGGTGTATCACAGTATTTTTGATAAGTAAGAGTGTCCAACCCAACGAGGAGCAGAAGGTGCTGGCTAGTGGCTTGGATCAGGAATTCTATGCAAATACTTAACAAACGGATTTTTAGGGGTTTTTGATAAAGCAAGTAAATAAACTACGAGTAAATAAAAGATGGTAGGAATAAATGTAGCAAGTGGCCCAATCCTTTATGCAGCAAAGGACAAGCCGGTTGTATTACTTAAGATGACCAAACGTTCTCGAGGACACATGGGAAGACTGTCAAGTGCTTTCGCTTGATATAGTTGATTAATATTCTTTAGCTTGCTAAGTGTTGTGTGGGTGAACCTGTGCTAATGTACCGACCTTCCTAGGACTAATACATACTTGTGATTATACCCCTTGCAAACATCCATAAGTACAAGAAAGTAATTAAGGTAGAAACCTAACCACAGCTTTAAACTCTAAGACCCTTACGTCCCTTGTGCAATGGTTTCCTAACAGGGGTTCAGGTTTCTGTCACTCCGGCAACCCCTACGATTAGTAGCCAAATACACAATGCATTTCCCTAGGCCCATATAGGTGAAGTGTCATGTAGTCGACATTCACATGACACCGCTAGAAGAAGTACACCACAACTTAAATATCAAACTATTGAATCTTTCTCAACACAATTCCAGTGCTAACAACATGACTTCTCCCATGTCCTCAAGAACAAAACGAACTACTCACAAGACATCATATGGATCATGATCAGAGATGGAATAATGATGTATAACAATCTGAACATAAACAATAATTCAATGGTTCACTCAATAGCATCAACTACAAAGAGTAATCAACATCAGGAAAGTTTCCCCTAAGAACTATGCAAGATTCAACCCAATTGTTATAGCAATATGGAGATGGTGATGATGGTGCTGATGGTGATGATGATGGTGATGATGATGATGATGATCCCGATGAAGTCCAGCTTTATGTGGTGTTGATGGCGACGATCTCCCCTCTCCGGGAAGGAATTCCCCCGGCAGAAATCTGTCTACCGGAGAGATATTTCTCTCTCGGTGTTTTCCGCCCCGCAGAGGCGGAATATTTCTGTGGTTGCTCCTCGAGTCTTAGGGTTTCAGGAGGAATATATACGCCAGAGGGGAGAGCCAGAGGTGGGCCAGGGCGGCCACACCACCTGGTGGCGCGACCTAGGCTTGCCCGCGCCAGGGGGTGGTGTGGGGGCCTGTTCGTCTATGGTACCAAAGTTGGTAGGCCAGCGCTTGGCGGTACCTAAGTTGCCTGAAATTACCGCGTTTCGAAAAGTTGGGCCGCCAACTACTGAGAGGGGTCATTTCGAGGCAAATTCATCTCACCCCTGCCAAATTCAAACATTTCGTTAAACTGCCCCATGAAATAGACGGTCGGGACCCTCATGTCGGTCATCTGTCTGTGACGCGGGCGCCAACGCGGCAACCTCTTAGGCAAATCGAGCAGCTAAGTGGATTGGATGCATTGACCAATTTCACAAATCCATTCCCAGCTTTCCCCTAGCACCGGCGGCGTCGAAATCCACCCTCCAGGCAGGACGATCCCTTCGGACATTTGACTTCCCGCGCCAAGTTGATGCACCCAGTCGCTGATCCCGAGCTCCAATGGCGCATGCCATAGCCGCCGTTGCGAGGCTCTAGCCTGCCTCCATCGCCGACGAGCCGAGCAGCTCGGAGGATGGCAGATCCTACTATCAAGAAAGAAGAAGTTCTGTCTACAAGCGGGTGATCTAACCTTCTCTTTGCTATGCGCACTAGTTACAACTGCTAGCTGGCTACTGAACCTCAAATTGTTTGTTAGCCCAACGCTGACAAACATATTTTATCCACAGTTTTCTGTCAAGTGGGATCTGCGCGGACCCCCCTGACCTGGTTACGGTAGTCCTCTATAGGTACGACTCTAAGGGCAAGAGGTATGGACACCATTGTTTCACGATGGAAGAAGCGCCTGCGTAGATCTGCACTATATTTGGTATGGTTGCTGCTCTTCGTAATCATGTTGAATTATGGCCGAAGCATACTACAAAGTTTAGCTTCATGGATGAACGTGGCATCATGGTTCCTATAACATGTGACTGTCAGCTACTTGGGTTGATGAAAAGGTATGCTTCGGCTGCCATGTTTGAGCTGAAATGTGATGTACTGGATGTGGAAGCTGCTGCAACAGGGAGTCGCCCTTCTATTCTTGGACAGGGTGGTTGCTCGAACCCAATTAGCTCCTGGTAAGCAAAGGTCTCTTGGGGTTCGCATGTTTGTGCTGAATTATAATTTTTGTTTTATTTACTCTATAGATATTGGGCAGTTATGCAACAGTCTTGTTTCTATGACAAGAAGCACCACAAGGTTAGAAACATGACTGCCGGGTCAGTCATTTTGCTGCCCGAAGAAATTAAAAACGAGTGGAAAGATGTCATTTTGCTGCCCGAAGAAATTAAAAACGAGTGGAAAGATGATGTTGGACACGATTCTGGTGCCCATTGTCCCGGCGATGCAGAGTATGTGAAGCTAAGAAAATTAGCACCAAGGAAGAGGAAGAAGGCAGTAAATGAAGAAGCCATTGGACGTGAAGGCTCGGCACCCAGGCTGCTGGCAATGAAGATGCATAGTAATGTGTTGAACTTGAACCTATATATGTAATTCTATTAAATTCTGATCGCTCTGTGTGTGGCACGTTGCTGGGCGAAACAATCTACCCACGTTCTCTGAGTAAAATGTACCGCGACTTAGGGTTTGGAAACGCCCGAGTCAGTAGTTGAATCCGAAATTGTGATTGTGCCACTGCTATCTGAAAACAAGGATCCACCGGTTCCATGATTGCTGAGGGGCAGGAGGTCTCCAAATATGACGGAATGTAAGTGGCACATAAATAAATTATTTAAGCTGCCACACTCGACGAAGCAGCAACTTATTTCAGATGCTGCACAACAACGTGGCAACATAAACATCAATGTTCTCACCGATAATGCCCAGATGAGGAGGAAATGGGTACCACTTTCTTTCCTAATCTTGTGCCTGTCTATCTCACCACCTCTCTGCTCCTGCATCTCCAGTAACCGGGTGTACGTGCTTCCACTTTATAAATTGTGGTTGTGCCATTTGCATGCGGCACAATCCACGGTTACGTTCCCAATCCGGGATAGAGATCTAAATCGAGGCAGAAATTGATCTAAATCACTAATTCTTCCACAAATTAATGCGGGGTCAGAGCAATTTTTTTCCTCCCTGGAATCCGGGACCAATAGTTCAGACCACTAGGTCAACAAGTACAAATATTACAACTTAAAAACGCACGGAGCTTAAGCTAAATAGAACTAGTTATCACACATCTCCTTGACCTTCCTAATCTTGGCTCGATGCGCATCTTCCTGCGAGAGCAAGGATTGAATTGTCTGCTCCTTCCTTTTAGCATCTTCCTTGCACAACTTCAATTGTTTCTCTGCATTTTTCCTCATGCACTTGTCAATGCTCGTAGTTGTCTACTGTAGGACTTTAGCCTGGTGGAGATCGTTCCTTGCTTGAGTCAGTTCTTGCTCTGCTTTAGCTTTCAGGGCCAACACCGCGTCCCTCTCCTTCTTTACTTTGATAACCTTGTCTTGCACCCACCTGAGATCTCGCTTATGCTTGGTCGTATCAACTAGTTCCCATAGCTTCATCTCAACACTGTGAAGAAGTGAGCTGAATACGGATTCTTTCAACTCGACAGTCATTTCCCATAGTTTGTCCAGCGTTTTCTGCATCGATTTGGGCCACTCTGGATCTACCCATTTGACAACACCGCAAATTACGCCTTGCATCATTGCACGATGTCCTTGACACCGTAGAAACCTCCTGCCTGCATTTCGTCCTTCGAAGGCTACAAATTTAGCAGGCACATATCCATGTTTACATACCAGAGGACTGTCTTCATCCTCTAAACCGTGATAGTCGGAGTCATACATCGTCTGGTTGGCCTAACACAACATACGTGCATGAGTAAACAGATTAGATCTAGCTAAAAAAATAGATAACTGGCCACAGATGATAGAAATAGAGATGAGACGACTCACATCGAAATCACCGTCCATGTCGTCACGACTCGTTTCCTCGCTGTCTCCCCTTGAACCCATGGCGAGAGGGGTGGGGGGGTGGCTACCGGAGAGGGGATTAGGATCGAGGCGCCGCCGGCTTGCGGCTACGGTAGGATGGGAGTGAAGCGGGGAAAGTTGCTTCGAGGGTAAGGAAGAGAAGTACGGGGAGGAAGAGAAGTAATGGGGACGTGACACTCGGATGTGGCCCACTGAACTTGTGAGACGTGACACTCGCAACAGGGGAGCGCCCGGTGTTGCCAGTTTGTCCAAAGCAAGCGTAGCCAATCATGCCGCAGAACAGCCTACTCGCGGATCGCTCTCACGAAGACCATCCCAATCGTCCAAGCGCCCCAATCAAATGGTATGTAACAATCGTCAAGCAGAACAACTGTGTTAAGGCGTGCCTTCTAGAAGACTCGGTCTAACGTCTACCCATGCAATGACACTGGGTATGGTTCATGAAAAGAACATACATGCAATGACATCGGTGGATCCATGCGTGGTTTATGGAAGTAACAGACACGCAATGACTCTAGCTATGGTTAATGAAAAGAACACGCATGCAATGACACTAGGTGTGGTTCATGAAAAGAACATACATGCAATGACACCGGTGGATCTTTATGTGGTTTGTTTAGAGGAACAGACATGCAATGACACCGGTGGATCCACGTGTGGTTCATGAGAAGAACACACATCCAATTACACTAGGTGGATTCTTATGTGGTTCATGAAAAGAACTGACATGCAGTGACACTGGGTGTGGTTCATGAAAAGAACAGACATGTAATGACATCGTTGGATCCATGTGTGGTTTATGGAAGTAATAGACATGCAATGACTCTAGCTATGGTTAATGAAAAGAACACGCATGCAATGTCACTAGGTGTGGTTCATGAAAAGAACAGACACGCAATGACACTGGTGGATCCTTATGTGGTTTGTTTAGAGGAACAGACATGCAATCACACTAGGTGGATCCATATGTGGTTTATGGAAGTAAAAGACATGCAATGACTCTAGCCGTGGTTCATAAAAAGAACATACATGCAATTACTTATGTGGTTTGTTTAGAAGAACACACATGCAATGCCACTAGGTGTGGTTCATGAAAATAACAAATAGGCAATGACACTGGTGGATCCTTATGTGGTTTGTTTAGAAGAACACGCATAGAATGGCACGGGGTGTGGTTCATGAAAAGAACAGACACGCAATGACACTGGTGGATCCTTATGTGGTTTGTTTAGAGGAACAGACATGCAATCACACTAGGTGGATCCATATGTGGTTTATGGAAGTAAAATACATGCTATCATTCTAGCTGTGATTCATGAAAAGAAAAGACATGCAATGACACTGGTGGATCCTTATGTGGTTCATGAAAAGAATAGATAGGCAATGACACTGGTGGATCCTTATGTGGTTTGTTTAGAAGAACACACATGCAATGACACTAGGTGGATCCATATGTGGTTTATGGAAGTAACAGACATGCAATGACACTGGTAGATCCTTATGTGGTTCATGAAAAGAATAGACATGCAGTGAAACTAGGTGTGGTTCATGAATAGAACAGACATGCACTGACACTGGTGTGGTTCATGAAAAGAACAGACATGCAATCACACTGGTGGGCCCATCCTTATGTGGTTCATGAAAAGAACAGACATGCAATGACACTGGTGGATCCTTATGTGGTTTATTTAGAAGAACACACATGCAATGACAGTGGGTGTGGTTCATGAAAAGAACAGACATCCAATGACACTCGTGGATCCTTATGTGGTTTGTTTAGAGGAACAGACATGCAATGACACCGGTGGATCCATGTGTGGTTCATGAGAAGAACACACATCCAATGACACTAGGTGGATTCTTATGTGGTTCATGAAAAGAACTCGCATGCAGTGACACTGGGTGTGGTTCATGATAAGAACAGACATGCAATGACATCGGTGGATCCATGTGTGGTTTATGGAAGTAATAGACATGCAATAACTCTAGCTATGGTTAATGAAAAGAACACGCATGCAATGACACTGTGTGTGGTTCATTAAAAGAACAAACATGCAATGACACTGGTGGATCCTTATGTGGTTTGTTTAGAGGAACAGACATCCAATCACACTAGGTGGATCCATATGTGGTTTATGGAAGTAAAAGACATGCAATCACTCTAGCCGTGGTTCATGAAAAGAACAGACATGCAATGACACCGGGTGTGGTTCATGAAAAGAACAGACATGCAATTACTTATGTGATTTGTTTAGAAGAACACACATGCAATGACACCTTATGTGGTTTGTTTAGAGGAACAGACATGCAATCACACTAGGTGGATCCATATGTGGTTTATGGAAGTAAAAGACATGCAATGACTCTAGCTGTGATTCATGAAAAGAACAGACATGCAATGACACTGGTGGACCCTTATGTGGTTCATGAAAAGAATAGACAGGCAAAGACACTGGTGGATCCATATGTGGTTTGTTTAGAAGAACACACATGCAATGACACTGGGCGTGGTTCATGAGAAGAACACACATCCAATGACACTGGTGGATCCTTATGTTGTTTGTTTAGAGGAACAGACATGCAATCACACTAGGTGGATCCGTATGTGGTTTATGGAAGTAAAAGACAGGCAATGACTCTTGTAGATCCTTATGTGGTTCATGAAAAGAACAGACATGCAGTGAAACTGGGTGTGGTTCATGAATAGAACAGACATGCAATGACTCTAGCTATGGTTAATGAAAAGAACACACATGCAATGACACTGGGTGTGGTTCGTGAAAAGAACAGACACGCAATGACACTAGTGGATCCTTATGTCGTTTGTTTAGAGGAACAGACATGCAATCACACTAGGTGGATCCATATGTGGTTTATGGAAGTAAAAGACATGCAATGACTCTAGCCGTGGTTCATGAAAAGAACAGACATGCAATGGCACCGGGTGTGGTTCATGAAAAGAACAGACATGCAATGACTTATGTGGTTTGTTTAGAAGAACACACATGCAATGACACCTTATGTGGTTTGTTTAGAGGAACAGACATGCAATCACACTAGGTGGATCCATATGTGGTTTATGAAAGTAAAAGACATGCAATGACTCTAGCGGTGTTTCATGAAAAGAACAGACATGCAATGACACTTGTGGATCCTTATGTGCTTCATGAAAAGAATAGACAGGCAATGACACTGGTGGATCCTTATCTGGTTTGTTTAGAAGAACACACATGCAATGACACTGGGTGTGGTTCATGAGAAGAACACACATCCAATGACACTGGTGGATCCTTATGTTGTTTGTTTAGAGGAACAGACATGCAATCAAACTAGGTGGATCCATATGTGGTTTATGGAAGTAAAAGACATGCAATGACTCTGGTAGATCCTTATGTGATTCATGAAAAGAACACACATGCAGTGAAACTGGGTGTGGTTCATGAATAGAACAGACATGCAATGACTCTAGCTATGGTTAATGAAAAGAACACGCATGCAATGACACTAGGTGTGGTTCTTGAAAAGAACATACATGCAATGACACCGGTGGATCCTTATGTGGTTTGTTTAGAGGAACAGACATGCAATGACACCGGTGGATCCACGTGTGGTTCATGAGAAGAACACACATCCAATGACACTAGGTGGATTCTTATGTGGTTCATGAAAAGAACTGACATGCAGTGACACTAGGTGTGGTTCATGAAAACAACAGCATGTAATGACATCGGTGGACCCATGTGTGGTTTATGGAAGTAACGGACATGCAATGACTCTAGCTATGGTTAATGAAAAGAACACGCATGCAATATCACTGGGTGTGGTTCATGAAAAGAACAGACACGCAATGACACTGGTGGATCCGTATGTGGTTTGTTTAGAGGAACATACATGCAATCACACGAGGTGGATGTAACTACCTCGGTGAATTACGCTCTTAGTTACATGCCTAGATGAACGAAAGTGGTTAAAATAGTACGGTGGGGCCCAGGGCCACTCACGGTAGACCTTTCGGCCGTCCTAACCACTTTCAGACATCGGGACAAGAACGAGCGGCGTAATCGGCAGGCGAAGGGATCAACTGCATACACAAATGAGTATGTATGCAAGCCACATACAACAGTCCTCAGAGCCATTCCATCTAAAAGAAATAGAAATATTGCAACGCCATACGGCAAGATTCAAATATCGTAGATAGAGATAATAATTTAGGATAGCTCCTCATACAACAAACATCAGAGTATCAGGCGGAAGCGGAAAACAAGATCCGAGTACGGATAAGAAGCAAATCGGCATAAGA
The DNA here is from genome assembly GCA_910589775.1 of Avena eriantha. Classification (NCBI taxonomy): domain Eukaryota; kingdom Viridiplantae; phylum Streptophyta; class Magnoliopsida; order Poales; family Poaceae; genus Avena; species Avena eriantha. The sequence goes on along the minus strand of OU342746.1, from coordinate 109,305,005 downwards.
TGCCCCATAAATAAACACATCCCGCCCACAGATCTCACGGATCCCCATTCCCAAAATCTCTACACCGAATGATCGTTGCCTACATTATCTGTCTCTTCCACCCAGTATCCATCTTGCGGGTAAACCTATTCATCTGAATCAAACAATTTATGGTGTGAGACCCTAGGGGTACTCAGCAAGTCTTTATGCCACTAAAGGGGACACAACCTGGGGTGACGCAATTGCAGCAAAAGATAATAGCTAACAATTCTATAGATACTCGCTAACCATCCGCCTGATCAATGATAGACGGATGTCCGTTATTTAAGAACAACAGTTATAACAGTATAATTAACAGATCCATCCTCCTCCTCGCTTACCAATGAGGAAGCGGACGAACAACCCCCATCATCTGTTGGCAGTCTTATTAACCATTCCATCAGCATTGCACTATTTACTAGTCAAGTACTTAGTCAAATTAAAAGCGGTACTTTAGTTATACTTGTCTATGATCGAGAAACTGTTCTCCAAGTCGTCCATAACAGCGGACACGGCTTTCAGAAAGATTTACCCTGCAGGGGTGCACGAATAGCAACACCCACTCGATCAACCTTGGAAAAACCAAATCAAAACCCAACGAGGCATTCACGACAAAGCAATCACAGGATTCAGAAATATTTCAGGGGGCCACCCCATTAAGCTACCCGCAACGAAGTTGGCCGGCTCCGAGATGGACCCAAGGTTTGTGTGGACGGTGGTAAACGACTGGGAACCCGAAAATTTGACTGGGTTGTCGATATAGCGAAAACGTGTCACGATCCAAAACAGTACAGGTGCTCCTCGCACAATCTTAAATAAAGCAGTAACATGGCATAAGTACAGGATAGTAATAAAGCCCCAAACTAATTGTGGCCCCAAGAAATAAGAATGAATCATGCTCTGGCTCAGGCGGGTCCATAAGGCCTCCCGAATGTGGATAGTGCGAATAGTCAAGGAACAGGAATCAAGTACTCGGGGTCCTACGGGACACAAGTGAGCATGAAAACCGAATAGCAGATATTGCTCACCGGTGCCTCTTTCATTAGTTATCCCATTACTACTCAGGTTATGTTGCTTAGGTACCTCGTTATTCATCAGACTCTCACATACCCTACACATGCTTTTCTACGACCCGCATGGCTCAAACAACTCCTGTAGTAATGGCTCATGGGATGGAGGAACAAGCTTCGGTGGGGTTTAAAAGTAAAGGCTATGCAGTACTTGGGATTCAATTTAATGCAATCGTGACTCAATGATGCAAGAATAAGATAGAGGCAATGGGTACTGTATGTATGCAAGCATGTGGTAGTGCTTGCCTGGCAGCTTAGTTGAAACGAGAGATAGATCTGGGTAGTACTCCTGTGATTCCTGGTAATTCTCCTGCTGGGCGTCTATTCAAAGAAGAACCAAACAAACAATGGCCAACATAAATAAAGTGCACAAGCATATGAATTAAAATGCGACAAGAAAACAAGCATGCCATGATGAATGATGCACAATTTACATGGCATTAAAGTAGCATGGCAAGGGTGAGGTGTGGTGCAAGAAATAAAGCATTTTATTATTTATTTGGTCCAATTTTGTTGTCATAAACAGTTCAGATGTTTAATAATGACATGATTCATGCTCCAATTCATAACAAGGAATGCATAGATAGAACGGGCTCGTCGCGTTGATCGATTTGGACATATTATTTGTCAAATTTGGAGTTGTAGAATTAAAGTTATTAATTTATTAAGAAAAGGGCATTTTATTGTAATTTTAATCATCTCGAAATTTTAAAGTGCTCAAAACATATTTTGAAGGGCATATTTGAATTCCTCACATTTTTCTGATTCAAAAACATATACCATTTGTATTATTTGGATTTGTAAATTAAAAGTTATTTGAAAACTTATTTGAATTTGAATTTAAACAATTTCTGGAAATGTTAATTGAAAACAGAAATTGGAAAATGCTTTTTATACTCAGGCGAATTCAGCCCCAGCCACTAACGGGTGGGCCAGCGCTGAACGCGGGGAAAAAGACGCGCCGACAACTTTTCTCACCGGGACCTCCCCTAGCCGCAACCGCTGACAGGTGGGGTCGAGCTCAGCGGGGCCACGCGCGCGCATCGCCCAGCAGGGGCGTGACACGTGGGCGGTCCAGGGCTGCGCGGGCGGAGAATCTCCAGACCGCGGGGGATTCCGTGCAAAAATTACGCCGGGGCTGACAGGTGGGCTCCTGGGACTGTGGGTTTAGGCGGGAAAAAGGGCAGGGGGTCATGTGCAAAATGGCATCGGCTGCTGCTGCGCGCTGACGGACAAGGTGCTGCCGGCGGCGAATCTGGTCGTCTTCCGACGACGGTGGCGTCGCATACGCTGGACGAATCGCGTCGCCCCAAAAATGAAAAACGAAGAGGGGACATCAGGCTACATTTTTCGTGCAGGGGGCAACTACGGGGGTTGGCTGTGTTGGCCAGGCTTCGACGAGGAACAGAGGGCCAGAGGGATCTGGGGCTGCGGCTGCCCGCCCGCGCACGGTACGCGGCGGTGTGCAGAGCGTTCGACGGAAACTGGCGGAGCTACGGCGCAGGAGGAGAGGGGGAACGTGTCTGGGATGAGCAGGGGCTCACCACGGTGTCGCCGGCGTGGTAGTTAGCGCGAAGGTGGAGGGGATCTAGCGCCGGGCTCACGGACGGCGGTCTCGGGCTGTGGCGGTGCACGGCGGTGCTAGGCTTATTCCGGCGAGGCGTTGGCCCTGGGCCGGTACGAGGAGACGAAGGGGAAGCAGATGACCCTGACGGAGCTCCTGGCTGCGCTTGGAGAACACAAGGTGGTGGCTGTGGCCTTCCCGTGGGGAAAGGAGGGGGAAGGTGGGGTGATTGGGGCTCCAGGACTCGACCAGAGAGGTGCTGGGGAGATTGGTGTGATAAGGGAGAGAGGGGAGAGGCACATGGAAGTGTGCACTTTTGGCAAAGTAGAGAAAAGGCTTCGGGTTTGGGTGTTGTTAGGGTTAGAGAGAGAGGGTAGGGTAGGTGAGGTGTGGGACCAGGGAGAGAGAGGATGTCTAGGTGGCCATCATGGTAGAGAGAGAGAGAGAGAGGATAAGGGTTAGGGTTTAGTGGAACTAGGGTTAGAGGGAAAAGTAGAGAGAGAGAGCTAGGTTAGGTTTTGATTATATTTTAGGTTTTAAAAATTGTTTATGAGACCATACCAAGAGGAAAGTGGGGGCTTGATCTAGCATGAGCTAAGGTGAAGGAGAAAACAAGAAAAAGGGAGAGGAAAGAGATATGTAGAAAGAGCCTCATTTGATCATGCATGAAGAAATTAAAATGGTATAGAGGAGAATATGGGGATGGTGGAGAGAGGGATGGAGATCATCCACAAAGAAAAACCCAATAAAACCAAGAGGACTCAAATGGGATAAAGGTGGTGATGAAGGTTGCATGGCCCATGCAAAATAATAAATGCCATGATTTATTTTGTGAGAACACAAAATAATGATATGACATTATTCTTATGCATTCCCAAGAAGTGGAGGAAAAGGCCAAGCAAAGAAATGTTAGACTTGGATCCACCCCAACCCACATGAGGTAGAATAATTATCAAAAGGATAATAAATACAAGCTCATGGTTAATGGGATGGTGGAGTTATAAGGTGGTGAAAAGAAAAGATAATGGAGGTGAATAAAAGATATGCCCCCAACTCAACTTGGGCATTTAAACGATATATCAATAACCAAAAACAATATCAAGAGGCAAATACAATTAATAATGCATATGAGAGAAGAACCAAAAGAAAAAGGGGTTTTATATGATGCTCAGATGCAAGGTGGCATGATGACATGAGCATGATATAATTATGATGCAACAATTATATATAGGAAGTAGCCCATATCTTACTAGACTAAGTAGCATTACAATTGTTAGACAATTGGGATGCTACAACTCTCCCCCACTAAACAGGAATCTCGCCCCGAGATTCTAGGAAGAAGAAGAAGACTCAAAGAGGGTAGGATACTTGGCACGGAGCTCATCTTCACGTTCCCAAGTGGCTTCATCAATGGAATGGTGCGACCACTGCACCTTGTAGAACTTGATGGACTTGTGGCGAGTCCTTCTTTCTGCGACTTCAAGAATTTTTGTGGGGTGTTCTTGATAAGACAGATCTTCTTGGAGATTGATGAGTTCATGGTCCACGGTCCTGGTGAGATCCTTGAAGCACTTCTTGAGTTGAGAGATGTAGAAAACATCATGGACTTTGAGTTGTTCAGGGAGCTCAAGAGCATAAGGAACTTCTCCTCTTCTTCCACGAATTTTGAAAGGACCGATGTATATAGGAGCCAGCTTTCCTTTGATACCAAAGCGATGCATGCCTCTCATGGGAGTGACACGAAGGTAAACCAGATCACCAGGGACATACTCCATGTCCTTGTGCTTCCTGTCATAATTGCTCTTCTGGCGACTTTGAGCAATCTTCAGATTTTCAAGAATGATGTGAACTTTCTCCTCCGCTTGAGTTACAATGTCGGGGCCAAACAATATTCTTTCACCTGCGCCCGCCCAACCAATCGGAGTTCTGCACTTGCGACCATAGAGAGCCTCAAATGGTGCCATCTTTAGACTTTTCTGGAAACTGTTGTTGTAAGAGAATTCAGCATAAGGAAGACATTCTTCCCACTTCATGCCGAAAGAGATAACGCAAGCACGGAGCATATCTTCCAGAATCTGATTGATCCTTTCAACTTGTCCTTGCGACTGAGGGTGGTAAGCTGTGCTGAAGTTTAGTTTTGTTCCCAAAGCATTTTGGAAACTTCCCCAGAACTTGGAAGTGAAGATGCTTCCACGGTCTGAACTGATCTCAAGAGGAACTCCATACACAGAGACAATTTTGTTGATATAAAGCTCAGCCAACTGAATTGCAGAAATCTTTTCCTTAACTAGAAAGAAATGAGCTACTTTGGAAAGCCTGTCAATGACAACAAAGATTGCATTATTGCCCTTCTGCGACCTTGGAAAACCAGTGATGAAGTCCATCTCTACTTTCTCCCATTTCCATTCCGGAGGCTTCAATGGCTGTAGAAGACCAGAAGGTTTCTGATGGACAGCTTTAACTCTGCGACAAACATCGCACTCCGAGACATACTTGGCACAATATCGTTTCAAACCAGGCCACCAATATTATGTTTTCAAGTCCATGTACATCTTAGTGCTGCCAGGGTGGATAGAAAGAACAGAATCATGCGCCTCCTTGAGAACTTGCTCTCTTAAACCCGAGTAGTTCGGAACAAACATCCGGTGTTCAAAGAAAAGAGTACCTTGGTCGTCAACGTGGAAAGACTCATACTTCGGAAGCTGAATGTTGGAGATGATCTTTTTAGTGTAAGGATCACCAAGCTGAATGGAACGGACCTTTTCTTCCAAGAGAGGTGTTGCTAAAAGATTCAGAAGATAACCTTGATCCACAATTTCAAGGTTGAGTTTGCGGAATTCCTCGCACAAGAGAGGCTGTTGTTCTTCCACCATGAGATTGTTGACATAAGCTTTTCGGCTGAGAGCATCGGCCATGACATTGGCTTTGCCCGGAGTGTAGTTGATGGTCAAATCGAAATCATTGATTGTTTCAATCCACCTCCTCTAACGAAGGTTGAGATCAGGCTGTGTGAAGATATACTTCAGACTCTTGTGATCAGAAAAGATCTCACAACGGTTGCCAAGCAAATAATGCCTCCATAGTTTCAAAGCAAAAACAACTGCTGCAAGTTCGAGGTCATGTGTAGGATAGTTGATCTCATGCGTCTTTAACTGTCGAGAGGCATAAGCAACAACTTGCTTTTCTTGCATAAGGACCGCACCCAATCCTTGCAATGAGGCATCACATAATATCTGGAAAGGCTTTGATGTATCTGGAGGAACCAAGACTGGTGTGGAAGTGAGCTTATCTTTGAGTGTTTCAAAGCTTGCTTGACATGCAAGAGTCCAAAGGTATTTCTTGCCTTTCTTGAGGAGATCGGTAAGAGGCTTTGCAATCTTCGAGAAATTTTGAACGAAGCGACGGCAGTAACTAGCCAAACCAAGGAAACTCCGGACTTCTTTGACATTTATGGGTGGAAGCCAGTCCATAATTGTCTTAATAGTTTCTGGGTTGACGGCAATTCCCTTGGCAGAGATGACGTGACCAAGGTAGGTGACTTGAGGCAGCCAAAACTCACACTTGGAGAACTTTGCATACAGGCGGTTCTCACGAAGCTTGTTTAGGACACACCGAAGGTGTTCTTCATGTTCTTCTTTTGACTTAGAATAGACTAGAATGTCATCCAGATAGACCACAATGAACTTATTAAGATATTCCATGAAAACCGAGTTCATAAGCCTCGAGAAGGTGGCAGGTGCATTGGTGAGACCGAAAGACATGACCGTGTACTCATACAGGCCATAGCGGGTGGCGAAAGCTGTTTTAGGAACATCTTCCTTGCGAATCTTGATTTGATAATAACCACTTCTCAAATCTAGCTTAGAGAATACCACAGCTCCAGCTAGCTGATCGAAGAGATCATTAATCCGCGGAAGGGGATATTTATTCTTGATTGTTTTAGCATTGAGTGCCCGATAGTCAACACAAAGTCAATCAGCCTTGTCTCGCTTCTTCACAAAGATGGTTGGACTACCCCAAGAAGAAGTACTGTGCTGAATGAAACCCAACTTCTCTTGTTCATCCAACTGACGTTTGAGTTCAGCCAACTCAGCAGGACCCATTTTATAAGGACGCTTGGAGATAGGAGCGGTACCAGGTTCAAGTTCAATGACAAACTCAACCTCATGATCCGGAGGCATACCTTGGAACTCTTCAGGAAAGACATCTGGAAACTCACGGACTATAGGAACACTATGAATACCTTCCATAGCATCATCATTCAGAGCCGCCAAAGAATAAAGCTGAATTGCAGGAGTCGGACTTGGAGAATAGACTATATGGCCTTTAGGAATTTTCAGAGAAACCGAACGTTCAGCACAATCAATCACAGCTGCATTTGCTGGCAACCAATCCATACCCAAGATAACATCAATATCAGAATTGCCCAGAATAATTAAGGAAGTCGGAAACGAAGAGCCACCAATCTTAATTTGATTGCCATGGCTGATATGAGCAGCCCTCATGTTTGACCCAGGAGATTGTACCACAAGACGGTGTAATAAAGGAACCATAGCCAGATCTTGCTCATGCGCAAACTTGTGAGACACAAAAGAATGCGAAGCACCAGAATCAAACAAAACTTGTGCAGGGACTGAGTTAACAGGAAGCATACCCATCACAACTCCAGTAGCATGCTCAGCTTGAGCGGTGTTGACACAGTTGGCATGAGCAACCGTAGACCCAAGCTTAGTGTTGATGTTGAGAGCCTGAGGTGGAGGTGCACGAATCATAGGAGTACTTGCTGCAGGTCTTGGAGGTGGTGGTGGAAGAGCTTTGTTGTTCATTGGACAATTCCAGTGCTGATGCCCAGTGTTTCCACAACTATAGCAAGCACCAGGTGGACGTGGAGCAACGTAGCCAGGGACTCCGCCAGGCGCTCCAGGGTAGTTGTGGTTGCAGCCCCTGGGAGCCGCAGTGAAGGAGTTTGGTGGCCTTGGTGCGTAGCTTGACGGTCTTGGTGGAGCAGGGAGCGACAGTGGGGTGTTAGGAACCCAGACACGACGCTTAGAAGGAGCTGTCATAGCAGAAGAGCTTGTTGTATCACGGCTGTGTTTCTTTGACTCCTCGAACACTTGCCTACTTGCTTCTTCCTGCAGAGCTGTGTGTTGAAGTTCCAGAAAAGATGCCGGCCTTGCATGAGTGATAGCATATTTGATGGGAGCATTGAGGCCTTGTCGAAACCTCTTTTGCTTCTTCTTGTCATCAGAGATCTCATCGCCACCATAACGAGAAAGGTTCATGAAGTTTCTGATGTAGGTGTTGACATTGTCAGTGCCCTGCTTGAGGTTGAGAAACAGTTCCTTCATCCTTTCCATGACAATTTCTGACAGATATTGCTCTTTGAAAGCAGTAGTGAATTGCTCCCAAGTAGGCTAAAAACCAGAAAGATCTGCCATGAGGTAATTTTCCGACCAGAGAGCTGCATCTCCCTTCAGAAGGTGAGTGGCACATTTGACCCATTCTTGCTCGGGAACATCCGCAGTCATCAGCAACCTTGACACTTCACGAAGCCAATCATCCGCATCAAGTGGCTGATCAGACACCTCAAATTGGCGTGGGTTGAACTTGAGAAAACTCTTGATGTCTCCTCGCTTGGGAGGTGGAGGTAGCGGAACAAACTCAGTCGTCCTCACGCTTTCCTCGAAGCGTTGCTGGTTCTGCTGCATAGTGCCCAAAGAATTTGCAATACTTGCCAAAGCAGCCCCAAGTTCAGGTGGTATGTCCTCCTCAGAACGCTGTGGTGGTGCCATCCTGTGATTGATATAAAACACAAGTCAGTACTATAATGGAGAATGCTAATAATCCAAAATAGTACCAAAATGAAATTAACCAAGATTAAAGGATGCAATTCACTGAGATGATATTAAAATATCAACAGAGTTCAAGGCAACTAGAAGATATTAAGCATAACGCACACGACTGAACAAGGAGTGTGGTACACAACTAACAAAGAAAAAAATTCCGCAAATTTCGGCATTAAAATACCACTATATGCGCAAAACCACTTAACGAATCAAGATTAGTAACTCTACTAGTTCAATATACAAGAGCAAATGATAGAAGTAGTGGTATGGTCGCGACTCCATCCCGCACTCAAATCATTACTCCGCACATGAATCAGTAAAACACATATCCCAACACCTTCTTCTTAAGATGAACCTAAAGATTAGTAACTACGGAAAAGAACACCCCAACAAGATAACGTCAGATAACAAAGAGTAAGATAGATCGCGTCGGTATACAACAAATCAGAATAGATCGCATCTGTTTACAAAGGCCTGTCGGTATGGAATGTACCAACAGTTGATAACCAAAAAGGCAGATAGTGATAACATTTGGATGCAACAGATAGACAAAGAATTCACACACACACACACACACACAACCTATGGTACTATGGAACCCAGAACACGTGAATCCTAGTTTGAATTTTTAGAAGAGAATTGAAAACGTTACACTTCCTTACCAGAAAAGGGTGGGTGGGTGGGTAAGAAGAAAAATGGAAGCAGTCCTACTCTCACGTTTGTTTTTCCTTAGTATACATAACTACCAAAAATAATTGCTAGACTGACAACGACCATTTTGGCTGAGACCCTGAAGGGCGGGATGGCTCTGATACCAATTGTAAATACCTCGGTGAATTACGCTCTTAGTTACATGCCTGGATGAACGAAAGTGGTTAAAATAGTACGGTGGGGCCCATGGCCACTCACGGTAGACCTTTCGACCGTCCTAACCACTTTCAGACATCGGGACAAGAACGAGCAGCATAATCGGCAGGCGAAGGGATCAACTACATACACAAATGAGTATGTATGCAAGCCACATACAACAGTCCTCAGAGCCATTCCATCTAAAAGAAATAGAAATATTGCAACGCCATACGGCAAGATTCAAATATCCTAGATAGAGATAATAATTTAGGATAGCACCTCATACAAAAAACATCAGAGTATCAGGCGGAAGCGGAAAACAAGATCCGAGTACGGATAAGAAGCAAATCGGCATAAGATGCCCCATAAATAAACACATCCCGCCTACAGATCTCACGGATCCCCGTTCCCAGAATCTCTACACTGAATGATCGTTGCCAACGTCATCTGTCTCTTCCACCCAATATCCATCTTGCGGCTAAACCTGTTCATTTGAATCAAACAATTTATCGTGTGAGACCCTAGGGGTACTCAACAAGTCCTTATGCCACTAAAGGGGACACAACCTGGAGTGACGCAATTGCAGCAAAAGATAATAGCTAACAATTCTATAGATACTCGCTAACCATCCGCCTGACCAATGATAGACGGATGTCCGTTATTTAAGAACAACAGTTATAACAGTATAATTAATAGATCCATCCTCCTCCTCGCTTACCAACGAGGAAGCGGACAAACAACCCCCATCATCTGTTGGCAGTCTTATTAACCATTCCATGAGCATTGCACTATTTACTAGTCAAGTACTTAGTCAAATTAAAAGCGGTACTTTAGTTATACTTGTCTATGATCGAGAAACTGTGCTCCAAGTCGTCCATAACCGCGGACACAGCTTTCAGAAAGATTTGCCCTGCAGGGGTGCACGAATAGCAACACACACTCGATCAACCTCGGAAAAACCAAATCAAAACCCAACGAGGCATTCACGACAAAGCAATCACAGGATTCAGAAATATTTCAGGGGGCCACCCCATTAAGCTACCCGCAACGAAGTTGGCCGGCTCCTAGACGGACCCAATGTTTGTGTGGACGGCGGTAAACGACTGGGAACCCGAAAATGTGACTGGGCTTGTCGATACAACGAAAACGTGTCACGATCCAAAATAGTACAGGTGCTCCTCGCACAATCTTAAATAAAGCAGTAACATGGCATAAGTACAGGATAGTAATAAAGCCCCAAACTAATTGTGGACCCAAGAAATAAGAATGAATCAAGCTCTGGCTCAGGGGGGTCCATAAGGCCTCCCGGATGTGGATAGTGCGAATAGTCAAGGAACAGGAATCAAGTACTCGGGGTCCTACGGGACACAAGTGAGCATGAAAACCAAATAGCAGATATTGCTCACCGGTGCCTCTTTTATTAGTTATCCCATTACTACTCAAGTTATGTTGCTTAGGTACCTCGTTATTCATCAGACTCTCACATACCCTACACATGCTTTTCTACGACCCGCATGGCTCAAACAACTCCTGTAGTAATGGCTCATGGGATGGAGGAACAAGCTTCGGTGGGGTTTAAAAGTAAAGGCTATGTAGTACTCAATGATGCAAGAATAAGATAGAGGCAATAGGTACTGTATGTATGCAAGCATGTGGTAGTGCTTGCCTGTCAGCTCAGTTGAAGCGAGAGATGGATCTGGGTAGTACTCCTGTGATTCCTGGTAATTCTCCTGCTAGGCGTCTATTCGAAGAAGAACCAAACAAACAATGGCCAACATAAATAAAGTGCACAAGCATATGAATTAAAATGCGACAAGCAAACAAGCATGCCATGATGAACGATGCACAATTTAGATGGCATTAAAGTATCATGGCAAGGGTGAGGTGTGGTGCAAGAAATAAAGCATTTTATTATTTATTTGGTCCAATTTTGTTGTCATAAAAAGTTCAGATGTTTAATAATGACATGATGCATGCTCCAATTCAGAACAAGGAATGCATATATAGAATGGGCTCGTCGCGCTGATCGATTTGGACATATTATTTGTCAAATTTGGAGTTGTAGAATTAAAGTTATTAATTTATTAAGAAAAGGGCATTTTATTGTAATTTTAATCATCTCGAAATTTTAAAGTGCTCAAAACATATTTTGAAGGGCATATTTGAATTCCTCACATTTTTCTGATTCAAAAACATATATCATTTTTATTATTTGGATTTGTAAATTAAAAGTTATTTGAAAACTGATTTGAATTTGAATTTAAACAATTTCTGGAAATGTTAATTGAAAACAGAAATTGGAAAATGCTTTTTATACTCAGGCGAATTCAGCCCCAGCCACTGACGGGTGGGCCAGCGCTGAACGCGTGGAAAAAGACACGCCGACAACTTTTCTCACCGGGACCTCCCCTAGCCGCAACCGCGGACATGTGGGGTCAAGCTCAGCGGGGCCACGCGCGCGCATCGCCCAGCAGGGGCGTGACACGTGGGCGGTCCGGGCTGTGCGGGCGGAGAATCTCCAGACCGCGGGGGCTTCCGTGCAAAAATTACGCCGGGGCTGACAGGTGGGCTCCTGGGACTGCGGGTTTAGGCGAGAAAAAGGGCAGGGGGTCATGTGCAAAATGGCATCGGCTGCTGCTGCGCGCTGACGGACAAGGTGCTGCCAGCGGCGAATCTGGTCGTCTTCCGATGACGGTGGCGTCGCATACGCTGGACGAATCGCGTCGCCCCAAAAATGAAAAACGAAGAGGGGACATCAGGCTACATTTTTTGTGCATGGGGCAACTACGGGGGTTGGCTGTGCTGGTCGGGCTTCGACAAGGAACAGAGGGCCAGAGGGATCTGGGGCTGCAGCTGCCTGCCCACGCACGGTACGTGGCGGCGCGCAGAGCGTTCGATGGAAAGCGGCGGAGCTACGGCGCAGGAGGGAGAGGGGGAACGTGTCTGGGAGGAGCAGGGGCTCACCGTGGTGTCGCCGGTGTGGTAGTTCGCTCGAAGGTGGAGCGGATCTAGCGCCGGGCTCACGGACGGCGGTCTCGGGCTGCGGCGGTGCACGGCGGTGCTAGGCTTATTCCGGCGAGGCGTTGGCCCTGGGCTGGTACGAGGAGACGAATGGGAAGCAGATGACCCTGACAGAGCTCCTGGCTGGGCTTGGAGAACTCCAGGACGCGCAGATCTCGGTTTTTGGCCGAGGTGGCTAGGGTTTTGCTAGGTGGTGGCTGTGGCCTTCTCGTGGGGAAAGGAGGGGGAAGGTGGGGTGCTTGGGGCTCCAGGACTCGACCAGAGAGGTGCTGGGGAGATTGGTGTGATAAGGGAGAGAGGGGAGAGGCACATGGAAGTGTGCACTTTTGGCAAAGTAGAGAAAAGGCTTCGGGTTAGGGTGTTGTTAGGGTTAGAGAGACAGGGTAGGGGTAGCTGAGGTGTGGGACCAGGGAGAGAGAGGATGGCTAGGTGGCCATCATGGTAGAGAGAGAGAGGATAAGGGTTAGGGTTTAGTGGAACTAGGGTTAGAGGGAAAAGTAGAGAGAGAGCTAGGTTAGGTTTTGATTAGGTTTTAGGTTTTAAAAATTGTTTATGAGACCATACCAAGAGGAAAGTGGGGGCTTGATCTAGCATGAGCTAAGGTGAATGAGAAAACAAGAAAAAGGGAGAGGAAAGAGATATGTAGAAAGAGCCTCATTTGATCATGCATGAAGAAATTAAAATGGTATAGAGGAAAATATGGGGATGGTGGAGAGAGGGATGGAGATGATCCACAAAGAAAAACCCAATAAAACCAAGAGCACTCAAATGGGATAAAGGTGGTGATGAAGGTTGCATGGCCCATGCAAAATAATAAATGCCATGATTTATTTTGTGAGAACACAAAATAATGATATGGCATTATTCTTATGCATTCCCAAGAAGTGGAGGAAAAGGCCAAGCAAAGAAATGTTAGACTTGGATCCACCCCAACCCACATGAGCTATAATAATTATCAAAAGGAAAAGAAATACAAGCTCATGGTTAATGGGATGGTGGAGTTATAAGGTGGTGAAAAGAAAAGATAATGGAGGTGAATAAAAGATATGCCCCCAACTCAACTTGGGCATTTAAACGATATATCAATAACCAAAAACAATATCAAGAGACAAATACAATTAATAATGCATATGAGAGAAGAACCAAAAGAAAAAGGGGTTTTATATGATGCTCAAATGCAAGGTGGCATGATGACATGAGCATGATATAATTATGATGCAACAATTATATATAGCAAGTAGCCCATATCTTACTAGACTAAGTAGCATTACAATTGTTAGACAATTGGGATGCTACAGTGGATCCATATGTGGTTTATGGAAGTAAAAGACATGCAATGACTCTAGCCGTAGTTCATGAAAAGAACAGACATGCAATGACATCGGGTGTGGTTCATGAAAAGAACAGACATCCAATTACTTATGTGGTTTGTTTAGAAGAACACACATGCAGTGACACTGGGTGTGGTTCATGAAAAGAACAGATAGGCAATGACACTGGTGGATCCTTATGTGGTTTGTTTAGAAGAACACGCATGCAATGATAGTGGGTGTGGTTCATGAAAAGAACAGACACACAATGACACTGGTGGATCCTTATGTGGTTTGTTTAGAGGAACATACATGCAATCACACTAGGTGGATCCATATGTGGTTTATGGAAGTACAATACATGCAATGACTCTAGTTGTGATTCATGAAAAGAATAGACATGCAATGACACTGGTGGATCCTTATGTGGTTCATGAAAAGAACAGACAGGCAATGACACTGGTGGATCCTTATGTGGTTTGTTTAGAAGAACACACATGCAATGACACTGGGTGTGGTTCATGAGAAGAACACACATCCAATGACACTGCTGGATCCTTATGTGGTTTGTTTGGAGGAACAGACATGCAATCACACTAGGTGGATCCATATGTGGTTTATGGAAGTAACAGACATGCAATGACACTAGTAGATCCTTATGTGGTTCGTGAAAAGAACAGACATGCAGTGAAACTGGGTGTGGTTCATGAATAGAACAGACATGCACTGACACTGGTGTGGTTCATGAAAAGAACAGACATGCAATCACACTGGTGGGCCCATCCTCATGTGGTTCATGAAAAGAACAGACATGCAATGACACTGGTGGATCCTTATGTGGTTTGTTTAGAAGAACACACATGCAATGACACTAGGTGTGGTTCATGAAAAGAACAGACATCCAATGACACTGGTGGATCCTTATGTGGTTTGTTTAGAGGAACAGACATGCAATGACACCGGTGGATCCACGTGTGGTTCATGAGAAGAACACACATCCAATGACACTAGGTGGATTCTTATGTGGTTCATGAAAAGAACTGACATTCAGTGACACTGAGTGTGGTTCATGATAAGAACAGACATGCAATGACATCGGTGGATCCATGTGTGATTTATGGAAGTAACAGACATGCAATGTCTCTAGATATGGTTAATGAAAAGAACACGCATGCAATATCACTGGGTGTGGTTCATGAAAAGAACAGACATGCAATGACACTGGTGGATCCTTATGTGGTTTGTTTAGAGGAACAGACATGCAATCACACTAGGTGGATCCATATGTGGTTTATGGAAGTAAAAGACATGCAATGACTCTAGCCGTGGTTCATGAGAAGAACAAACAATGCAATGACACCGGGTGTGGTTCATGCAAAGAACAGACATCCAATTACTTATGTGGTTTGTTTAGAAGAACACACATGCAATGACACTGGGTGTGGTTCATGAAAAGAACAGATAGGCAATGACACTGGTGGATCCTTATGTGGTTTGTTTAGAAGAACATGCATGCAATGATAGTGGGTGTGGTTCATGAAAAGAACAGACACGCAATGACACTGGTGGATCCTTATGTGGTTTGTTTAGAGGAACAGACATGCAATCACACTAGGTGGATCCATATGTGGTTTATGGAAGTAAAATACATGCAATGACTCTAGCTGTGATTCATGAAAAGAACAGACATGCAATGACACTGGTGGATCCTTATGTGGTTCATGAAAAGATTAGACAGGCAATGACACTGGTGGAACCTTATGTGGTTTGTTTAGAAGAACACATATGCAATGACACTGGGTGTGGTTCCTGAGAAGAACACACATCCAATGACACTGGTGGATCCTTATGTGGTTTGTTTAGAGGAACATACATGCAATCACACTAGGTGGATCCATATGTGGTTTATGGAAGTAACAGACATGCAATGACACTGGTAGATCCTTATGTGGTTCGTGAAAAGAACAGACATGCAGTGAAACTAGGTGTGGTTCATGAATAGAACAGACATGCACTGACACTAGTGTGGTTCATGAAAAGACTAGACATGCAATCACACTGCTGGGCCCATCCTTTTGTGGTTCATGAAAAGAACAGACATGCAATGACACTGGTGGATCCTTATGTGGTTTGTTTAGAAGAACACACATGCAATGACACTAGGTGTGGTTCATGAAAAGAACAGACATTCAATGACACTGGTGGATCCTTATGTGGTTTGTTTAGAGGAACAGACATGCAATCACACTAGGTGGATCCATATGTGGTTTATGGAAGTAAAATACATGCAATGACTCTAGCTGTGATTAATGAAAAGAACAGACATGCAATGACACTGGTGGATCTTTAAGTGGTTCATGAAAAGAACAGACAGGCAATGACACTGGTGGATCCTTATGTGGTTTGTTTAGAAGAACACACATGCAATGACACTGGGTGTGGTTCATGAGAAGAACACACATCCAATGACACTAGTGGATCCTTA